>JARHVA010004759.1:590000-1037500 GCA_037957365.1 Torreya grandis
GATTCCTTGTTTTGCTCATATATTTATTTTTACTAACCCACTTTATTAACAATAAAATGTTATAGAATAATGATGTCATAGAGAATAGTTTCCTCTCCCATATTCCTCTATTCTAAATTTTTTTATTTGTCACTATTTTTTTCACTAATCTCTATAGGTTCACCTAATGTTCTTCACATTTAGATACCTTCATTTCTATTACAATATACTTCTTTATCTACAACACTAAGGTAAGTAAAGGTATGCATTTTTAAATTATGACCTTTCATTTATTTTATTTTTTCTTTACTTCATTTTACTTATCATTAACATTATGTGTTATTATGTTTTATTCCCAAAGCACCATCCCGTGTTACACTCACATGACACATGATGAGATTCGAATGGGATATATATATATATATATATATATAGACACACAGACACACACACATAATATTTTCAAACTTTTATCAATTACTGATGCTCTCTATATTGAATGAACCCATTTAGTCTCAATATATATGTGTGCACACCTTAAGGGCTGCACTTAGAAAGGGGTGGGAAGACCATTGGTTCTTTGCAAGATTATTGTCCATTTTTCCACTTGTTATCTACACACTTGTCTCCTAAAAACCATATTCCTAAGATTTTTCTTCTCTATTGTACTCTCAATAATTTCCTACCTTTTCCCCTCTTTTTCTATCCTTAATCCCCTTTTGACTATTTATTGTACTAAGTCCACTAGGTTGACCCTATACTATTTTGGGTAAACTTCATTTAGGGTCTAGGTCAGTTCTTGGCCAACCTAACCCATGAACTAGGTAGACTAGGTCAACCTTATTGGTCAAACATTTTAGAAGGGATTAGGGTTAAATCTACGTATATAAAAGTTCATTTTTCCATTATTTAGAGAAGGGAAGAAGAATTAAAAGCTACTGTATATTTGCTTATCCATCAGTCTACTAGAGGAACAAGATTAGGGTTTCATATTTTATCTAGAGATACAGATCCTATCTTATGGATAATTCCTTTATATGTATTGATAGGTTGTGTATCCTAGAGATGATTTATCCTTGTCATCCTTACATACCACAACAACATCTTATGAGGAACTTTGGCCAAGGGAGAGATTGAGGCTTAGTAGGTTCATCTTCAAAAGTAAGTATTCCTAAATTTATTCCTCATTATAAGAGTACATATATATGTATTTGTACTTATCTTCCATGAATTATGATTTAATATACATTAATATGAGTATATTTCTTCTATGTATGTTTAAATTTATTATTTATTAGCCCCATTTGATGCCACAAGCTTTGGTGAGCACTAGATTAGACTTTACTTTACTTGTTATTAGTTTAGTGAATATAAAACATAGGACCTAGCTAGGGTTATTGCATGATTATGCTTGATTAGAAGCTTTGGAACCATCCATATCATTATGTATTGTGATAAGAGATTCCTTAATTGGGTCTAGTATATCCCCATATTGGTCATATTCTTGATTATTTAATGTATCCCCAATTAGAAGTGTAAGTATGATCTATCTTCTCTAGGTTAGGATTGATTTATAGACATGATGAATTTTTGATTGCATACAAAGAGTGAATGGACAAAGAACATAAATTTTGTTTCAATAACTAATATGACTAGAAAATCAAGAGCCTAAAGATCAAAGAGAGAGATGGTGGCCTAATGGGGTATCAAGATCAATTTTCAAGATAAACATGAACAAATGAACATTGACAGAGGTATGTCATGTTATTTTAGGTATGTTGACCAAGTTTGAGGTCAAATTATGTAATAAAAATCATGGAATATGGTTTTGAGGTTTCCTATGTGCATAAAATAAAGGATTCTCAACTTGAGAAAAACTTTCATGTACTCATACTCATTGGTATGTGTAATCTTTGCATGAGAACCTAAGGCATTCATGGTAGATGAATAAGGGTCCTATCTCAAATTTATAATCATTAGTTTATATATTAAGGGAATAATCATTATGAATTATCATTATGAATATAAGGTGGTTTAAACCTCTCTAAAACCCTAACTTTGACTTGATATGGAAGATATTAATAGAAATGGATCATAATAGATTGGATGACCTAGTTTCATGATTAGAGCATGTAGTGTTTATATAGATTTTTTTTAAATTTTATTGATTATTGATACTTTGTGTCTTTTAGGAACTCATCAAGACTCAATATCTTTGAGTGAATTCCATAAAGGGTATAACAAGAAAGGGGTACGTAGACAATTAGTGCTTCACAAGATTGTTATCCCTTTTACCACTTATTATCTACAAACTTGTCTCCTAAACCATATTTCCCTAAGCTTATTATTCTATATTGTACCTTTTCCATTCATTTCCCATGTTTTATCTTCCTTCTCCTCACCTTAATCCCCTTTTATCATTCATTTGTACTAGGTCAACTGGGTCGACCCTGTACAATTTTGGGTGATTTTCACTTAGGAACTAGTTTGTCTCTTAGCCAACCTGGCTCATGACCTAGTGAATTATTATCATAAATTATTCTAGGTCAACTTTCAACCCTATCATCTAACATTTTTAGAAGGGTTTAGGGTTAAATATACTCTTATATATATATATATATATATATATATATAAGTTCATTTTTCCATTATTTAGAGAAGATAAGAAGTAAGAACTATTATACATATTTTTATCCACCATTCTACTTTAGAAGCAAGCTTAGGGTTTCATACTTTATTTGGAGATACATATCTTGTCTTGTGGAGAAGTCTTTTGGATGAAGAGTAGTGTTAGAGCATGTGAGTGAGGTGGAGAGTGAATATTTTCAAAATTTTATAAATTATTGATGCTCTCTATCTTGTAAGAACCCATTGAGTCTCATTATCTTTGTGTGTATGCCTTAACAGGTCCATTGGAAAAGGGGTGCATAGACCATTAGTACTTTACAAGATTGTTCTACCTTTTTACACTTTTTGTCTACACACTTGTTTCCTAAAAACCATATCCCCAAGCTTGTTATTTTTTATTACACACTCCTCAATCATTTCCTACCTTTTATCCCCCTTTTCCTAGACTTAAGCCCCTTTTGATTATTCATTGTACTAGGTTGACTGGGTTGACCCTATACTATTTTGGGTAAAATTCATTTAGGGTCTAGGTCAGCTCTTGGCCAACATAGCCCATGACTTAGTGATTTTTTTTCCATATTTATACTAAGTTGACTAGGTCAACCTTGTTCATCAAAAATTTCATAAGGGATTAGGGTTAAATCCACACACACACACACACACACACACATACACACACACACACATATATACAAGTTAATTTTTCCATTATTTATAGAAGATAAGAAGAAGTAAGAGCTATTGTGAATCTTCTTATCCACCATTCTACTTGAGGAGTAAGCTTAGGGTTTCATACTTTCTTTAGAGATATGGATCTTGTCTTGTGAAGAATCCTTTTGGATGCGTTGATAAGTTGTGTAGAATAGAGATGATTTATTCTTGTCATCCTTACATACCACAATAACCTCTTATAAAACACCTTGGATAAGGGAGAGACTGAGGTTTGGTAGGTTTGCCTTCAAAGGTAAGTATTCCTAACTTTGTTACTCCTTTATAAGAGTAGATAGATATGGATTTTTACTTATCTTCCATGAATTAGGATTCTTTATACATTGATGTTAATATATGTCTTTTATGCATGCTTACTTTTATTGTTTCTAACCCCCACTTTATGCCACAAGCTTTGGTGAGCACTAGATTAGATTTTTATTTACTTGTTATTAGTTTAGTGAATATAGAACATAGGAATCCCTTAGGTTTATTTCATGATTATGGTATAATAGAGGCTTTGGAACCCTCCATAGCATGGTATATTGTGATAAGAGATCCCCTAATCAGGTCTAGTAGATCCCCATATTAGTCATGTTCCCATTTAGCAAATGTGTCACCAATCGGAAGTGTATCATATGATCTATATTATTTGAGTTAGGATTGATTTATAAGCATGATTAATTTCTTATTTCATACATAGTGGATTCCCCTAGGTATCTCTAGGTGGCATTGGTTTGTCATGTGAGTGAGTGCACCCTATAAGAAAAGCCTTATTTCTTAGAAATTTTCTATAGTAGGTAGGGTTGACAAAGTAAAAGTTACTAAATGGGTGAAGGTTTAATATTGATACTTATATCTTATTTCCATGGTGGTTTCTAATCAGGTTCCAAACTTCATGTGTGTTAAACTGGTCATGCAAGTTGACCTATTACTAAAAGGCCTAATGGTTCAGACAGTGAGAAAAACTTGATAGAAGTGGGAATAAGATTAGGAATGTGTTGTCATGAATTAGGGATGGATATAAATGCATGGTTTTTTTTAAATACCTATAACACATATCCATATTTGATAAAATATTTGGAGATGATTTTGTATAGTATAAAGTTGCTCTCAAATTGACTTGTCTAATTTTATGAGATCTATGTATAGTAAATCCATGAGATTGGTATGTAAGACCAATATTTATATTTGATATTATAATATATTTGTTTTAATTTTACATAAAGATATTTTAGGATCATCTAAACTCATTATAAGTTCATGAAAGTGATTCTATACGTGTGTAAATTCATTGTCTCCATGGCTATGTTTTGGAGCTTATTGGCATTTTTGAGTTGACTACTTATAGAGAAGGGTTTGAGTAATTTTTATTTGAGATGTGAGATAAAATTCACATGGTAATGACTTTAATGTCATGAATCTTCTTTTTATACCTTTTATTACCATGATTTTTAACAATATTGTGCTTTTGGTTCATTTATTCAAGACAAACTTTTTGGGTATACACAGGCCTAATTATGAATAGTGCTAATAGCATGGTTCAAGTGGTGGTTGGATATAAAAGGTGTCATGGACCCAGGATGATCTTGGTATGTGTATATTAAAGTGAAATATGATGTATTCCTATCATGTGAGTGTTTTATATTAGTCCTTGTTAGGGGGCACAAGGTTATCTTAGTTAGTTTTAGACTCCTTACAACTAGGCACAAACATGGGATATTCTAGTAGAGCTCAGCATTTAACACTCAACTACACCATAATCAATTTGAATACATAAAATGCCTTATGTTTTCACCTAAATCACAATAGATAAATAATTAGGGACCATATTGGGCTAGTTGTGCCATGGCACAAGATATCAATTATGAGACTTGATCATTTCATAAAAGACTTAAGTAGATCCCTTAGAATAAGTCCTTCATGGACTAGGCTTGGTGGTCTATAGGTAAAATCATGTTTTAGAGTATTTTTATAGTATTAAGGGTGAAATACTTTGTTTCACTAAGATTAACATCATGTCATCACTTTTAAGGGTCAACAGAATGCTCTCTCTTTAATTTTTCATGCTTAGATTAGCGCTTATAGCAAGGGTATCAAATATTGGGTACATGACTCTCTCCAAACTTAAAATATTTCTTAAAAATGTGTTGACATCATCAATATTACAAGGATTCCATTAACAAATTGGACCAAAATCTTGAAAATAACATTCTTAACATGAATGAATTGGAATTATAACATTATTACTATTCCATTCATTATGAATTTCATTAACATTACCAAAAAATTATAACCCATAAAAAATGTATGATTCATAACAACCATTATTTATCATTCATCAAAGTTTAAATGAATAAATTTTATAACATATATAGAAATAGAGCATTTACCTCACCAAAATTACTTAACTACCTCTAATCTCATAGTGATCTTAGATGTATACAAATGGAGTCTATATGGCATCCAAGCTATTCCTAGATATAATGGTAGTCTTAACAAAGCATTTCCATTTCTCCAGATATTCACTACATTAATTCATATGTCTTTGCTCATTAATTCAAACTCATTTTATAGTCTAAAGGAACATATCATGATAGGGTGGAGTACACAAGTGAAGTAGCTTATTAGAGCCTTTGTTGATCATTCTACTAGATACATCATCTTACATCCTTAATTCTATGATCACCATGTCTTTTCCAACCTATAATATGCCCCGAGAATCCTAGAAATGGTTAGCCACCTTCTAGCTAGTGCAAGGTAAGCACTTATTCCTATAACTAGCAATAAGATGCCAAAATAATAGTCATTAAAAATAATTGATTAAAACCAATGTGTATATCATATTAGCAAAGATCTCATACTTATCAAAATAGGGGCACGACATTACCCCATACAAAATTTCTAGTCTACCCTTGAATTAGTCTATCAAAGTCTTCGATGTGCATACCTCAAGTGTACTCTCCTTAAGCTTAGTGCTAATGTATTCAAAGCGATTGATAGAGATCTTGATCTCTTCAACATTGTTATCTATTTTCATGGAGGAAATGCTAGTAATGAGCACATTAATCTTGTCTAGTTCCTTCTTGAAGGCATCTACACTTATCTTAGCTTTTATCACTCCCCCATCTATGATTGCTCCTTGATCATAGGCCTTAGTATACAAGGCATAAAAGAGTGATTCTAAGTTTTGTTCCTAGTCCTTTATTTGGGTTCTAGATGAATTAAACTTCCCCATTATCTATGTTTACTTTGATCTACTTGTAGAGTACACCGACACCATCAAATTATCCTTTTCCTCCTTTTCCTATTTGAGGCATGCATCTATGACTGACACTTGGTTGGAAAATCTCAAGAAGTTGGTGTTGGATGCATTTATCCACTCTTTAAGTTTCAAAAAGAACTCTTCCACCTCTTTAAGCTTAGAAATAATCTCATTTTGTAGCATAACACATGGATCTTATTCTTCTTCTTCTTGTGCTAGTTCTAGTTTCATACTTGGGAGCATCTGCTCCACTAGCACACAAATCTTGTCAAACTCAAAGAGATTGGATGTATCGACTCTAACCATGAGGGAAGGTTCAATCATATATATGTTCTTGTATAACTACCATGTCTTGAATTTCATGGATTATGCTTCATTATTGGCATATTTTCAAAGATTCTTCCATTTCTTTGCCATGTAATCATTGATGATATTTTTTGCATACAACTTTAGTGACCATTTAGATAAGTGCATTCCCAAACTAGACTAAGTTCATGGCATGACAGTTGATGATGATGGAATCATGCCCTTATCTGGGTCTTTTACACCTAATATGGTGTTTCAAAGTGACTCAAAGTGAGGCTCATCCATGTAGCTATCAAATATAAATGCAAGTTGTTTTTGCATCTTGACTATGGTAGATTTGAGGGGCATAAAGTTAAACATATAGAAGTCATCATCCATCTACCCCTTCTACACCTTCTTCCTCAATGATGGCCATATCCATTTTATCTTCCTCTTCCTCACTGGTTCCATTGCTTTCTTTAGGGATTTTATCTGAGGATTCATCTTCTTGTTATACAAGTGGTCCTTCCTTGGAATTTCCACTTGTCCACTTCTTCCACCTAGGTTTCTCAATGCTCACCTCATAGTCTATTCCCTTAGTTTGAGATTTACCTTATGTTAATTCAAGTGAACCTTCACTACTTAGGTGTTCCTATTGTATAGCTTCATATACTTTCATGCTGGGGGTGTTAATAACCTTCTTAGTTTTCTCAATGATTGGTCTTTTGCTTGTGGGAACATTCTTCATCTTCTTCTCTCTCATGTCCCTTTCTTCCTCAACCTTCTTTTCCTTAGTCTTAGCCTTCTCAATCTCCACCTGAATTAGGCTCATTTACTTCTAATCCTTCTTATTAATCTCTAATACCAATTCCATCTCAATGTTTTCCTCAGTGTGGCCCATCTTCTTTCACAACCTTATCTTCTCCTCATCTATTTATGGAAGCTATGTGGAGTGTTCTTCAAATGAGTTTCTCACCAAACTTTTTACTTATTTAAGCATGAAAGGTGTGCCACCTTGGAGGGTATTCTAAATATCCTCAATAGTAGGATCCTTTTCCACTTCTTATTGCAAAATGTAGCTCTTATTTCATTATTCTTCCTTCATTTTTCCCTCACTTTTATGCATGTGGGCATCTTCCTCTTCCATTTATGCTAAATTTATTGTAAGGAGAATAATGGGTCCCTTAGACCTATTATTTTTCTACTTCTTGATGGAATAAGTAGTCTCTAGCATGAAGGTTACATGCTTCTTTGGAGATGGAGGTGTTGCTTGCTCATTGGAGGTGATCCTCAACCTGATGCATTCCTAGATTTTCCCAAGTGTCTCTCCCTACTTCTTTTGGGAAGACTTTTGTTACATTATGGGTGTTGTCTTACCTTATTTTTTGATCAAGAGTGAGTGATCATCATCTTTTATAGGGTCATCACTCTTCTTCCATGGCTTCATATCATAGAATAGATTGAAGATGCATCTTATTATAATTACCCTCTAGAGGGGATGAAGGTTTATTTGATCAGAGTCATCATCCTCATCCTTTGTGGATTTTTCTCTTGGTTTTACATACTGACACCTCAAAATTCCAATTTTTTGGTCCATAGACTTCATCAGGATCTCTAAATGTTATGAATTTGGAATTATTTTTAGTGTTATTATGAATTTTTTCACAAAAAATGCTTAAGGTGACTTCAACCAATTAAATATGTTTTTATTTGTGAGCATGAGGTACACTACACAAAAGTGTTGCATGATGTTAAAGCTGACTATGCCTAACATGTGTTGAGGGACCTCCTATAAAATGTACCATTCAATACTAAATTCCTTTATGTATTGGCCACACCACCCTAATACTATAATCTTGTACTTTTAGGAGAAATTGGGTAGGCAGGTAAACTCTTGATATTTTAACACTAGGAAGTCCTTCTGTGATGGAAATACCCATATATTTTTATCATCACCATTGGGAACACTAATATCCTATATCACTATCAGTATTAGCATGGACCCCCACCTAAAGGTTTCATGTGCCTTGTGGCATTTTAACACGTTTTTCACCATCTTCTCAAAAATAAATTTTGTAATATTAAACTTGACCCCCTATGTCATGTGGTGGATGATGCATAAGTATGTATTACTTATATTATACCATCACCTACTAGGGAATATCTTAGAGATCATAAGGTATGTTTATGCCATCATGATGGAGTCTTGTATGTCTTAATTGGGAATACAAACCCTACTTTTTAGTAGCCTAGGATTTTAACAATCCTCTCTACCTTTGTATCATCCTCCATTATCTAGTAGATTTCCATCCCTATGCCTAGGATCCCTATGATCCTATTTATGAGGCATGCCAAGATCTTCACGTACCTTCCTACAAATTAAAAATGATAACTATGGATTCATGAGAGGATGAATTGCACTAATTCATCTAGTTTGTCAAAAATTGGTAGCTCATACAATTGGGTTACACTAGTGGTCACTAGCTTATCTCAGATGGATATGTCAAATAGTTTTATTCTCACCTTGATATTAATCCTTATATCAACCATCTAGTCTTAGTTGAGCTCATATGCATTTCTTGACATGCAATGGTTATACTTATTCAACCTACATGTATGAATAAATCATACCTAAGTCTCCCCCACTATGACCTCAAGAACACAATTTCATTTATGCATACATCTATGTTGAAGAAGTATGTATGGTTGTACTTATTCAACCTACATGTATATAAGAATAATCAATTCCACATAGAACATAATTTATTTCTCTTTTCAACCATTCTCATTTGGTGATTATGGGTTCTCAATTTTTTACTTGGTATGATTTTCTAGCTTTGGCTCTAGTTCAACTCTGGTTCTATGTTCAAAGTTGTACAAGGTTTATAACCTACTACAGTTGACTATTCACTCATTTATACCTCAATTTTAGCTACCTTATTAATTTTAAGTGAGTAATGGTATGATGGTGCATGGATCTCTTATAATCTGCTAAACCTACATTTCATTCACCTTGGTGTGTCCTTCACCCTTCTTATGGAAACTTGGGTGCAATGCTTCACATGAATTTAATTCAACATCCTTGATTCCATCTCTTTTTCTAGATGTGCTTCCTTTCAATCAAGATTTCATTTATTGGTCAATTTCTCTATGCTTTTCATCTCTTGCCTTGGCCTACCTTACCCTATACAAATTCTTACACTGGTCCTCCAACACTTCATTCTCTAGGTTTATTGCATACTATCATCTTGTGTACCTTTTTTTTGTTAACTTAGTATTCACATCTTTCCAAGTCTGGTAAACTCCATGTGCCCAAAAACTTAGGTGTCTATCCTCATGCACTTAAAAAGTGTCCATGCTTGACTCTCTTGATTGACATTATGCATGTAAACACCAAAAGAGTTCTAATATGAGATTGAAAGTGCCACATTTATTCACTCGTCACAAATAAAAACATAAAACATAAGGAAATTTTTCTCTCATGCCAAACTTTGTTTTGGTCAAGACCCAACAATAGACTTGTGACTAAGAAGTCGATGTCTAATGGTGCAAGTGCCATTCTATTATCTATAAGGATTCAATCAGTTACCATTAAAATACTTAAGGATAATTTCACCCATCAACATGCACAACTTACATGCACTAGTATCCAATATGATATGGATGATGTAAGGTCCTATCCATCTAATCTATAGCTTGCCTAGATGCTTGAGGTACTTGGAGTCATATAACAAGACCAATGCTTCTTTAATAAGTACCTTGTGCTTGATGTGCTTATCATTCTAGAGATTTTGGCATGCCTTCTCTACTTACTGAGTCCATATTGACTGGCCATGTGTCTCACCCAAGTGTTCCAAGTCTTCCATGAGTATGATGAAGGAATCTTAGTCATCCAATCGACCCATATGTGCAATGCATAATGAGGGCACTAAAAAATCTATTGATAGAATGGCCTTTACACTAAATACTAATTGGAATAGTGTAGCCTTATTCAGGTGCTTGTAATTAGTATGATAGGCCCACAACATTTTTGATTCATGGTCATCCCAATCCTTGTGACCAATATCACATATCTTTGTGAGGCACATTATTAATATCTTGTTGAATGCCTCATTGGTGCCATATACTTGGGGATGATAAGGTGTTGTCTTGTGGCACACCAACATGTATTTATTCAACATGATTCAAATGGTCTCATTAATGAAGTGTATGCCATGGCTACTAGACAAACTAAGTGGGCACCCATAATGATTGATGATATTCTCTTATATAAACCTTATAGTTATGGTAGTTATGTAATATTTAGTTGGTGCTACCTTAGCCCACTTGCTAAAATAGTCTATGGCCACTATAATGTACCATGTACCTATGCACCTTGAAATGGGAGTACTTAGAACAAAAATGTCATTGGTCTATTTTTCAAATGGTATTTGGGAAATAATGGGGATAAGATGCATCTCATCCTAATGGTTTGGTTTTCCTATGCACTAGTATATATCACATGCTTTAGCATAATCTTTCATATCTTGGGGTAGACTTGGCCTCCACAAGCCTAATTATAGCACCTTGCACACCATAATGTCTCTATCACAATGGACTCCTACAATCCATTCATACACATTTTGAAATATTGAGTCCCGTTCATGCTCTAGGACACATTAGTGTAAGACCTTGTCATGGCTCGATTTGTATAGTTCCCTACTAATAAGCTAAAAGGGGGTGGTAAAAACTATGAGCTACTTATCTTTGGTTATCATAGTCTAAGGTGTAGATCCAGATGTTAGAAATGTGATGATCTCCACTAAGTCTTCAGGGATACAATATAATATATAGAGTTGTGCATTTGGAATGTCATCCTCAATAGGTGTTATTGCATCACCAATGTTGATGTGGGATAAATGGTTTAGGTCTGAGTTCTATTTTCTAGGATTTACTAAAATTGAGAACTAGAATTATTGAAATAAAATTATCCATCTACAAATGCACCCATGGAGAATGGGATTGTTCACCAAGTATTTAAGCACCTCATGATTAGTGAAGAAGATGAATGGGGTCACCAACAAGTATTACCTAAACTTATATAAGGTGTAGACCATGGAAAGTGCCTTACTCTCAGTTGTAGTGTATTTTTACTCCACCTTGGTCAATTTTATGCTTGCAAAAGAAATGAGATGATTCATTTTGACTTCACCTGGTGGTGTCTCCAAAATTTCAAACTTATAAATTATGGATTACCCCTTTTAAAATTTTTGCCTTTAGTATTTTGTGAATCAGTTGTTCTTGTTGAAACCAGTCCCTTAAATAAAGTCTCAGTCTTTAGTAATTTTTGTTTTTATTGCTTCCTTTTCCCATTTGTTTCAAAATTGCTCCATAAGGTTGAAAACATTTGTCGAAGGCCATCACTAAAAAACCCATTTACCCATATTTCCTAGAAAGTTAAGAAGTTAAGTGTTTGGATTCATTTTCAATATAATTTGTGTTATTCAAGCTACTTAACTTATTAAAAAATAAGTAAATTAGTCCTACAAGTTTGAGTTGCTCTGTCTAGTTCAAATTGGAATTGTCAAATAAATTTACTTCACATTAAAATCTAAGTAAAGTAGTCCCAAAAACCCATCAGACACTACTTAAAACAAATAGGGGTTTCAAGACAATTTTACTTACCCAGAGTTCCAAGACATCTTTACTTACCCTAAGGTCTAAGATAACTTTACTTACCTAGAGTTCTGAGACAACTTTACTTACCCAGAGTTTTGGGACATCTTTACTTACCTAGATTTCTAGGATAACTTTACTTACCTAGAGTTATGGGATAATTTTACTTACCTAAAGTTTTGGGACAACTTTACTTACCTAGAATTTTTAACCCTGAAGACATAGGAATACCTAGACTTTCTTGGGATTGTGATACCCCATTACTTTGAATGAGTTTTTTAGAGTTTTCTATAACTTAATATCGAGAAGGTGAAAGGTTATTACAAGAGTTAAAAAGGGAGTTGTTGAGATGTAAAATAGGAAGGTAATCAGTTAGCAAATCAGATGATACAAATATCCAAACATAGACAGAAGTACAAAAATGAAGTTCATGAACTAGAATGATTTAAATATTTATTCTACTTCTATTTTATTCTTGTAACTTGTAATATATTTAAGTAATTAAGTTGTAAAATTGTAAAGACTCAAGTAACTTGGATAAACACCATTACTTGAAGTCATTCTATAAAATCAAATTACTTAAGTTAGCTTTTCACTATATGCAAGGAGTTTTTATTTGATCCAAACAAGAAGACCAACAAGTGCTACATGTCATTGGCCATTGCATGCCACATGAGAGAAATTCTATTAAGACTTCTCTGAAAGGTTTTGAATTTTCAATACAATGCATGGAAATTGAAGGAGTTGTCTCCTATTTGATTTTGACATATAAAATTATATAAATATAAGTGAAGGCCTACGTGCCTATAGGATGGTAATTTTTGCATAGCAATTGTAACTGAAGTAGAGGGAGTTCAATAAATCTAAAACTTTTTGTTTAGATTTTTGAGTTTTTCTTTTGTATGAAATTGGTTCAAAGTGAATGAGAAAGAAATTATTTTATATGGAAATTTGCATCTCAAGACATCATTTGGTGTATTTTTGAAGATTAAAATAGTAAACTTTGTGTTATCTTTAAATCTATTATGAATTCTAGTCTTTCTTAATCATTAGCTGAAAATTTTTGAGTTTTTCTTTTGTATGAAATTGGTTCAAAGTGAATGAGAAAGAAATTATTTTATATGGAAATTTATATCTCAAGACATCATTTGGTGTATTTTTGAAGATTAAAATGGTAAACTTTGTGTTATCTTTAAATCTATTATGAATTCTAGTCTTTCTTAATCATTAGCTGAAAATATTATCATCTATTGAGTGTTTATTTACTTGTATGGATTAAATAAGCTCTGTAAAAATACTTATTGTGAAGTGTATCTTATTTCTTTTCATGTATTCTAGTCTCTTCAAATTCTATTTCCCAAACTTCTTTACATTTTCTCTGAAATAACTACCTACTTGTTGAAAAATCAAATTTTTATGGTTCATGAGTTTTATGATTAAAGTAATACTCCATATTCTTTAAATAGTTTGTAAAAATTGTGCATAAACAAGAGCTGTGAATAATTAAAAGTAAATAGATATAAGCATGTGGGAGTTTCACTTTTAAATGAAGGGGATTTTATCCCATGACTCCCTAGGTACTTTTAATAGATTGAAAAATATCTAGCCAATAGTTTCTAGTGACTCCATTGGGGGATGAATAACTACACTCCCAAATCTAAAAATGGATTACTCCTTCAAGTTGAGACAGGTGTAGTTAATGTTTAGTCTTTAAAATTTGTGTGATTTTCCAACCATTAATCTTAAGCACTGCATGTAGAATAAGTTATACACCTCTTAGTAAATCATGTTCTTATTAAAGTCAACTCCACTTTATAGAAATAAGAATGACACAACCACTTCCAATTCCTTTTGGGTAGAAATTGAACCTCTAAATTTAACTCTCCCTCTTTATGACTTGCTAAAAAGATCAAGAAAGAATTTTCCAAAGTTCAATAATGATGGAAAATAAAATCTAGATGAGCACTTAGATGCCTTCTTCATAGCATGTAGATTAATTGGTGTTGAACATGAAGATGTCTTAGTCAAACTCTTCATTAATACCTTGCATGACTTAACTATATAATGGTTTTACCATTTGCTTCCTCACAATATAGTAAGTTGGGCCACTATGTGTGAGTTGTTTGGGAAGAGGTTCAGAGCTACTGAAGATTCACATATACTACTTACCCAACTGACTTAACTAAAGAAGGAACCACATGAGCACATGTGTGATTTCATTTCTAAGTTTAATAGGTTTCTTTATAAAATTACTCAAGCTACCCTACCTACTGGAGATAATTAGAAGTGATTCTTCATAAATGTCCAATTAACAAAAGTCAGTTATTAGTTGTATAGATCATGTCTAGGTAACTTACAAGTAGTTTAAAATCATACTACAAAGGTTGAAAATGATTTTATAATGGCTAGAAATATCAAGAAAATAAATTTTAAGGGAAAATATTCTACTTCAAACACATCACAAACTATTAATTCCCTATTACATAAGTTGGCAAATGACTCACTACAAGTCAAATTGAATTTTTCTCAAGGTACTCATGTTGTTCCTACTAAGAATACATTTGCAAGAAATTTTAATAATCAGAACTAGAATTGTATTGTTGAAGATCATATGGCTGATGATACTGATCAAAATCTTATTGAAAAGGATGATTTTGTAGATCCTGCTAGTGGCTCCATTAACTACTACCTAGAATATGAACTATAAAATGACTATAAAAAAATACTTCAGGATGATCACAACCATTCTTTTGTAGTATTTATAAAATCATAAAATCAGCAAGTTGGTAAAATATACTCCAAGGAACAAGGGAAAGAGAAAGAACATCCCAGGTCAGATGAAAGCATTCTCAAAAGAGGTAGTCCTTTACCTACTTATCTTTCCCCACAATATAAGTATGTAGCATATTCTTATCATAAGCTAGTAACTCATACTACTAATCTTGTTCTATCTACATCAATAAATTTTTTTGACATTGTTGACCACATCAAGGAAACTAAGATTTAAATGTCAAAAGCCATGAGAGATGAAATAAGACAAAACAAGTTGATTTGTAAGAAACTCAAGAGAGAAATAATGAGATATATGTTGAGCGAATAGCCAAGTAAACAAGTAGAAGAAGACAAACAACAGTTTGAGAGTGAATAAATGCATGTGAGTGAAGATAATGAGATAATTACATCCAAATGAGTGATGGGAAACATAAATAATAAAGATATTAGTTTTAAATACTCATAAAAGGCCTAGAAAATGAAATACAAATGATGGTAAAAGGTATGGAATTTGATTACAAGTTTGTATATGAAAGCAATGAGTAATTAGTTAAAAAAGTGGCAACACTTGAACATGCATTGCAAGGTGCTAAGATGGAAGAAAAAGAGGAAGAACAAGTTTCATAAAATGAAGGTCACATGATAGAAAACAAAGAGCATAAATATTAAGCATTCATGATAGTAGAATAACACACTAAAGTAGATAATCAAATAGGTGCATTTGTCTTTGTAGTGAGCATGAAAGTCTTGTCAAAAGATGGCAAGAGTGCAAGTTTATTATTAGTATGTTGGGGAATATATAAACATATGATAGAGAGAAAGTTGCAATAATGAATACACATGAAGTTCAAGATGGTGGTGTAATCAATTGTTACAAGCAAAGAGGTAGGTTAGTTTATGATAGAGGCAAGGGTGACTGCCACTGGATTTCAATGGGCAACCATTTGAAGCTCTACAAGAATTAATCATCAAGGTAATACCTATATATACATAAGTCCCTAGTCTTTCTTTCATTTAGTTGTCTTTGTTTTTCTATTTGTTTGATTGTTTTGTAGTTTTTGTGATTGAGTTTTTTCAAAGACTCTATACCTAATAAATAAGACTCAAACTAGAGATATTGGGATATCATCCTTATTTCTTTCTTTCTAATAGAATCAAAGATGTCCCCAATCAGAGCTAGTTGGTGTCCCCAAAATTTCACACTTAGAAATTTTGGGTTACCCCTTTTTAAAATTTTGCCTTTTGTCTTTTTTAAATCAGTTATTCTTGTTGAAACCAGTCCCCTAAATAAAGTCTTAGTGTTTAGTATTTTTATTTTAATTGATTCCTTTTACCAGTTTCTTCGAAATTGATCTATAAATTTGAAAACATCTACCAAAGGCCATCAATGAAAAACTCCTTTACTCATCTTTCTTAAAAAATCAAGAAGCTAAGTGTTTGGGTTCATTTTCAATACAACTCAGGTTATCCAACCTACTTAGATCATTAAAAAAGGAGTAAACTAGTCTTGCAAGTCTGAGTTGCTCTATGTAGTTCAAACTAGAATGGTCAAATAAATTTACTTCACATCAAAACCTTAGTTAATTAGTCCCAAAAACCCATCGGACATTACTTAAATCAAACTAGGTTTTTGAGTTAACATTACTTATCTAAAGTTCCAAGATAACTTTACTTACCCAAAGTTTTAGGATATATTTATGTACCTATATTTTTGAGACAACTTTACTTACCCAAAGTTACATGATAGATTTACTTACCTAAAGTTTTGAGATAGCTTTACTTTCCTAGATTTCTAGGATAACTTAACTTACCGAGAGTTATGGGATAGATTTACTTACCCAGAGTTCTAAGACAACTGTACTTACCTAAAGTTATGAGACAAATTTACTTACCAAGATTTTTCAACCCTAAAGACTTAAGGAATACTGAGACCTTCTCAAGATTGAGTTAGATCTTTTAATGAGTTTTTTATAGTTTTCTATAACTTTATATCAGGGAGGTGAAAGGTTATTGTAAGATATTGGAAAGGGAGCTACTCAGATACAAAATAGGAAGGCAATAAATTATGAAATCAAATGATACAAATATCCAAATAAAAAGAGAAGTGTAGAAATAAAGTTCATAAAATAGAATGATTTAAATATTTCTTATACTTATTCTTCTATTTTCTTCTTTTAAATTATAATATATTTAAGTAATTAAGTTGTAAAATTTTAAAGACTCAAGTAAATTTGCTAAACACCATTACTTGAAGTCATTCTATAAAATCAAATTACTTAAGATAGATTTACACTGTATGGAAGGATCTTGTATTTGATCTAAACAAGGAGACCAACAAGTGCTATATGTCATCAGCCATTGCATTCCATATGAGAGATATTCTAGGAAGACTCCTCTCAATGGTTTTGAGTTTTTAATGTATTGCATTGGAATTGAAGCAGTTGTCTCCTATTTGATTTTGACATGTAAAATTGCATAAATATAAGTGAAGGCATGTGTGCCTAAAGGATGGTAATTTTTGCATATCAATTGTAAATGAAGTAGAGGTAGTTCAAGAAATCTAAAACTTTGTGTTTATATTTCTAAGTTTATATTTTATATGAAATCAGTTCAAAGTGAATGAGAAAGAAGTTGTTTCCTATGGAATTATTCATGTCAAGAGATAATTTGGTGGATTTGTGATTATTAAAATGGTAAAATTTGTGTTATTTTTAAATCTAATATGAATTCCAATGTTTCTTAATCATTTGTTGACAAGATTATCATCTATTGAGTGTTTATTTACTTGTATGGATTCAATAAGCTTTGTAAAACTACTTATTATGAAGTGTATCTTATTTCTTATCATATATTATAATCTCTTCAAATTTTATATCTTGAACTTGTTTACATTTTCTCTAAAATAGATGTTTAATTTATGCAAAATTACTTTGTTATGGTTCATGAGCTCTGTGATTGAAGTAATACTTTAAATTATATAAATAGCTTTTAGAAATTGTGAATAACTAAGGGCTATGAATAATTAGAAGTGAATTGGTATAATCATATGGGAGATTTAGTGTTAAATGAAGGGGATTTTATCCCATGACTAGCTAGGTACTTTTGATAGATTGAAAAATATCTAGCCAACACCTAGTTGTGCCAAAATAGTGCAAATCATAGAGCTAGATGCATCAAGATGGATGTTGAATGGAGTCATCCAGTGTGGAAATTATAACATTGGTATTCTTTCTAGTTTGAGCTTTAGTGTCTTAAATGTATCTTCTTGCCCTATACCCTAATATAATGGGCCATCCTTGTGAAAGAGCTCTTCTAGTGGAACCAAAATCTTTGCATAGTTCTTGATGAACTTCCTATAGTATCCACAATATCCTAAAAAATCACACACATCTTTCTACATTGATGGGGTCTAGATTTGAAAGATGATGGTGATATTTTCTAGATCAATACACAGACCATCTTTGCAAATGATGTGCTCGATTAAAGTGCCAATGGTGTCATGAAGATATACTTATTAAGGTTTAAAGATATCTACAGTTGCTGACACCTTTCAAAAATTAGGCATAAGTTATCATAATGGTCCTTTACAAGCCCATACATATTCTAGTCATCTAAGTACACTAAGAGGAACTTATGAAGGAATTCCTTAAATGTGGTAGTCACCACTTAGGAGAATATGGATGTCACATTCTTTAATCCAAAGGGCATAATTTTATATTGAAAACAAACCCATTCTATCATAAAGGTAGTTTTAGGCTTGTCCTCCTCCTCAAATTGGACTTGATGGTATCCTAAGGACCCATTAGTAAAAGTGTATATTTTGTATCTAGCAACACCATCTAAGACTTTATTAATGAATAGAATTGGAAATGGGTTAGTCACACAGGTAACATCCAATAATCTATAATTGATGCAAATATGGATGCACCCATCCTTATTTATATTGTTAACTATGTGGCTAACCCATTCAAATTATTGCATAGGGTAGATGATGTCTATGGTTATCATACCATTCATCTCTATTTTAACCTTATCATGAAGGTTTGGGTCCATCCTATAAGGTCATTTTTTATAGGTATTTCACCATCAACTAGCTTTATGCTCACCTTATAAAGGGATGGGTATGTTTACTTCATGTCTCTATAGTTTCTAGGGATCAAGTCTTGGAATTCCTTCAAAAGGTCCACAATGTGTACCATCTCTATGTCAGACCAATATGAACTTAGAGTGATAATATTTGGTTCTCCTTTTGAGCTAATGTCTACCTTTGTAATTTTTAGTAGTGCATGGTAAGGTCCATTAGTATCTTGATGTGAGTCTTCAAATTGTCTAATACCCTCAATTATTTTTATGTAAAGGTGGTTAGGGTCTTTTTACTATGAAGTGTTATCCTCAAATTGGCACATAAGCTTCCTTTTTCCTATCAAGTTTGTCTAGTTTCATGCCTTTCATGTTTCATCATATTCATCACTAGAATCAATATTAAGGGTTAATTATTTAGATAATTTCAAGACCACCAACCCATTTTCATCGAACATGTCTTTTAATCACTCTTCCAAGATTACAGTGTCCCTAAAAACTTCCCTTTGAACTACCTGTAGTGGCTTGATCAAGTCTAGGTTCTATGAAGTTAAAGGAGAAGGTGTGCATGAACCATTCCTTGAGTTCATCCCAATTAGATATCTTGTGATGTGTCTCATTCATGATATACCATTATCTCACCCACATCATTAAGGTTTTATATAATTCAGGTACCTATATGTTCTTTGAGGCATTCTTACCATAGATAGTCCATTTTTTTTTACATAAACACACATGTGATATAGGGTCAAAGTTTCTAGAGTATGATAAGATGTCTAGGTCCTCATTACTCTTCCTAAATCTATTGTAGATGTATGCATTCAAATCTTACCAAGTTGGCAAGATAATCCTTTTTAATACCCACCAATGAGTGGTAGTGATCTATATAACATATACACTAGTGCACCCATTATATCTACTTCTTTTGGGATCCATGATTTAAGTTTTTAGACATAATATTATATTAGATTGCTCCCCTCACATCTTGATATCATCACAAGTTTACCTTTACTTATTTAAAACACTCTCTTTCCCTTTTTCTTTGTGTAAGGCACCCATATTTTTGAAGGGTGATCAATCTAGACCCAACCTATCTTTACTAGTTTTGGTTCCTTTGCAAAAACCAATTAACACCTTAAACCAATTATCTCATACACTTCCTTAACCCAATGGTATTTATAAATATAAATGGTATCTAAATATGATTATCCATCTTCCCCATAAATTAATTCTTGGTCATTAGGGTTGAGAGTCTTGGCACCTTACACTTTGATGTTGTATATGTGGTCGATCTCATCCTTAAGCCTCCACTCTCTACATAGGGTGGTCCTTGGTCACTTGAGAGGGGAATAACTACCGTTTCCTTGTCATTATAAAAAGTCATGTGGCATCTCTTGAAGTGAATGTTTGAATTATTAGCATAGCACCAAGGCCTTATGATAAGCACCAGGTAGTTATCTTGTTCTACCAACTTGATCACTTCAAAGTTAGCATGGAATTTGGTGCCCATGATGTCTACAATTGTGCTCTTCAAAAATTTAATAGAATACACCTTAATATTATTATCCATGAAAAGTACATGAGGGGAAGGCCTCAAAGATGGCCTACCCATCTTCTCCCATGAATTATTGGTCAATATATTGACCTTGATGCCTACGTCCATGAGGACCTCACATACATACCATCTATCAATGGTGGCATTCATAAGGAGTTCCTGATTGTACTCCACATTCTGTGTATGTTTGACTTCTCACATATTTTTCATGTGTGGTGTAGTAACTTCAACTACCTTTTGCCTCACATATTCTAAAAGTAAGTTATTCAATAGGGGAAGCATCCCCTCTATCTATAGGAGGAATAAGATCTCTATTAACTCTTGTGTTTCAACCTCTTAGCTATCTTAATTATTTTAGGAGGCAACAACTTGTGTTTATAGGTCTCACACTAGTTTGAGCTCTCCTTAAAAGTTTTGAATTACACTCATGGCCTAATACAATGCATCTTTCTAGCACAATAGGTATGGGTAAGGTGTAGCTTTGGGTTTAAGCTAAATTATGAGCTTAGTACAGCTATTTTTCACATATTCTTACATGTAATTATGGTATTACCATAATCAGTGGCTAAGTTGTGAATCCATTATGAGTAGTCCCTTGTACCTTGACTATCTCTGCATAGGTTAGTTACACCTTAATATTCAAATTATGCATTTTTAACTCATACCTGATCATCCTTGCACCTTTATCTATGTCATTCCTACCTTGGGTTAATGTCTTATACAAGTCAGTTAATTATTTGACCTTATGAGCCCCTCAACAATACCCACATGTTATATGTGGGGAAGTTACATTGATAGTGTTCCATAAAACCACACTTATAACATGATCAAGGTGTGAAAATTCTACCACCACATCCTCCATCTCACCCTTTAGTGCCTCATTATATGGAAAAACCTTTTTTATATTGGCCATAACTCTCATTTCCTTGATTATCTTGCCCTCTAACTGCTGGAGTGGTTTCCTTACACCTCTTTTCATGTTCTTGTGCATCTCATCAATCACTCAATTATCAACTATGATATGAGTGTAGGCATCACACAACGAAAAATAGATGGTTGTGTTGATCTAGCTAGTATATTATAATAAAAGATAATTGTGAACATTATGTGCCTCTTGATAGAATTCATAGCTTATAATCAATGTGCACACATTCCTTCAAGGGAAGTTATTCCTATTATGGTCTTTTGCTTCGTATTTGGGAACTATTTTTTTATGAACTAGCAATAAGATTTTGGAGTTGGGAGGATATGGATACAATATATGCCTATATAAATGGGTTGATCATAGTATTGATACTTCTATAGCCTTAGCTCTGAGCATGAATTCAAGCACTTCATGAGGGTCGATAAATGTCTTCATGGAAAGTGCTCTTAAAAATGGCACAAACAACCATTCAATTAACCATTATGCATGTTATGAGGGGTGTATGCCATAAGGAGGCTTAGAAAAGAGAGTTTTGAACCTTCAATCATACAAGTACACACTCTCTAAGAGTCCTTGTGTAA
The DNA here is from genome assembly GCA_037957365.1 of Torreya grandis. NCBI lineage: Eukaryota > Viridiplantae > Streptophyta > Pinopsida > Cupressales > Taxaceae > Torreya > Torreya grandis. The sequence goes on from JARHVA010004759.1 coordinate 612,434, forward strand.
TCTCTTTGATCTTGACAATGTTTTATTGTTCAAACTCTAGAATGTCAAACTCTTTTAAGAACACCTCCTTCAAGATGTCATAGTCAACCATAGCCTAGTTAGGGTCAATTTTTTTTACCAAGTATACTCTTAATCAAGTAGAGTGGCTTCAAACTAGGTTTCCTTGTACTCCAATTGGGTTGTTCCCAAACATGCCATTATAGTTCACACTTTAGCACATGTTCTGTGGCATTTTCCATGCCAAGGTATTCTAACAAGTGCATGGCCATTTCATAGTATATTTTTTGTAGGGGGAAGATGGCATTTAGCATGTTTATCCCCTTAGAGTATATCTTGGTGGTGTCCCTCTAATGCCTCCAACCATTGGGTTAGAAACTAGCCCAATTGTTACTATTCACACTATTGATGTTGATGGTGCTATACTACTATACTTGTAGTACTAAACCACTTCCTGTGGGTTATTACCTAGTCTATGTAGATGATATTGGATAATCTTATATTCTTTCACTCATGTTTTTTTGTTGTGAGCTAGAACCCAATGGTCTATAGGTAGTATTTCTTAACTCGTAGTAGGGAATAATATGTTAAATAAAAAAATTATACTCTAAGATTACAAAACATCTACAATCTATGTCAACAATAGGGTCAATTATTAATGTTGTTCTTTCTTCAAGTAGGGGATCCTATACATGAGTATGCACTATAAGTTAAAATGGGTAGGCACATCAATCATATATTTAATCACAAAATCCTATATGGACCCAACACATTTTATACTTGTAAAATATTGAGCTTGATCCATCACTTCATTTTTTCTCTCCTCCTTATGTTGCTATATTTCAAGAGATTCATCCCCATACCCTTACCTCTCTCTATGAGTTCTCTTGGCACTTATAGGTTTTAAATATTCCATTAATTTTCACCATCTCTTGTTATAAGTATATCTCCTAAACTCTTGGGTGTCAATATTCTCATCCCTTTCCATTGTGCCTTACTTATACATCCCCTTCTCCCCATTTGTACTACTCATATGAGAAAAGACTTTAACCTTCCATTCCCAAAGTTTCAAATTTGTAATCCACCATTAGCTTCTTAAGATCTACTATAAATTATTTTACAAATGTGCCTCTAGGTTCACATAAAAATTGGAACTCTACTTCTTCAAGGCATGAGTATGTTAAAACTACAATCTCAAGAATGTAACTATTTAGTGTTCCTTACCACCATTTGTCTATTTCTCTAGTCTAAGTTACACCTAGGGTGTTGAACCTTTCTAAGCTATCCTTTATCCACTCATAACACCATCCATAGCTTCATCTTATATGGGTTGTATATGTATCTAGCCACTGATATACATGATTAGGTGGTTCAAATAAAAATACATCATATAGAGCATCATATAGGTTGTTCTAAACCCACTTTCTTAGCTTTTGTCCTCTACAACTTAGATGCTTTAGCATAAAGCTATCTTGAACCTATTTCAAATATTGCTTGATATTTTCTAGGGAGAGTTAGAGCATCATTCTATCACACCATTAAAATAACAAAATTAAACACTATCCTGATAATAGAACCAAAATTTTATAGAAAAGTCCTTGTCAAGGGGCGTAAGGTTGTCTTAGTCAATTCTAGATTCCTTATAACCAGGTGAAAATATGGGATATTCCTATAGTGCTCAAAATTTAACATTTAGTTTCACTGGTATCAATTCACATAAAGCACAAGCCTTATGCACTCACTCGAAGTGCAATATAAAATACCTAAGGCCTGTGCTAGGCTAGTTGTGCCATGGCATGAGATATCAATTATGCGACTTGGTCATTTCATAAAAGGCTTAAGTAGATCCCTTATCACAAGTCATTCATGGACTAGGATTGGTTTTCTATAGTCACAAGCATATTTTGGTGTGGTTCTATAGTCTTAAGGGCACAAGCCTTTATTTTACTAAGCTTAGCAGCATATCAATGCTTTAAAGGGTCAACAAAATGTTCTTTATTTAAGTTTTCATGCCTAGAGTAGTAGTTCTAGAAAGGGTAACAAATCTTGGGTGAATAACTCTCCCCACACTTAAAATATTTCTACAAAATATGCTAACATCATCAATATTATATGGATGCCATTAATGACTTGGATCAAAAGCTTATAAATAACATTCATAACATTCATGAATTATAATTACAACATTATAGCTATTCCATTCATTGTAAACTTCATTAAAATTACCAAAAACGTATAACCCAAAAACATTATATGATTTTGTAACAACCATTATTTATAATTCATCAAAGTTTGATAGAACAATGTTCATAACATATATAGAAACAAAACATATACTTCACTAAAACTACTTAACTACTAGAGGCTCACAAATGAGCTTGGACATATATAAATAGAGCATGTATGGTATCCAAGTTATTCTTAGTTATAATGGTAGTAATAAAAGAGTGTTTCCATTTCTCTAGAGCTTCATTTAATCAATTCACATCTCTTTGCTCATTGGTTCAAGCTCATTTTATATCTTATAGGATCATCTCATACCAGAGTGGAGTGTACATGCAAAGTGCCTTGCTAGATCCTTTATTGATCATTATTCCATCTCCATCACCTTGCATCATTTTCAATATGGTCTCCATGTCTTTTCCAACTTGGAATATGCCCCAAGAATCCTAGAAATGGTTAGCCACCTGATAGTTGGCATAAGGTAAGGTTTTTTTCCTTCAGCTATCACCAAGATGCCAAAATAGTAATCATTCAAAATGATTGCCTCATACCAAAGTGTCTATCATGATGGCATGAATCTTATACTTATTAAAACATGGGCCCAATAGTGAGAAGTTTGAGAGTGTTTTAAGGTGTTCAAAGAGTAATGTGTGCTAATGAAGGCCTAATTAAATTAGGTCTCGTTAAGGATTAAAAGGGTTATTTGGTCTTATATGCTATTATCAACCTATTATAATGATTGGTTCATGTTTTTTACATGTCCTAAGGCCTATTTCATGAAATAATAATATTGAAAGTGTTTATGTTTGACCAAGAGGTGTATGATCAAGAGCCTAGTATAAGAACAATGCCTAATAGGCCTAATTATCTAGGTCAAATGTATGTGTGTTGAAGTGAATGACATAGACCTTTGAAAAGTTGAAGGAGGTATTATAAACCATTAGGAGGGTATAGATAAATCATCATGAAGATCTGATAGGTTTATCAAAGATGATTATTAAGGTCATTTGACCTAACCTAGTCAAGAAGAGAGCTAATTGAGCAAAGAAGGCTAGAGATTAGTGTGAGAAGGATAGGTGTGTGTAAAAAGCTGAAGATGCAGATCATCATCTCTTGTATGAGAAATAAAGGGTTTTAAAGGTGATCAAAATGGTGAGGGGATGAGTTGGTGCTGAGTCATCTAAGGGATTGGTGCTGAGTTGCAAGTGGGTGCTTATTAAAGCTTAGTTAAGTTGGTGCTTGGCTAGTTGGGTTTATGCTCCAAGTGAAGTTGGTGCGTCACTAAATATTGATGTTTGAATTATAGGAAAATATTCCATTTGCATCATAATTGGGTTTTATTCCCTCTGAGGATTTCCCACTTAAATAAGTGTTTTTTTGGTATGCATTTAATTTAACTCACCTACATTATCATCACTAATATTACCATTAATTGACACTAATTCTACTTATCTAATCTATCCCATTTAATCCTACTAATTTATCCCCTTCCTAGTCATTTATCTAATAACCCATTTTATTAATATTATTTAACTAACCTTATTCTATCCCACTTTATTATTAATTCCTCTAATCATTTATTAATCCTATCCTAATCTATCCTATCCATTATTTGGGAATTTTAAATTCCCATGGCCTACCTACTAGCCTATTCCTAGGCTCTCCTAAACCCGTAGTCCTGAATCACCTACCTAATCCATATTTAATCCCATACCTAAACCTAATTTATTCCTAAGATGATTCTATAATCCTCTCTATTCTTACCTTACCTCTTTATAAGCCTCTAAATCTAAAGACTTCCAAAGAATTTTAAATTCCTTCAATAATCCTCCACCATAGATTCTAATGGCTCAAGATTGAATCTCAACCATTGATTTATCCCTCATTATATTTAAAAAACCTCATCCCTACATGGAAATACAATAATTAAAATCTAGAAAATCCATTCCCAACTCATGAATCAATCAAGAATCTCCATCCTTGAGTCCATCATCAACAATCCATGATCATGCCATCATTATGTCAAAATTCTAAGTCTAAGGTAATATCCATCCAATTATCTTGTTTTCATACCCATTTAATCATGGTTTAGATAAACTATATTTAGGATTAGAATTCTATTTTGAATTATTCATTCCTCTAATTGCATTTGATTCTAATGGCTCTAGTTCTTACCTAGGTAGTTTGGCATTTTGAGTAGATCTAGATTAGTTACATGATATTAAATCCATTGTTCTCACATTTCCATCTAGATTTTGGAGACCATGGTGGGACATTACTCCCAATTTGATAATTTTTCATTCTACAAGTTTTTTTGTAAGGTTGTAAGTTTGATTAGAAAAGAACAAGAGGAGGATTTTTGAAAATTTGCATGCATAGGTGCAACTTGTAATTTTGCCTTGATATTCATGAATTTACAATAATGATATTGTTTTATAAGTAATGGTTTTGTGAAAACTTTCCAACTTGAATTCTAATGGATTTTTTGATTTTGATAGGTTTTGACCCTTACGCAATACCTCAACTCACAAATTGTAATTTTGTACCTAAAATTATGATTTTACATACCTAGTGATGATTTTATCTCACCACTAACAATCTATTTCATAGGTTATTTACAATAACATGACTTTGTGAATCATGTTGTGACACTATTAGTTGTGTTTTTTCATGTTGATTAGATATTTTATGTCAATGGATTTTTGAATGTGACAGGTTTATCGTTAAAATTATGCCTTCATGACTTGTGATATTGCACTGTGAATCACGATATTGTAATTATAGTTAATATTTTGTAATTTTGTCCAAAACTTTTGATAGTTATCCATTAAATCTATAATATGTAGTGTTAATTTTATTATTATCTATTTTTTGGTAAAATTAAGAAGCATACAAACCCTCTTGGAAGTTTATTTAACTACTTTAAGTGGTTGAAAATATATTTTCTAGTCACATCCTTGAAAGGGGTTTTATCTATGAAATCTACTATATATTGACTGTATTGTCAATAGGAAAGGAAAATGGACTATTTTTTCTTCATATCTTTAAGGAACTAAACAAAATTTACGACAAATTTGATAGGAAATACCTTTCTATTCTTCTAACTAGGATTTGTCCATTTTACTATAATTTTTTTGTCTTGATCTAAGATTTTGATATATAATCTTCCATAATGTTATCTGTGCATAATCGTTAAGAATTTATATACAATATAGATTAGTCTATATCATCAAAGTCTCTATTTTGGTCAAAAATCTAAAATTTTGAAGTCTTGAACTTTTTTGCAAAATTTCTAATCACTCAATTGTGATATCACCCTGGTAATCATGCCATTGCTATAACAATCATAGTTTTGTCTAACTATCATTTTTAACTGTCTATTGTTAAACTTCTACTTCATGAATTGAAATATTGCACTAGTAGTTGTGATATTGTAGTTTGAATTTATGATTTTATACTTAGTTTTCCTTCAAAATTATATTTTTTTTAATTTATTGTTTGGAGTCATTACTATTAAATTTTGAGTCATTTTGGGCCTCCCACAAGGCCCAAATTGCCTTTGGCATCAGGGGCTTCACCCTCGACCTGCCCTATACCATAACTGGGAATACGCTAAGGGCACTACCCTTAAACCCTAAAATAGGTGATACCCCTTAACCACACTAGGCAAGGCCACCCACAGACCCTCATGTCATGGCCCACTCATCCAAAGATATTATAAGGCCAAATCATGATTTTCTTAGGTGTTTTCTTTAGGCCTCTTAGACTAATATTTTTTTCTTGTAGGGGTGAACCTAGATGTTTTTTTAATATCTAAAACCTCATTTTATAAATCATTATTTTGGTCTAACATCCTATCTTTTATATATCCATCAATATTATTAGTTAAACTACTAATCCTTGTCTTACAGGGTACCTCTTTTGAGTGCCAAAATTAAACTACTGACGCTTGTTTTGTAGACCACCTATCAAAGACTCCTTATTGTCACATTAAAAATAATTTTTTGAATCATTTCAATAATATTTATAATTTTGTATTTTATATATCATTTTCATTTTGTCATGTATATATCTCCTTTGTATATTTGTATTTCTTGTAAATATCTTACACTTAATCTTAATGGGTTAATTAATATCCTTTTTGTCTACCTATTTCTATCACGAGGGATATGATGGTGTATGTTATCCTCCTTATGTCATTGAATAAATTATTAGAGGAAAACCACCTATAAAACCTCCTCTTCTTTTTCTTTTCTAGGGGTCAGTGACATGGATTTCACCACCATGCACTAGACCAAACTCCATGTTCTAATGTAGTCTAAATGTTAGGAGAGTTGTACTTAGGCACCTAAGTGGAATTCACCATAAAGGGTTCCATGAAATGAGGGGTGTTTAATCTAAAATACACAAGGAAATTAGATATAATCCTATATGGACATGGGCCCCATTGTAAGTTCATGTATATCAGGGATGCACCTAGAAACCTTGTGCAAACATAACATAAGACCTTTCATCTATAATAGGAATTTCACTTTAGGAGCTAGGATAAAATCGTAAGAATACATTAATTGTAGATGGGGTTTAGAGGGTTTTGTCAAATTTTTAATGGGTTATTAGCCTACGACCTTACCCATAAATCCATTATATAATGCGAGCATCAGGTTACACACCTTGAGTTTATTAATCATAAGTTTGTGATCTACGTGTTTGGGTGTGTATTGTGCTAAACCAATGTTATTTGTGAGCCAAGTTAGCCTTTTAACCAAACCTATACCCCTATCTAGTTATTTTTAAACACATCATCTTGTATATCCTTGCATCATCATTTTGTCATCTTTTATATCCTTATAATCATCCCTTTATACATATTATCTTTTTTAAATCTTTTCACATACTATATCCCATCACCACCTTATCTTAATCCCCTACTAGTTTCATCATATCCACCTATCATTGGTCATACCCCTATCACATACATATCATATTGACCTCTTGTCTTCCATATATTTTAATAAGTCTACTATATTCATAACCAATCATTTGTCTTAACCTTGACTTCATCCCCCATCTAGTCTAACCTCATCCTATTTTATCCTAGTTGGATGTTTACATCACATACGTGTCCAAACCATCCCCATATTATATGCATTACCCCTTATCATTTAATCATCATATATATAATACCATTATCCCATCACCCCATCACTTAATCACATATCCATCTCACTTTGTGAAAATTATTCTAAGGTTTGAGCTACTCCTTTTGTCCTTTCCTATCATCCTATCACTCTAGTCCACTATAAATAATCACTTGGATAGGTCTCATACCTACTCAGTATTCTACTATCCTCTTATCACTTTGTCATTTTAACTTTAGGATCCAATCATAATTAACCTAGTCTCTATGATCCATTCATCTTGCCTAATCATAACTAGCACCCATCCAATCATTGTCTTGCTAGTTTGAATCTAGGAACCAATCAAATCCCCCATATTGTTTCTAGCTTAAAAAGTAGGAATTATTGATAGATCACTTTCACTTATTACACTATCAGTCTAAAATCTGATCCTAGTCTTACATCATCTCCATCTTGTCCTCATCATGACTTGTTATACTAGCTTAGTCATTCAGACCTACTTTATTCAAGAAACCATATCTAATAATTATTTTAGCTCTACATTAACCCCTTTAATAATCAATCCCTATGGCTTTAGACCTGATTATCATAGACCAATACATCTTGGCCAATAAAGATGAAGTCCTTTTGTAAGATCTAGAGATGGGTGCTCACCTACCTTCTAACCTTTCTCTTATTCATCCCAAATCAACATCTCACATTATATACCATTGAAAATACACTATCTCATTAGGGTCAACCTCATCATTCATTAATATGGTTTCCCTACTTAATAAATACATTTTAGATAATAAATATGAATTCTTTTTACAGCTATTGAATATGGGGGCCCACCTTTCAAATGACATTGAGATTAAAAGCTTAAATTCACCTCTTAATTAATTCCCACATTAACCCTCATCCCCATCCCATTCTATTCCACCATCCACTAATCCTCATCCTAGTCATGGCATTCCCAGTTGACAAATTTCCTAGTTTAATAAGTATCTTGATGAAAACCCATGACTAGTAATCTTATGACTCCTTGAGTTGGGTACCAAATTTCCTAAAACATTGACCCCATTTATCTTATTTCACCTCAAGCACAAACCAATTCATGTGAGTCCCATTTAAATACCCCATCCACTAGTCATAGACAATCATCTACCCCTTCTTCTACTAGCAAAGGGAATCCAATCTTGGACATCTCATTCACTACCAGTCCATCGACCTAGTCACCTTAACAACCATTTGATCTAAAGTCTAATTTTGCCACATCTAAGTCATACAGTGAAGTTGGCCATTATAATCCTCTTCCTATATCCTTCAAAGCCTTCTTCCCCCAACTTGTCACCACCAACATGATGGTCTATACATCCATCTGACATCTTGATCACACTAATCCTAAACCCTCTTGATATAAATCTAATAAATATTATATATATCACCAAACTTGGGGACATACCATTAATAAATATCATAATTTCCAATACTATGTCCAAGACCTCATCGATTGTGGTGACATAGAAATCAAGGATGAACTGGATGAGTCTATATCATTGGGTGAAGAAGAAGAGGAATGCCAAGACTCAATTATTGATCATGATTAATCCCTTCCCTACCCATGTCAAGGTTAAGACACCACATCCATATTTCATGGCCCCCCCTCTTTGTCAAATCTTCTATAAAAAATGAGTCTATTTCCCAAACACAAAATCTTCCCATATTTCATGAGACCTTCTATGTGCCAATTTTTTCCAAATACATTATTACTTTATCATCTCCCCCTCACCCATAATATCATAAAACCCATGTTGAGAGGTTAATTATGAATAATCACTCTTCTACTATATCATAACATTATGTACGCCAAATTTAGCATTAGAGCCAATACAAGTTTTATCTGCATCGAGATCATGTTTATCACCAATACCTAAATCAAATTCCTCATCAGTAACATCATCTCTCATAGATATTAAAATAGAAGATGATAATGCCTACTCTTTTGAAGATACACATAATTTGGATGATAACTAGTCACCAGGCATATCTTCTAATCCCAATTAGGATGATGAAGTCATAATTGAGTTTTTGCAAGCTCTAGAATATTTTTAGAGTGGATCTGATCCTACCTTGGATGGATGTCTTTCATCCTAAGCCTTTTTGAGATTCTTGATGACACTTTATCTAACATTGAGTCCAGGGATCCTAGTAACCTTTATGAGGACTATGTTACCCATTATCACCTTAATGTATCACACACCATAAGTAATCCAGTTCACCTTCATAATCCATATGATTAAGGAATCCAAGAAAGGTGGTTAGATCATATTTTAGCTTCAAAATGAAAAGAAGTAAAAATGAAAACAAACACACTAACATGCATAACAATATATTACCTAGTTTAAAGGGAGGAACATTGTAAATAAAACTAATTGACAAAGCATAACTAAAAATGGAAATAACTTAAAAATTTCCTTACTAATTCCTTAAATTCCCCAAGATATTTCTTCATTTAGCTTGCTCAACTTCTGTTCAATTAGTCTTTGGAAACTAAAGTTGTGTTCCTCCTTATCCTCTTAGCACCATGGTTGTTTTTCTCATGCTTTTTTGATGTAGCTTGATGGATAAAATTGGATTGGCTTATGATTTTGAAATTATAACACTATAGTCTATCTTCATGCACTACATCCTATATTATAACATTACTATGTCTAAGATCTCTAAATAGAGAGGCAAATGCTTATACTTATAAGTTTAGAAAAAAGGCTTAGAATGGGTTCAAATATCACCTTAGTTCATCAATTAACCCTAGTAGAGTTAAATGGTATCCAAACCTCATGATTAGCATGGAATAGGCATGGGTGAGATATTTTGGATTCTGGACAACTCATAAAAGTTAATTGTGAATTCCTAAGATGTTTTCAATTTTTGAAAATCATTTTTGATAGTTCATTTAAATGATCAAGGATGATTCAATTAGGCATTTTATTAGGTTTTTCATGTTAATTAATTATTTTTATGCATTTAAACATTTAAAAGTGTTGATTTAATTTATGTGTGCATTTTCTCTATTTAATTGATTTTTAGGCCAAATTACATTTTATGAAACCAAATTTGAGACATTTAATGATTGTTAGGTTTGATTTGAAAATGTTCATAAAAATCATTTTAAAGTTTGGTATAGAGGCATTGGTGGTCAATTTTATGTGTTTATAGTTTGCCCCTATTTAGGATGGCATTGTAAGCTATAAACACAATAACATGTTCTCAAGTAATGAAAAGGTCATATATGCTTATGACTTCAATGATAATGGATGAACTATAGTGCCCCCCATTAAGGGAGTGGTTGGTAAAGGGGTCAACAAATGGTCCCTAAAAATAATGAAACAAGTGGACCAAATAGATGAAAACATAATGATTTACCCAAATGTGGTTAGAATCATTGAGAATGCAAGTGGGATGATGTACAATGATTTGTTAATAAGTGATTATAGTCATTAGACCCTAATAGTGGAAAGTAAGCCATAGTTGGTGGAATAAATTGAATTATTTTCCTAAAGGTGGTTATTAATCAACCCTCAAATTGGTGGAAACACAATGGTTTTTTTGAAGGTGGATATAATCATTGGAAATTCAAGTGGGATGGCATGCAATGATTTTACCATAGGTAGCTATAATCATTCAACCCTGATAGTGGTAAACATGATATGAAATGATGACGTAAAATATATTGATGTAAAATTGATATAGACGATAAATAGGAAATAGGAAACCTTCTAGTAGGGAGATGTTCATCTAAACTAACAAGGTGGACAATTATTTCATTATTTAATTACTCTATTTGGGTTATGATTTAGATTAGACCGGGAATGTTTCTAGTGCCAATGTTAAGGAGATATCATCACTAAAATTTTTGTGTAGACTTCTTAAAGATGATTTTTGTTGTAACATAGGATGGTAGGCATCATGATAGAACACCATGAGGACTTGGCTAAAATATGCATAAGGACTGACTCCAAATCCAATATTCAAGGGAAAATAAAGTAACAATGATAAAAATGATAATGATAATGTTGATGTATGAATATGGATGGATTCAATAAAAAATCACAAGGAATAACCCAATGAACACATGTAGACTAAATCAAGGCACACTACTAAAAGTAATCAAATAGACACACAAACAAACAAATAAACAATGATGAGTGACAATGTTAGTACAAATAATATGACCCAAATAAGATGATGCACATTACCCATATAAAATAGGCAAAAACTTAACAAAAAACAAGATGGGGGAATAGAAGAAAAGGAAGGGGGTGGCTGAGCTATCTCCATATGAGTTAGACAAGTGGATAATGCCTACATAGTTCCATGGATGTAATATCCAACAAAAACTTTAAGCTGAATGTAGTTCTCTTAGGATATGGGATATAAGAAAATGATGATAAAGAAAACATGATGGATTTGATAGAGGAATATGGGATGATCTTGAAAAATGACAAGTGCATGGGATAAATAGGCCAATAAAGATGGGAAAACTATGTGACAAGTGATTTCTTGTGACTTAGTAAGGGTTCCCATAATCATTAAGGAAAAGAAGTGTTCAATGTATTTTGTTTTCTAATGTGGTTTTCAGATGTTTTTTTGAATTTTTGAGTATCTTAACTTGATTGATAATGATGTGATACTAAATGGTCCAAGCCCTTAAAATGGTGAGAGTATTCAAACTAAAATTGCTCATAAAATGGAAAGAGCATATGAAAAAGGGGACTAAGTTGACCTCCACAAGTATCGAGTGTTACTCACATAGTCCCAAAATAGCATCATGTCATAGTAGTTTCACTTTATAGTAGAGGAATATGACTAGTATAGTAGCCAATTCAAACAAAATAGGCATAGTTGGCATAATAGAATAATATGACATAGGAATGGCAAGTTTGTATGTTGAGGCATAATAAACAAATGTTTCCCCTATTTTACCCATAGGTGATTATAACTATGATACAATAGTTCATATCATTGATACTAATTTACCCATAGGTGGTTATAATTAGTAGTAAGAGTAGTGAGACATTAATTTTCCCATAAGCAGTTATAATTAGGTCCACACAAATAAACATGATATAGAATGGAATAAGAAATTAATGTTGCAACCACCAAAATTTTTGTCTTACTAATACAAAACATGGCATCTATTTGGATTTATTAGAATAACTAGTAAAACTAAAATGATTCTTCATGCTAAAAGTTGAACCAATGGATGAACCAAGGTCAAATGGGCTAGGTAGACCCAAAAAATTTTAAGTTAGTAGAACAAAACAATAGAATGGAAAAGTGATAGGCAAAGTGATTGGATGGTAATGATATGATGATAAAATGGTATGGTACAAAGAAGAAAGTTGATAATATGGTACAACTTGAAACAATCCTCATAGACAATACACCAAGTAACTCAAGCATAGTACTACTTGAGGTGTATAATGTTCATAAGCTCATCAAGTTTGATCCATTTAATGTGGCAAGCCTATATGCTATAGTGACATAGTCTACAAAAATGATGAAAGGACCTACCTAGTTGGGTTTAGACTTTCCCTTATGCTTATTCTTAGCTGAGGTATTATTTTGGTTCTCTTTAAGGAAAATATCACCAATTTTAAAGTCTCTATGTATCATGAATCGATTCTAGTAGCCATGGAGTTAGTTCTAATATGATTAAAGGTTATTTACTACATCCATGATTTTCTCATCAAGTAATTCTAGCTCTTTTAGGTGAGCTACTTGATAGTCATTGTCATCCAAGACATGTTTCAAAGAGATGTGTAAAGAAAGTAATTTAACCTCAATGCGAAGAATGGCTTTAGTACAATAAATGAGTATAGAGTAGCACCTATGGGAGTGTGGTGCCTGGTATAGTATGCCCAAAGGGCATGAAATATCTAAATGTTTTAATCATGACCAGCATCATTGATAATATTTTTGAGGATGTTGACAATGGTTTCATTAAATTCTTTAGCTTGGTTGTTACCTTGTGGGTAATGTATCATGGAAAAATGTTGAGTAATTTTGTACTCGACACATAGAAATTCAACATCCTTATTATTGAATGATCCAAAATTATAAAATATAATTTTGGAATGGATACCATAGAGGTTTTGATTATGGATGTGATGTTGTGATGATGTGGTTTATGATCATGGATATGTGATACTTATGGTTATGGATATGTGATGTGGTTTATTTTTTTTATTATGATGATGTGATGTTTTGATTATGGTTATGATGATGGATATGATGATATGATTTATAGTTTATTTTTTTCATAATAGCACATAAATTAAGTTAGATAACAAAACTAGATGTGTGAAAGGAAATGAATATCATTGGACATGCATCTAAGTAAATACATGAACCAATTATGAGAGGATACAAAAACATCATGATGTTTCTTTATTGGTAAGGACTAAATGAAACCAAAGTTATATTGGATTAGGTTATTTACTACATCCATGATTTTCTCATCAAGTAACTCTAGCTCTTTTAGGTGAGCTACTTGATAGTCATTGTCATCCAAGACATGTTTCAAAGAGATGTGTAAAGAAAGTAATTTAACCTCAATGTGAAGAATGGATTTAGTACAATAAATAAGTGAGTATAGAGTAGCACCTATGGGAGTGTGGTGTTTGGTATAGTATGCCCGAAGGGCATGAAAAATCTAAATGTTTTAATCATGACCAACATCATTGATAATATTTTTGAGGATGTTGACAATGGTTTTATTAAATTCTTTAGCTTGGCTGTTACCTTGTGGGTAATATATCATGGAAAAATGTTGAGTAATTTTTTACTCAACATATAGAAATTCAACATCCTTATTATTAAATGATCCAAAATTATAAAATATAATTTTTGAATGGATGCCATAGAGGTTTTGATTATGGATGTGATGTTGTGATGATGTGGTTTATGATCATGGATATGTGATACTTATGGTTATGGATATGTGATGTGGTTTATTTTGTTGATTATGATGATGTGATGTTATGATGTTGATTATGATAATTATGATGTTGTGATTATGGTTATGATGATGGATATGATGATATGATTTATAGTTTATTTTTTTCATAATAACACATAAATTAAGTTAGATAACAAAACTAGATGTGTGAAAGGAAATGAATATCATGGGACATACATCTAAGTAAATACATGAACCAATTATGAGAGGATACAAAAATGTCATGATGTTTCTTTATTGGTAAGGACTAAATGAAACCAAAGTTAGATTGGCTTAGGTTATTTACTACATCCATGATTTTCTCATCAAGTAACTAGCTCTTTTAGGTGAGCTATTTGATAGTCATTGTCATCTAAGAAATGTTTCAAAGAGATGTGTAAAGAAAGTAATTTGACCTCAATACGAAGAATGGCTTTAGTACAATAAATAAGTGAGTATAGAGTAGCACCTATGGGAGTGTGGTGTTTGGTATAGTATGCCCAAAGGGCATGAAATATCTAAATGTTTTAATCATGACCAGTATCATTGATAATATTTTTGAGGATGTTGACAATGGTTTTATTAAATTCTTCAGCTTGGCTATTACCTTGTGGGTAATATATCATGGAAAAATGTTGAGTAATTTTGTACTCGACACATATAAATTCAATATCCTTATTATTGAATGATCCAAAATTATAAAATATAATTTTGGAATGGATACCATAGAGGTAAATGAGATGGTTAAATATGCATTTCAAAATTTGCTTTCTAGTCATGTAAGTGAGGGGTATAGCTTGAACCCACTTAGTGAAATATTTTGTGGCTATAAGGATATGTTTATGGCCATTAGATGAGGTGGATTTTATCTTCCAATTGAGATTGAGGCCCCATGTATCAAATGGCCATGGTGTCAACATTGATTTAAAATTATTAGCTAGGGCATGAATCATATTGTCATGCCATTGACATTTACCATTTCTCTTAACATATGCAACTTCATCTACATTCGTCATTGAAAAATAATACCTAGTAAAAAAGAGATTTTTGGATAAAATGGCCCCACTAGTGTGGGATTTACACACTCTTTATATAAATTCCTATAATGCTAATGTATATTCTATCAAAGGTAAACAATGAAGTAGATTTCCATCAAAACTATGGTGGTATAGGGTTGGTTTGAGTAAGGTCTAATGTTGGGCATTTTGGATGAAGGCTTTGGTTTGTTTTCAAGATAAGTCTAGTGGTATAACATGGTCATGTAATAGGTATAAATAATTAGTAGAGTTGGTACCAATAATATCATATATCATTATGATGGTTGATGGTTCATAAGCTGGCACTAGCAGATTTTCAATGAGAAAATAGTATTCTTTAGTTGTATCTATTTATCGAATGAGTGACCTAATTGTATCCATGACATTTGATATTTTGTTGTTTTCCCTTGGTATATGTTTAAATTATATGTTGATAATATTCTACTTGATAATATTGTGCCAATGAAATTGAGGCCCCATGTATCAAATGGCCATGGTGTCAACATTGGTTTCAAAGTCTTAGCTAGGGCATGAATCATATTATCATGCCATTGACATTTATCATTTCTCTTGACATATTCAACTACATCTACATTCATCATTGAAAATAATACCTAGTATAAAAGAGATTTTTGGATAGAATGGCCCCACTGGTGTGGACTCTACACACTCTTTCTATAATTTTTTGTAATGCTAATGTAGATTTTATCAAAGGTAAACAATGAAGTAGATTTCCATCAAAACTATGGTGGTATAGGGTTGGTTTGAGTAAGGTATAATGTTGGGAATTTTAGATTAAGGATTTAGTCTTTTTTCAAGATAATTCTAGTGGTAGAACATGGTCACATAAATAGGTATATAGGCATAAATACTTAGTAAAGTTGGGACCCATAATATCATATATCATTATGATGGTTGATGGTTCATAAGTTGGTGCTAGCAAATTTTCAATGAGAAACTAGTATTCTTTAGTTGTATCTATTTATCAAATGAGTGACCCAATGGTGGCCATGACATCTAATATTTTATTGATTTCCCTTGGTATATGTTCAAATTAGATGTGGATAATATTCTGTTAGAGAGTGTTGATCATGGCCTTGTAGGGAACCAACTTGCCATCTTTGGTATGAAAATGGTTTATAAATTGATTAATGATTAACTATGAATCACCATAAACCTTTAGATTATGTATGTTCCATTTTAATACTTGGTGAAGCCCTAAGATGAGTGCTTCATATTCAACCATGTTATTGGTATAAGGAAAGGTGATTATGAATGACTTAGGGATTAGATCCCCCTATGAAGTGATAAATAAAAGGCCTGCCATTGATCCATGTAATATGAATCATCCTTTAAAATATATCTTGTATTAATGCTCATAGAGGGGTATGTTAATGATGGTCAAATGGATTCATTAGGAAATTAGAATGTTAATAGATCTATGCCTAGAATGGGTGCTTCAACAAGTTGATTGGAAAGAACTTGCCCTTTGATGGATTTATGGTTTACATACTCTATCTCAAACTCACTGAGAATCATAATCCATTTGGCCATATGGCCTTGTAAATCTATTTTAGATAGTTGATACTGAGTAGATCTACTTTTGAAATGATGATGGTTTTACAATTCAACATGTAATGTTGTAGTTTCAAATCTATAAAAGCCATAGCTAAATAAAATTTCTTGAAGGGTTTATAATTGTGCTCACACATGACCAGTGTATGACTTAGATATCACATGGCATTCTCTTTTGCATTATCATTGTGTTAATCTAGAAGTGCCCCTAGGGATTTGTCTATTATTGATATGTATATAAGGAATGGTTTCCCTAGCATAGGATGTAATAAAACTAGTGGATTTTCTAGATAGTCTTTTAGTTATTGAATATATTTCTAACAATTATCATCCCAAATAAATGTGACACCCTTATTTAGTAGGTGTTTAAATGGGTATCACTTATTTCATAATTGAGATATGAAGCATATGATGGATTAGATCTTTCCCTACAAACTATGGAGCTACTTCAAATTAGTTAGTGGTGGCATCTTTGTTATGGCTCATACTTTGGTTAGATCAAATTCAATGCCTCGATGAGACACAATGAAGCCAAGAAATTTACCTAAAGTAAATCTAAAAATAGATTTCTTAGGGTTGATTCTAACATTATATTCATGTAGTCACTCAAATATCCTCCTCAATGCTACTAGATGATTGGCCTTAGTCTTTTATTTACCTAGTATGTTGTTGACGTAGTCTTTAATAATATCATGCATCATATCATGAAATATGACTATCATAGCTCTTTGATAGGTGACTCCTATATTTTTTAGACCAAATGGTTTAACCTAATAACAAAATTTTCCCCACAAAGTGGTGAACTCTATCTTGTGTTGGGCTTCTAGTGTTATTCAAATTTTATTGTAGCCCGAGAATCTATCTATCAGTGAAATCATCTTATAACCTACTATGGATTATACAATCATGTCAATGTTTGGTAGAATAAAGTCATCCTTAGATAAATATTTGTTAATGTCCTTGAAATTAGTGTAAATTTTGATACTTTTTATATTTTACTAAATAACACTACATTAGAAATACATTTAGGATTCAATTGGCCTAATTCATCTTGATTTTAAGAGATTTCAAACTCTTTCTTGAGTAATATAATAACATGGAGATTTATTTTGTGCAACTTTTATTTCACTATCTTGGCATCAAGATGCACCATAAGGTGGTGAATAACCAAGGCAGGGTCCAAACCAAGCATATCATAATAGGCCCAAGAAATTATATCAAAAAGTTACCTCAAAAGGAATGTAAGGAATTCATAATCTTCCTTAATGAGGAATGCACCTAATTTGATCCATTTTGGGTCATCTAGTGTCCTAATGTTAACCTCTGAAGTATCTTCCACTAGAAGGGTTGAGCCATCTTCAAAAATAATGGGTAAAGATTTGAACTATCTGGATATGTCAGAGTCCTCTATTAGGAAGTATTCTTCAAGTTATCGTAGACATGATGAATTAGAATCCCCTAATAGGAGGGATGACTTGGTAACAAAGATAGTTAGAAATTCCTATATGATTTGATCAAAGGATTGTTGTCCTTCAAGACTAAACATAGACTTAAGTTTGTCATTATTAATATCCTAAATGATTTGATCAAAAGTCTATTCTTCTTCAAGACTAAACTTAGACCCATAGGCAAGTTCATCATTGGTGGTCTCCTGGTTTATATTTAAAGAATGTTGAACACCCCAATTTAATGGCACTTGAAATAGGTTTTCACCATTAGAATTACCTTTATCTTTAATTTTTCCCTAGTCCAAAAGCACCTCTAAGAGATTTTCACTTTAGGACCTCAATGTTTTATTTATTTGATTTTGGCTAAGGGTGTTCACCTACTCTCCAAAATATGCTTCAATATCCAACTTGATTGAGAACCCTTTCTTTTGGAATCCCAATGAAACATTGTCTCTAAGGATTAGAAAATTGTGAAAGAGCTCATCATTTTGTAACTTATAAATTGATACATTGGATTCTTATTGGCTCTAGTTTATTAGTTGGGGATAATATAATGGTAGTGAATTATGATGAATGACTAGTCAAAGGGTACAAATGGAATTATTGTCAAAAAAATTGATATGGGCTAGGTCATCAAATGGGCTATGATCAAAATTTGATTTACTATCAGAATCATCATCACTAGTCATTAGTGATGGAACTCAAATAAGATATGTGGGGTCACCCCTAGGTAGTTTAAATCCAAGTCCATAGTTTTCTTTATACCTAGTCATAAAAATTGGCTCAAGTGTTCCCTATTGATTTGGTCTGAGGCCTCATCTTTCATAATCTTGGTTCTTAATGATCTGGTTAGGAATCAGATAGTTTTTCTTATAATAATTAATTAATTTGTCATTATATAACCATGATTCATCACCATCAAGAGGGTATTTTACTTGACCAGAGGCTAGTATAAAAGTGACAGGTGCTAGACTATGTTGATGGCCCTTACCCTTTCTTTGCCATTAAATGAGTGTTTTGGCTTTTGGTCTTCCAAAATACTTGGGATTCTATGAAAGCTTTATAATGTGAAAGGTGTCATGGTTCAATTACTCTCTTGGATCATTATCCGAGATGGTGAAATGATTTGACATTTCAAGAGGTGGCATGTAGGAAAGTGAATCAAGGGTATCAATGTAAATATAGTTAGCCTTTGGTAAATCAATAAATATTGATTTCCCCTTGTCCTTCTTGGCAGTTAGATTCATGACAGAATGGTAGTTATAGATTTTCAAATTGACCTCTACATGTTTGCAATGCTCGTATGAATGCAAATATCTTAAAATAGTAACCTCTATTCTTGAATGGGAAAACTTGATACACTTGTACAACATAAATGGGATGTCATAAGTTTTGTGTAGCTAAGGTTTACCCAAAAGTATATTATATGACAAATCAAGATTAAACACATGACATAGTGTATCATGGGTTAGAGGCCCAATGATAAGTGGTAAGCTGATGGTGCCTTGTGATTCTCATTATTCATTATCATAGGATTTGATGGTGATAGTTTCTACTTGGAGATCTACTATCATGTACCCAAGAAGCTTGATGAGCCTAAGAGACACAATATTGAATCCTAATCCATTCTCTATGAGAACACATTTCACTTTGTGACTCATTATGTAAACTTAAATGTATAATGGGATAATATGTAATGGGCCAAGGGATAACATATCACTTTGGTTGAAGGTTACATTTTGTCTTGGAATTAGATATCCAACCAAAGCTTGAAATTTGTCAGGGGATATATCATTGAGAACTTTTGATTGACCAAAGAACTCTATCAAGATGTTTTTATGGATTGTAGATGTATGTAACAAATCTAAAATGGATATTTGTACTAGTGACTTTTGCAAATTTTCCATAATTTCAAATGTCTTTTCTTGAAGAAAATGAAATGACCCATTCTAAGGTACAATGACTAGTTATATGATGGGTGAAGTGACAAATGGTTGTGGGCCTAGTATGGTAATCCTTGATAACTAATTTGTGATTTCATAATTAGTATTAGGTATAAGACCATTATTTATAATAAATTTTTGTAGAGGGGGTGAGGTAGGATAAGTCTTATTTGTCAGTACACTTATGCATGGTCATAGGCTAATGACAAGTTATCTTTACAAGGTTAAAAAATGGGAGTCCCTACTTGTTGGTTCACCTGTATATAGTCCCAGGTCAAGGAAGGATTTTTAGCATGGGTTGGTTGATTAGGAATGAATATTAATGGTCTTATCTAATTGGTACTTGGTCTAGGATTAATGGAAATGGTGTTAAAGTAACCTCTTACAATATGGCCTACAATGAAATTGTACTCATGTGTAATTACATGGTAGTTTTGATGGTTTCTGAACCATAATGACCTTGGTTCTATCCATTACTTTGATGTAATTAGTTTTTCCATTGATTTTTTTGAGTCTATTGGTTTAGCCTTGGTTGTTGATACTGTTGTTATTGATGTTTCACTAGCCATTATTATTGCTATTATTGGTTGTTATGTTGGGGAAAAGGATATTGATAAATTCTAAGGTTTTTATTGGAGGTGGAATCCCCATGATCTAATGTGATCTTTCCATTTTCTAACATATTTTCAATGATATGTTTGATTTACACACAATTCTACAAATTATAGCTGTTAACTTGATGATATTCATAGAACTCATTTGGTGTGTACCAGTTTGGAATGTCATCACCTTTAGGTATTTTCCATTTTAAAATAGGCCATTTAATCAGGTTATCTACAACAAGTTTTTAAAACACTAATTCAATGGGTTCTTGAATGTTGTGAAAGGCATGATTAGTAGGTAGATTTTTTTCTTAGAAGTGGGTTTTGCAAAAGCATAGGTTGCTAAAATTATTGCACTAGTCTAGGTTATGGTACTTTTTTATACATGTTACTTTTGTTGAAGAGGTTGTTGGTTAGGATTTATTTTTAATGGTGGTGTAGGCTAAGTAGATAGTGATTACACCATTTGAACATGTTGTAACTTTGTTACTCCATTACCTACAATAATCTTTTTGTGATTGAATTGCATGATTCTTACACTTGGACTAAACTTTGATTTTGAACATTATTTTGGTTTTGGTTATGGTTTTGATTTGATGAGGTTAGTTTAATGGTCTCTTTTTTAATGAGGGCTATATCAATCACTAAACCTTTGTTAAGGAGGGCTCTATCAATCTCCAAACCTTTGTCAATGATCTATTTAAACATTGCACACTATAATTCCAAATTGTAAGATATTTCACTATGTAGATTTTTGGTAAAAGAAGTGGCTAATTACTTATCTATTAGATTATGGGTGAATCATCTTGTAAGGGCTCTCCATAAATGCAAATAACTTATAAAGATTTCACTAAATTTTTATTTTGCTTATGTTAAATCTACCAATGAAGTCTTATGCTCAAGATTGTATGTGAAGTGTTGCACAAACTTATCTAAAAGATCATAAAAATTAGATATTAAGTTCTTGGGAAACTTTAGGAACCATTCTAGTGATTTCACTACTAGGCTTCTTGGAAACAACAACAAAAGGTATATGTCATTGTAGGCCACTGATTGGCACATAACAAAAAAAATTGTTAGATGGGCCTTGGGGTCACCTTTACCCTTATATTTTTAAAACTTTGGTGGCTCATACCATAGAGGAAATGGTATCTGCAAGTACTCCATGTTAAAAGGATAAGAACACACATCATTTAATATGAAATATTTGGTCTATTTCCCCACTTCAATGAGGGTAATTATATCCTTCATTTATTAAAGTTCTTTCTCAAGGAAATTAGTGGGAATATTGGCTTATTGAGGTGGAGGTTGAGTGGTCAAAATTGGACTATTTTGATTGGGGTAGAGTGGAGGTATTTATTAGGGAGTGTTGGATTGGCTAGGAAATAGACCAAGAATATGCATGCATGGATTAGGGTGTGATTTTTGAAATTATAGATATTATGATGTGATATTCTAGTCAGGATTAGGTATGTAGTCCTAATGTTTGAAATATTATGGTTGGGATGGAGGAATATGGCCCAATTATGTCTACTGAGGTTGAATAGGGACATGTTGTCGACTAGTCACACCTTGCTGATGGAGAGGGACTTATAAACCAAGACCCTATCACTGAACTTATGGCACATTTGGCATGGAAAGCAATTATTACCTAATATTTATTGAGGAATATTAGAACCTCTTGGTTTCATGAATCCCTATTGGGAAGTGGATGCATGTTGGATATTTAGCATCTGTCACTAACCAATATTTACATATTATTAGTTAGACATCATTTGGTTTGGATTAGCATGTTAGTTTATGATTGAAGAGATATGTTCACTGCTTCCTCATATGGTAGAACATTAGTTACCCCTTATTGAGGTGGTAATATGTTTTACCTCTATTATGTGGGTATATTAGACTATGCCTAGTATTGTGGAATATTAATCATCACCTTTTGGGGTGGAGTAAGATTCATCACATTCTATTATAGCACATCATTGGTCATTGGTTGATTACTTAATCCTTGTTGTTGGGTGCTAAAAGTAATAATTGGTTGATGACTAGAGGTAGTTGGTTGGGGTTGCAAAGTATAAAATCCTACTCCTTGAGTTTGTAAACCACTAATAGTGTTAGTTAAAGGCACATTTTATTGTTGACTATTCATTTGTGTGCTAACACCACTTTAGTATAGATTGGACATTACATACATATTGTCCACTATGTTCTACTCACTATTCTACATAGAAGTAGAAGACACTTCTTCAATATTTGGGGTATTGAACATATTTTATATTGAAGTGTTTTGTGTAATTAGGAAAAATGTTGATTTTATTGACCTATCAACTAATGTAAGACTCCCATAGAAGGAAGTGACTGAATAAGGGGTAAAATTGACATGGACATATTATTAGAGTTACGTGCTAGGCTTTGATATATATGTTATGATGTTTATATTTGAAAGAAGATATCTTCCATAAGGTCTATTTGTGTGATAAGCATACATAAATATTGATATAACATTGGTACTATGGCATTAGGGGTGATAAAAAAGGCATGTTCAATGTTATGATAAGACATGTTATAAGGTCCTCTTACTAGATTTGATAAGTTATCATAGGGAAAGTCTCTCATAGATTGAGCCCTTACCTCATAGGTCAATGGCATTATATCATAATATGGTTATTTTTGAACTTGTTCTATAATTGTATGTATGATAGCTAAATATTGGACCATATGTTCTTGATCTTGCTCTATGTAAGGAGGAATAGTAACTAAATAATTGGTCAAAGTATGTTGACTCTATTTCTATATTTGAGTTTTTTAAGATGAATAAGAATCTACCTCCCAAATCAATTCATCTACAAAAGGATTTTGAACAAAGTCCTTTTCCATGATAACATTTACATATCTTGGATTATAAATGACTCCACTATGTGTATAGTGATACATGGTCAAATCTATGACAAATGTTTCACAACAAGATGGGTTTAAAGTTCTATAAACTCAAAAAATCCATGTCTAAAAAGAGAAAGAGGTCCAAACTCTATCTAACTTAGTCTAGGGTGGAGCTATATCTCCAAAAATTATATATAAAGTCTTTGTAAATATATTATAATCCAAAATGTCTAAAGTTAAATGTATTACACAAAAAGGGTCAAGTAAAATGAATTAAAGACAAGAAGCCAAAGTCCAAGTTCAAAGATGTTCCAAATATGTCTAAACTTGGAAAGGAAAAAGAGTCACTAGGTCTTGTAGCCAAATGCGATGTCACAAGCTAGACTTAAAACAAGCCTGATGCTAGAAATTTTGGCCAAACATGGCATCAAAATCTAGAATTTAAAATAATGCTAATGATATTAATCTAACAAACTTGGAACACTTTGGCAAAGACTAGCACTTGATTCTAGACATAAACATGATCAAATTGGTATAAAATAGAAAACAAAAGGCACTTTGAAGATGGAACAATTATATAAAACAAAGGCACAAATAATTTAGTTTCTAAATTTGAGTAATGGATCAAACTAAGATTTGTAACCCAAAAGAGAAATATTTATGTATCAGTCCCTATGTCGAGGCCTAAATAGAAATCAACCAATTTTTGAATCTGAACTTGTAAACCTAATAAAAGAATCAACTTAGCTAAACTAAGGTTTTAATGACTAACAAACTAGGAAAATTTTAATATCATGACTATGATAAACAAATATCTACCAAGACAAAAATGATTGTTTTCAACAATGACAACTTGGACACAAGTCAAAACAAGTCTATTGAAATAATTTGGGTACTGTAATGACATTCTCACTCCTAGAATATATGATAATGGTTTTGTTTCAAAGACTTCTAAGGAATAATACTTAAAATTATTTGGGTATCATAATGTCACCCATTTCAATCAAGTACCACACTCAATATTTTTGACACATAAGTTTTCTAAGTTAAATCAAGGTGTCAAAAAAGATGGCATAAGGCCTCCTCAAATAATTTAGTAATGTAAAACAAAAACTCCTATATGACATGGTTTTAAAGACAAAGTTTTATATCCAATACACCAAGTTATAAAAGAATAAATGACCAAATACAACTAAGTATAATCATCCTAGATCCTATCAAAGTATGGCAAAGTAAGGTTGACTAAAACTTACAAGTTATAACCATCTAGATTGATCATAAATGTGGATAACACAAGAGAAGAATCATGTCAATTGATTTCATATCTATCAAATTATCATGAAAGGTTCTTCTCCTTTACATGATGATTCCATCTATGGACTACTTAGTGGAATCCCTTGGTTGACCATACCTAACTCAGGCTTTCATTATTAAAGGAGAGGTTAGCCACTGCTCAACCCCTGGATCTATTAGCATGCATACCCTAATTTATCTACCCCACCATGGAGTGAGGTTGAAAAAATACCAAGAGATGAAGCCTCGGGTCAATACTTCCCTAGAGAACTTGTGAGAGGTAATGACATCCCTTCACAAGATAAATTTCATGAAAAATAAAGACTATTAGAAAGACTTTAGGGTTGATTTTAGATCACTCACTAACACACAAGTTTTGGTGAGAGTCTAGAAAAATTTATTTATATGCCTTTTACTAGGCACCAAATGCAATGAAAAGGTTATTTTGATCACCAAAGTTCCCTATAGGAGATGGGGGGAGAGCATACATGTGTTATTATTTTTGTGAAAATAAATAATCAACAAATAATTTCTAAGAAATATGAGTGAAGTTTAATTTTAGGTACCAAATTTAAATGTGATGACGTTCTTTACAAGGCCCCTTAGCTTAAGTGCAAAATATTGAAAGAATTTCACAAAACCAAATTAAGCAAAAACATCTATGTTTTTTTTAAGCCCAAAACCCAAATATTCAATATTTATCCTAAGTTCACTTTTAAACACCAAATTAAGTGTTAAATACTTAAACATTCATTTTAAGCACCAATAAATAAAGTGTTTCTAAGATTTACCCATCTTAATTCATTTTAAATACCAACATCTAAATGTGCAAGATCTAACATGATCATTTTAGTATCTAAATTGAAACATGTAAGATTTATCTAAATTCTTTTTAAAATCCTAAAATGAAATGTTCTTTAGCCAAAAATAACAAATTTGTGTTCTAATTATGTCCATGACCTACAATTGTTATATAGTAACCTTCTACTTTAAGTCACTTTTGATTATGATCAAATTAACTTTAGAAAACTCTCTTGGGTTTTATTTTTGAACACATAATGACTATGCTCAGTCAGAGATGACTGATGTCAGTTCAAGGCAACCATGGCCAGTCAGTCTCAAAGAGAACCTATGCCAGTCATGAGGAACTGATGACAGTTGATTAACACTATCATCAATCACAAGTGAACTCAAAGGAAAAACCACATCAAAATAAAATGTTATGTTAAACAATGATTATATAAAAATGCAATAAAACTTGTAAGGCAAATATTATAAAGAGAGTTTAAAATCTACTAAGATCAAGAAATAACCATTAAGAGTACTAAAAATATTTAAAATAAAATATTAGTAAGCTATATTCTACCCTACATACCAACCAATGATGGTTACATATAACCAAGCTTAGTTGGGTTGAACTGATAATGGTCACATAGAATCAATGCTAGTTAGTCCTGATAAGTATTTGTCTCTATTTAGATCTAAGATAATTCAAGAATTAACAATGTAGAAAAATCAAAGTTAAAAATACAAATTTAAAAGAATTTAAACATTTAAATGCTAATTTATGACTTGCATCTTCATCTCCTTGCCATGTTGGGTGCATATGGTTCCACTAAGCATGCCATTAATGATTAAGTAATATAATAAGGATGGGTATATCATATGTTAGCTTCATAATGAAGAGAAATCAAAATGAAAAAAAACACACTAACATGCATAACACTATCTTACCTAGATCAAAGGGAGGAGCATGGTGAAGGAAACTAATTTATAAAGCATAACTAAAAATGGAAAGAACTTAAAAATTTCCTTACCAATTCCTTGAATGCCCCAAGAGATTTCTTCATTTGGCTTGCTCAGCTTGTGCTCAAGAAGTCTTTGGCAAATGGATTTTTGTGGATCCTTCTCCTCTTAGCACCATGGTTGTTTGGATCATGATTTCTTTATGTATCTTGATGTCTCAAAGTGGCTTGGCTTATGATTTTAACACTATAACACTATAGTCTAGCTTTTTACACTAAATCCTACATTATAACATTACTATGTCCAAGCTCTCTAAATAGAGAGGAAAATGCTTATATTTATAGGTTTAGAAAAATGGCTTGGAATGGGTTCAAACCTCACCTTAGTTCATTAATTAACCCCAATAGAGTTGAAATTTGTCCAAACCTCATGATTAGCATGGAATAGGCATGGGTGAGATATTTTGGATTTTGGATAACTCATAAAAGGTAATTATGAATTCCCAAGATATTCTGTGATTTTTAAATTTACTTTTTGATAATTCATTTAATTTCTCGAGGATGATTCAATTAGGCATTTAATTAAGTTTTACATGTCAATTAATTATATTTGGATATTTGAACATTTACAAGTTTTAATTTAAATAATGTGTGCATTTGATATATTTACTTAATTTTTAGGTCAAATTACATGTTATGAAGAAAAATTTGAGATGTTTAGTGACTCTTAGGTTTGATTCACAAATGTTGGTAAGAATCAATCTAAAGTGTAATATAAATCCATTGGTGGCCAATTTTAGGTGTCTACAATCCCTATATATAACTTCATGAAGGGAATGAATAGGAACATGAATTGTTGGATTCCCATCTATATTCAACATCATGTGCCACAAATACAAAGGTCCAAAACCATATTTAAAAAGTAATAAGTCATTATCAATTCATATTTGATACCATAAATCAAAGTTAAGAAAATTCAAATCATCGGCCTAATAAAAAATGTCTTCTCCTAGTGAAGCCCAAAATCAAGCATTAGGGGAATGTCAAAGTCAAAATAATAATCATATATAAAGTTAAAAATCAATCTTCTATGATGAATCCCAAAAATTGATACTAGAGGGTTGTCAAAGTCAAACCTAATTAGAAAATCAAAATAATTTCAAAAGTAATAATCATATGGTCGACCATCCTCTTAATGTTTGGATCAAATAATCAACAAATCAAAAGGTCTTAGATCCCTTAATCTCATGACACAAATATAAAATATCCCCTCCACCATATCCAATGGTGTATGCAATTATTGAACCCCATTTTCTCTCCCCATCCCATCATATCATCCATCATGATCATATCCTCCCTCACATCCTATATCCCATCATCATAATCATGACATTATCTCATCCATACCATATCACCAATCCCTAGGAAAAATTATCCTTTATAGGGGTTACAAAGACACCTAGTTAAATTTTTTGGAAGACATTTAATAAAATATAACAAAAGGTCACAAGGACATTAATACATCCAATGGTGACAACATGGTCCTAACATCACACATCTCCATAATAGGTGTTGGATGAAGATAAAAACAATGTATGAATATTGCATCTCATACCCATATCTAATAAATTGAGATGCCCAAAAAATTAAAAAAAGTGAAATAAAAAAGTCATTTATCCAATGGTAAAAACTAGTTTTCTAGCACCTCAGGTAAGTACCATGATGAAAACCAATTTTTGACGTCATGGTAGAATAATTAATTATCTACATTGTACCTTAACACTTGGAGGGAAATTCCATCCTTTTTTCTATCAAACCCATCCCTTGTCAATTCCATTCATATCATATCCCTCTATCCATATCATACATCCAATTGTGTCTCATCTTCCTTCCCATATTGACCTTTGTAAAGGGATGGAAGGTGTCTTGATAAATTTTTTTGAATCATCTTGTCATATCCCCTAATGGAAACTTAGGCAACTAAACATTTGGTTCTTCCATAATGTGGTCATTGATAATCCCTAGTCCATTATTCTTGGGCCCTTATCCCCTTTGTCACATCACCCTCATCTTTTTTATTATCCCATCCATCATTCCATCTATCCTCATCCTAGTTTATTAGATTGGTATTTTGTTTGAAAGTATTTTCATCTTTTTGGGAGCCTTGACTTTGGCTGACACCATTTTAGTGAAATCAAAGTCATCTGGAGAGATGGCTTATTTCTTCCTTTTGGGCATGTAAGCTGACAACCAAGGTGGGAGGGTAGAAGCACTTACATTAGCATCAATCCCTCTAGTTGGCATCACTAGGGTAGCACCTACACTGGTGGTGGAAATAATGGGTGTAGTAACAATTAAAGCTACACCTTCTATTGAATGGTTAAGGGTATAACTATCTTTGATATCAACAGATGGAGATGACAAAGTGGGGATTGATCCTGAGGAATGAAGAACATCTCCAAAAGCACTTTGAGGGTCACCAAAAATAATTTTGGAAGGAGAGGTAGCTCAAGAAGAGGGAATATTGATCAGAGAGATAGGTGAAGGAATTACATCAGGTGAGTTAGGTGGGGAAGAAGAAATTCCTACATCTGGCTGTACACTTGCTTATGGAGATAGAGTTTACTTTTCCTATTGACTTGTAGGCCTATCATAAGTTTCCATCTATTCCACTACTAGTTTTTCAATGCTCTACTTCTCAACTTCCATTTCTATCATTCCTAGTTCCTTCTCTACAACTTGTGACTTCTTTGTGACAAAGATGATCTTAGGCTTATGTGGCCTATCAGAAGCAGGGACATCACCTTTATTCTTCATCATATTTTCTACCCTCCTCCTTATTTCTTCTTGAAATTTGGCTTCCAACCCTATAATGAACTCTTTCAAAGTGATTCCCTTATTTTGTAGCCAATCATTAGTTTTTGCATAGATTATTTTGAATCTCATTCTCAAGGAAGTCAACTCCTTCTGAGATCGTTGGATTAGGGGAAGAGGGGCATTGGTAACTTGTTCAGTATGGTATCTATTATTTATCAAATCTCCATCATCCACTAGATTTTTAGGGATATCAATAAGCCCTAGATACTCTATTTACTCAAGGGAAAATCTACTATAGTCCATCTTTTTGATGTCTTTATCTGTCCTCAAATTAACCCAAATATCTTCGATCATCATCTCATGGAATTGGGTCTTCCTCCAGATTATATCTTTCACACCTCTATAGTAAAATTTTTGCCTCCTTTTGAAATGCTTCATGGTTATGAATTGTATTTCAGTCTCCATTGCTCTAGCTTTTGCAACGGTCAATACTGAGAATCTACCAATTTCAATCAGGAACTTGAAACTAGGTTTTTTGAGTTCTATCTACTTATTGTGTACAACAATAATTTGCTTGTACAACTTCATTAAGACAAATTTTTCTAAGGGGAATCTCAGAAGAATATAGGGATAACCTTGGAAAAAGTTAACCCACAGATAATAAAAAGTAGGGAACTACAAGAACATACATCCAAAGTCATTCACAACTATCCAAGCTTCATCTGACACTCTTTTCTATTCCAATTAGGGATCAAAGAGACAAAAATATTGCAAATAAAGCATCATTTACCCTTCTAAAATGATGGATGGAACCCTTCAATGTTAATTGAGGATAATATTAATACACTGAGGTCATTTTCCTATCTCCTTCCAATGTTAAACCTGGGAAGGTTCTCATTGACGCCATAATATACACTAAGTATGACATCATATAGAATTTGGAGGTAGTAGATACCTTCATCAATTGCTCATGTAGAGCATTGCTGATTTATTCTCCTCAAAAAATGACTTGTTTGCCTTAGAGAATTATCTTAATGAAGGGGTACATCCATTCATGAAATTGAGAGGAAAAGGGTAAACCTCTTACCCTACTGAGGAAAATGATCAAGTCGCTAACTTCTTCAATGAAATCACTCTGTTTAAATCTTCATGGCCATCTTGACAAGTTTTCACTTGGAATCTTAAGCCATCTATTATTGATCACTTTCTACACTCTTTCTGGATCTTTATCATATTCCTTTTGTGTTTCAACAAAGTCAAGCTTCAACACATCAGTAGCAGGAGGACACATGAATACTTTGTTGATGAACTCAGGGTCTAGTCTGATCACCACATTACCACCAGTGTCTAACACAGCCCTGGTATCCTTGTTGTAGAACTGAGTGCACTAGAGAATGAACTCTATGTGGTGAGCTACTATAGGAAAAGAAGATACTAGATGGATATTACTCTTTATTATCTTCTTCATTTAATTGTTGGGGTTGCTTGATTTGGTTCTTTCTATGAAATAAGTCATATCCACGTGCCCGATCTCTGTATCCTTGATGTCATCAACATTAAAAGTGACCAAGGTGATTAGGAAAACACCTTGATACTTTTACTTCATCATATTTTATTTATTTGGAGAAACCTCAGTCATCTAGATGAGCCTTTGTCAAAAATATTCTAATGAAGAAGGATCCTAGAGAAAAACTGCAACAAGAATCGTGATCACGCAATTAAGGGAAATATTAACAATCTGGGAAAATTACATGTTGATGATCAAGACCATGGGAATGCACTTGAAATGGCTAAGGCATGAGTAGGTCAAAACATTTAAAGGGAAGTGGGCTCAAAAGAGCAATAAAATTGAAATTTCTTAGAGTTAGGAAAATCAAAGGGAAAGTATGTAGGGGCAAAAAAAATTGCCGCCCTTGCATGTTAATTTTTTTTTGCATAGGTGGAAAAATTACCTCCATTAAATGTAAAAGTCATGCATGGGCAACAATTTTAGATACCTATGCATAAGGGGGAATGACGTGTAAGGGTGGAAATTTTTTTTGCCCTTGCATGTCGATAAGAACTTCGTGTGAGGGTAGAAAAAATTGTCGCCCTTACATGGGAGGATATAATGGAATTGTGTGATGTCGGCAATTTTTTTTGCCATCACACAAAGGTGAAGGGATGGTGTAATGGTAGGGAAAATCATTTCCATCACATAGGATGAGGTAAATTGTGTAAAGGTGGTGATTTTTTCCATCATTACATCACTAAAAATGGCCAATGGATAGGGGTCGGGGTTTGCCTAGATCACCTCCTCGAGGAAGAAAGGGAGGAGGGGGAAGAAAAACACAAGATAAAAAATTAAACAAGAATGAAAAGAAGAAACTAAAACCCCAAGAAAGAGAAAAATAAAAAAGAAATGAAAACCTAGAAAATGAAAAGAAGAAAGCAAAATGTTACCTAGCAAATTGCAATATCACGCTTGAATCTGAAGAAAGCATGATTCCACTCATTCGCATGATCAACTAGATGCAAAGAGGAGAAGACAAATTAAAATGAATGAAATGAGATAAAATAATGGGTTTAAAATGTTGAAAATCAACCCCAACCACTCAATGCACATGGACATAAATGCTACACATAAAAATTGAGATCATGCAGGGGTGGCAAAAATTGTTGCCTTTGCATGTGAGGTTAAAATAGGATGTAGGGGTGATGAATTTTTCTGCTCCTGCATGAAAAAAGGGTGGTTAAAATCACCACCTTTACATGGAAATGGACAAAAAAATTCAAGGGTGGTGATTTTTGCCGTTCCTACATGAAAAGATGTAACGGCAGAAAAAAATGCAACCTTTGCATCAAAATTGAAAACTACATGTAGTGGCAGCAAAAAATGCTGCCATTGCATGCAAACTAAGAAAGCACTCTAACTCCTTGAAATTTATCAAAAATTTGAATTTCTGATCACATCAAAAATCATAATGATTTTCACTTTTTTTTTGAGGAATCGTAATGAGGGAACATCATGAACTTTTCAAGGATGCCAGATTTTGACCAAACACGAGATCAATAAAAACTTGTCTCAAAAGATGAACTTAGAGTGAAAAATATGAAACAGACAAGTTTCATAGGGGTTGTTTCCAAAAATGATCATATCTGATTTTGGGAACAACATGTCTCATAAATTCATTACTTTGTGTGTTGAATATATTGTTTGTAAGGCATGTGATCCAAAAAATTGAAGTCATCACTTCATCATTTATATCAAAGGGGGAGAAAGACCAGAATGGGGATATAAGGATGATCAATGTTTACTATGGTTTTCCATCAATGAAAAAGGGGGATATTTTTTAACATTGCTTCTATTATTGAAACTTGGCATTGACGTTGTCATTGATGTCAAAGGTTATTCATGAAGAGACTTGAGAAGGCTTACGCATATAATGCCTAGTCTTTTACATGAAGGATTTTTGTGGTATAGTAATATAGATTCATAGCAGTATAATAGGATGTTTTGTAAACTTTATCATGTTTGTGAAGCATTGGATCACTCATGAGATCTTCAAGGTGAGTCTATAGGGGTAATACCAACAGACCTATCATGCAACTAGACTAGTTCTAGACCTTGGTTGATGTAATAAAGTACCATGAAGTTTTTTTAATACCTATAAGGATTAAAATAAATGTTATATCATATAATTTAGGTGTATAGTACATGGATAGAGGCTAAAAGTTTTGTTTCAAGGCCTAATGTGACTTGAAGATCAAGAGCCTAAAGAGCAAAGGGAAAGATGGTGGCCTAATGGGGTATCAAGATTACTTTCCAAGGTAAGCAATGAAAAATGAACACTAATATATGTATACCATGTTATTTCATTTATATTGACCAAATTTGAGGTTAAAGTATTCAAGAAAAGGTATAGAATATGGGTTTGAGGTTTCTTTTATGCACATAACAAAGGATTCTCAAGATAAGAAGAACTTTCATGTACTCATTGGCATGTGTAACCTTTAAATTATAACCTAATACATTCATGGTAAAATGGGAAGGTTCCTAGATGAAAATTTTAAGCATTGTTTTATGGATTAAGGGCCTAATCTTTATGAACAATTGTTAAGACTATAAGGTGGTTTAAACCTCTCTAAAACCCTAACTTTGAATCGATATGGAATATATTGATGGAAATGGCTCAAAATGGATTTGATGACCATGTTTTATGATTTTAAAATTTATTTTAATCTCCCAAGTATTTCTAGGTGGCATTAATTTATCATGTGAGTGAGTGGACCCTATAGGAAAAGACTCATTTATCAAAAATTTACTATAGTAGGCAGGGTTGACCAAATCAAATTTTATAAATAGATGGATGTTGAATATTTATACTTATATATTATTACCATGGTTGTTTATAATCAATTTAAAAACTTTATATGTGCTAAAAGAGTCATGAAAGTTGACCTATTACTAAAAGGCTTAATAGTGTAGATAGTGAGAAGAATCAGGTAAAAGTGGGAATAAGATTAGGAATTTGTTATCATTGATTAGGGATGGATAAAAATACATGGGTTTTTTTATCAATACCTATAAAACATGTCCCTATTGGATATAATATTTTTCAATTATTTTATATATTAAGAATTTACTCTCAAATTGACTTGTCTAATTCTATGAGGTTTGTGTATAGTGAAGCCATGAGATAGGTCTATAAGAATAATATTTATAATTAATATTATAGTATATTTGTTATAGTATGATATAAGTATTTTTTAGGATCATATAAAATCATTTAAATTTCATGAAATTGATTCTATAGGTTTTCTAAGTCATTGTCTCCATGACTGTGTTTTGGAGCTTATTGGTAGTTCTGAGTGGACTACTTGCAGAGAAGGGTTTGAGTACTTTTGACTTGAGTTGTGAGATAAAATGTACCTTGTGATTAATTTTAGGTCATGTGTATTATTTTTATATTATTTTCTCCCATTATTTTTTTACAATATTGTGTTTTTGGTTCAGTTGTTCGAGACAAACTTTCAAGGTATACATAGGCCTAATTATGAATAGTGATAATGGCATGGTTCAAGTGGTGGTTGGAGATAAAAGGCATCATGGAACCAATATGATATTTTTATGGGTTTATTAAATTTAAATATGATTTATTATTTCAATGTGATAAGTCTAAGAGTGTTCTAATGTGTTTAAAGAGTAATGTGTGCTAATGAAGGCCTAATTGAATTAGGTCTCCTTAAGGCTTAAAAGGGTTTTTTGGTCTTATATGCTATGACCAACCTATTTTAATGATTTATTAATATTTTATACATGTATTAAGTACCATTTTATCAATAAAATAAGTTGGAAAGTGTGTTTTACCAACCAATAGGTGTATGAGCAAGATCCTAGTATAAGAATAAGGCCAAATATGCCTAATTATCTAGGTTGAATGTATGTGTGTTGAAGAGAATGAGATATACCTTTGAAAAGATTAAGGAGGTATTATATACCATCATGAGGGTAAAAAAAACCATCATGAATATATAATAGGGTTCTCAATTATGATTATCAAAGTTATGTGACCTAATAGAGTCAAGAAGAGAGCTAATTAAGTGAAGAAGGCAGGAGACTAGTTTGAGAAGGATAGGTGTGTGTGAGGAGGATGAAGATGGATATCATCATATATTATATGGTAAAAAATGGTTATTAAGGTGATAAAATGTGTAAGGTAGATGAATTGGTACTGATTCATCTAGGGGGTTGGTACCTCCTTGCATGTGGGTGCTTGTTAAAGCCTAGTCAAGTTAGTGTTTGGCTAGTTGGGATTAGTGTTCCAAGTGAAGTTGGTGCTTCACTAAATATTTAATTTTTAATTATAGGAAATTAATTCATTTATATCATTAGTTTGTTTTTTTCCCCTTGAGGTTTTACCACTTAAATAAGTGTTATATGTTAGTACTAGAGACTCTAGGTTACACCCTTTCTGAGGATAGGAGTGTTCATGTCCTAATTCCCAAATTTAGGTTAACACAAAAATAACCCTCAGCTATGGGTCACTTAATTTTGGTATTTACCCCTATATTTTAATGGGATAGATCTAATTATTTTCTCTTTTCATTTCTAATCTAAGACCTAAATAGGTTGGGATGAAAAGAGTAAAGAAAATGCTTGAATGAAAACCTATTCTAAGTGTGGTGATGCACTAGGAATTCATCTATCCACTAACAACCACGAATTATTTACATACTAATGGACTAATAACAACCAAATAGTCATCTTTATGGGATATATTTACAATTATTTCATATGGAGTTTGTACTAGATGGATGGAATACCAAGGTTATGACCAATAGGTCTATTAGAAGACTCTCACTAACCATGTCATACTTCAAAATACCCATTACCTACACCTCAACACTCCACATCACCTACATAAAAATATATTTTGACATCTAAGTGAACTAGGACCTAAAAGGGAAACAAATTCATAACATTTGCATATCACCATGAAAGAGATGTAAAGTTTGTTATTCAGTCTAAAATAGATGCACACGTATAATTTTGGTAGAGTCTCCTCATACTAGCTGAGGGATACAAATCAAGGCTTAAAATCATGAATATATAAAAGAATAGGATGGGAGATAAGGGTATAATGGCATAGGAGAGTGGATAAATGGGTTATAAATGACCAAGTCTAATAAAAAAGGTAGTTATACATTTTTTCTTGAATCCTCTCATGCACTAAACCTATTTAAATGTTCCTTAAATGAGTTTCTGGTATTGGAAATTAGGGAAGGGAGGCTGATTCAACATTAGTTACACTTTTTGAAGGCTTAACCATGCCTATAATATTATAAAGTCACTCCACATGGAAGTAAGAAGATGAATTAGGCCACCATAGTTACATAGTAGCCCAGACTTCCCCAAGGTAAGTTGACAAAGTCAAGTAAATTATCTTATTTAGGCATCACAACCATGAAATGTGCATATCATGCTCCCTAAGGGTCAGTTACTAATGTGACATACATGCATTGACTCATTCCACTAGTGTTACAATGCCAATTTAATTTCCTTTGATGACCAATTTGGCCAAGTAAGACTATTAGGCCTAATTGCTTAAGTGTTCAAACTTGTAATCCATTGGAGACCTGAAACAAATATTAGAACCTTGTGTATGAATATGATCAATATTTGAAACATCATTTGCAACTATGGAATAGGATTATAAGGGAATTAAGAAATCAAAAATACACTTTTCTAAGATGACTTATTCATATTTTAATGCATTGGTAAATTAACAACTTTGGATGTACTTGTAGAGGAGCATCTAGATAAATCATTGATCATGTAATGAATTTATAAGGTGAATCAAGTATAAAATTTTCTACCTAATGGTTGGAATCATTTTACATCACCAAATACCCTTCATTTTCCTCACAATCCTAAATAATAGCCTATTTTTTAGGGTTTTGTATAATGTTTTTATATTCAAGTACATTCAATTGAATTTTATCTAAGTGATTTTTACCTTCCGTAAGCTTACCAAGTCATTTTAGGGTGCTAGGTTGCTAAAATCCCAATTTTTCTTAGACTGGGTCTGCCTAGGGTTTTAGGGAGGTTTATGACTGTCTAAGGGTATTAAATATTGTTTATACAATGTTGAAGTCCAATTATAGAAAAAAATCCATGAATTTTTATGGAATATACCTACATAGCTTCCATTAATGGCTAGGACTCCCATGTAGAGGATGGACAAAGATATGAATGCCAAAAGATGACCCTAGAGGAGTTTGCATGCCATTTTTGAGTGTTTGGATTCTTAACATTCATTCATAAAAACTAGAATCCCAATTTTAACTAATATACCATGTATTATTAGTGTACAAGGGTAACCAAAACATACTAGGAGCTTTGGTCTTGAGAGCTCATATGGTGGATGGGGTAAGTTCTTGAAGTTGGCACTTGAGCTACCTATTTATAAGATTGAGGACTTCAACAAAGTATTGAAAATACCCTAGCTTTTATTCACTCCTTTTCACCTAAAATATATTTTATCAATTATATATCATCTTAATACCCCCTCAATTGATCATACAAATAGATATATAATCATGAATGGGTCTTGATGTGACACCAAGCTATGTAAATAAGCCTAAATCTTGCTTGTTTGGCTTGTCTTCCATTAAAGTTGATAGTAGTTGTGAGTGATAGAATATTTTAAATAAATACTTAACATATATTAACCACTTTTAATTGTTCAAATATTATTTGAAGGTTATTTTAGTAATTTTTCCTATCAAAGTCAAATTACTACCCCTATCATATGAAACTTTCCAAAAACTAGTCAATAACCCTTTATAGTTGGTCAAACTAGTCAATTATGGTCTAAAAATACAAATTTTGGTCAAAACATTAAAAATGGGGTAAAAGAAGCAAAAAAATGATTTAAAAATTCTTTCAATTATCTCAAAAAAGCTTTATTCATGTTTAAAAGGGTGAAAATAGCCTAAGTCTAAAAGTTCAAGTCATGAAAAGGTCATTTGATATCTTTAATAAGCCAAAAGGGCCCAAAAACCCCTCACACATGCCAAATTACACTTTCAAAATATGAAAAAGTCTTTAAAAACTCTAAATTTATATGATATACATGAAATACTTTTCAAATATTCTTTATGAACTAGTGGAAAGCTTTGTTTATCTTAGAAAGCTAAGAAAAAAAGCTTTTTTCACTCATTTTATAAGGGGAGTACAGAATCCGTATGGTTTTAGTATAATTAAGGGTAGGGGAGATCAATATCAGTAAATTACTAGGATTCAAGAAGATTTTCATGGAAATTCATGCTCATACAGGCCCTAAACCAGCTTCCTTTTGGTTTCTTGCTTCTTGGTACATAGAGACCTACCTGAAGGTTTTCTAATGGTACAATCTGCTAAAGAGAGGTACAGATCTCAATTTTGAAGTGAATAAAGTAGACTAAGTGGAATTATTGAATGTCTAAGAAGTTTCTCAATTGTATTATTCATGCTCATGAACCATCTAGTTGAATATAGGTCAAATTTTGTTGCCTTGC
Organism: Torreya grandis; assembly: GCA_037957365.1. Taxonomy (NCBI): domain Eukaryota; kingdom Viridiplantae; phylum Streptophyta; class Pinopsida; order Cupressales; family Taxaceae; genus Torreya; species Torreya grandis. The sequence continues at coordinate 651,156 of JARHVA010004759.1, forward strand.
AACCATGAAGGCAATCAGTTTTCTTCAAGTTCTCCTCGCCTGGGTAGAGTTTTAGAGAAATTCAACTTGTTCTAGAATATTGATGAATTTATCTATTTCTCCATATAATTCTTAAGTTATTATTCATCTAATTTAGGGTCAATAAAATGTCTCAAAGTTAGCCAATCAATCTACAGTGTTGGCGAGCTTGCAAAGAGAATTTGTACAGTCCAAGGAGAAGAAATTAGCTTCAAATTGTCAAGAATTCATTTTTAGAGGGGTTTTATCAAGTTTTCATGGGTTCCAAGCATAATAATCAAATTTTATTCTTGTTTCATGTCAAATAAATCCTATTCCATGATTTCAAAATACAAAAAGGCCTACTTAGCATTCTTTACAGAATTTTTATATATTTTAAAGTTTTTAAGGAAGACTATGGTTCAATTTTCACATTCTTTCACTCATTAAATGGTATCCAATTTATTATGGTGTGATGATGTTGATTCCTTGCTTGAATTTATTTCCTTACCTTGGTCTTAGCATGCCTCGAGTTGCTTATTCCCCACATCCATCTCACTCACTTCATATCACTATCATAATTTTCCTTTTCATAGGGTTTTCACTTTGTTTCTACCCTCTTTTCATAATTCCCTCATATTTCCACCTTCCTTTATCCCTATCACCCTTCATCCCATCTCCACTCACTCCTTACATCCACATCCATCCCATGAGTCTATTCAATAAGCTAATGGTAAGCATGATTAAGAGGTTTGTAGGCCAAATCAGGGCATATAACATAGTCAAAAGGAATCCTACAACTACAAAATTGATCATAAGATGTAATGAGTAATCAAAGTGAGATAGAATTTCTCTAAAGACTATGCACATTAAGCAAGCATTATCATGAGAAAGTAAAAAGATATAATTTCTCATGGTCATATGAGTAGAGGGTATTTTCACTAGTCAAACATCATAAAACGTCATCAAAAAGAGATTGTAATAGTATATATAGACACATGTTATGGAGAGATTAAACCAATAGTGCCAATGAAAATCTCTTCTATTGTCCATACAAATGTCTTCATCAAGCTTAATGGAGGAGAGTGACAAGGTCAAGTTAAGTGTTGAACCTCCCTTAATAGTAATAATTAGTCGTAATTCATACACGTGGTACATATATAAGTCATTTATGGTAATAAGGTGTTGGTTCTTAACCTATTTTTACTAAGTGCATGGGTAATATGAGTGGAAAGAGGCCTTTGATTAAATAAAGGTTTTTGTGTTAGTGTGACCTTATTGATGTCATGATCTGGAAGAGTTGAAGAGAATTTGAACCTATAGTCCTTAAAGGAGACCTTACATGCCTATAGTAGGGTTGTGATAGTCCTTTGGTTTTAACAAATTAACTTGAAGGCCTCAGTCACTGTCAATTGAAACCCTATAGGCAAAGAGTGAGTATCATAATGTGTAGGCATCAAATGTAACACAAATGACTAATAGTGACAATTGAATCCCTACATGCACATAGCTTAATGATCACCTACAACCAAGTAGGGTTTTGTGGTAAAGAGACCTAACAAAGAGGTTAAGTTGGGAAACTACCAAATAGAGAGAATCTCATGAAACATTGCCATGGAGGACTTCAAGAAAAGAAGGCCTTAAAGCATGAAAAGAGGTTATAGGTCAAATTAAGAGCATATTTCATGAGAAAAATAACTATAGCTAGTTAATTATAGTTATGAATGTAGCCTACAATAGTCTTAGTTGACAGTTTATGATCTTTCTTAAAGCTCAAGGAGCTAGAGGTTAATCAAAGGGAAATATGAGATCCCAAAGCTAGAAGAGTTTGCAAACGTTAAGAATCCATATAGTCACCTATATGTGCACTTATAGTAGGCTTAGGACGTATCCTATAAGCTTGTGTGAAGAAGATGTGTGAGTACCCTTTGACAGTGATGAGGACTTATTCCAAAGGAAGCTTTATCTAAAAGGAGGAAAATAGCAATCAAGTTCTAGAAGGGCTTAATAAGCATAAATGTATACCTACATCTAACACCAATTAAAACCCTATAGTCAAGAATGCTAATAGAGGAGGAGGGTTTTGAAGGTTTTTTAATGGTCCAAACCATCAGAGGAGAGAGTTTTTAAATTATATGTTTCCAAGGCATAAGGAAATTATCTCAAGGCTTGATACCTAGTCATCGTAAACTAATATGATGTCCTAAAGGGCCTAAAAGGACATTTTATAGACATGTGTCTCTTAAGGAAACCTAATAGTATGAGAATAGCCCTTGAGATTCAAGAAATCCTATTTTTGATTGGCAAAGCATAAGTGGAATTCAAGATATTTGTTAGTTTCATGGTGTTTTAAAGGAAAAAGGACCTTTTCAAAGGCTAAATAAGGATAGAATGAGAACCTATAGTTAGCCCAAAATGAGCACCTATAGCCTTAGAGGTGTATATATTGGATTAGGAATATTTTCAAGGTATAAAGAGGTTTATTCAAAGTCATCAAGTAACATTAAGACAATAGAGGATAGTTGAAGTTTAAAAAGGTCAAAATCAATCTTTCCCTATCCTAGTAAAGAAACCTTACATTTAATACCCTCCAATGAAAGCTATAGCTAGGGATTTGGACATTCACAAGGTTCCCAAGCATTTAAAAGTGGGGGTAAGTTTTGTTTAAAAGGTTTTTGGCTAGAAAAAATATTTTCAAGCAAGTAGACATGGTTTTAAAAAATAGATGCAACATGAATTATTTAAGAGTGTAAAGGACCACCTACAACCATCAACAATTGAGACTCTACAATAAGCCTATTAACCCTTACATCCATGTATGAGAGATACCTATATTCAAATAATGACTATGGAGGTTAGAGACCTTATGGAGAAGTTTTTGTGTTTGAAAATGATCATGATTTAGGGATAGACAATGATATGTCTTGAAAATTAAGGATAGGATCCCACCTATGGTCATCTTACCAAAAGGAGTGTACATCGAGTTCTTAAGCTAGTGTTACAGTTAAGAAGTGCACTATTCCTAAAAACCTTTCAGGATATAGAAATTGGTAAGGAGGTTTTAAGGTTTTTTATTAATGCTTTTGATATGAAAATTAGGTCACCTCTTATCAATATTAAAGCTCTAAATACTTTCAACCATGTTTTTTGTCCATATAGAGGCTAAGAAAGCTAGAAACACATTCATACGTTTTAGTAGGCAATTTTTGTGTGAACAAAGTGTTTTAAGGTGGTTTTATCCATTATAATAGGATAAATGGTTTTTTAAACTAATAAAAATGGCATGAGGGTATCTTCAAAGAGAATCATATATCTATAACCTCAAACACCTTCAACCAAGCATATACAGTCACCTTAAGACTAGTTCATATAGCTTGAGGGTTATTGGTTTCTTTAGGGATATCCAATGTAATGATGACATAAAGATAGCGATAAATGGGCACAATAATAACTTTAATTATTAGTTAGTTATAATTTACAACCTCAAGGGAGTGAAAGTACGTAGGCCATTGTATAGAATTATGCATAAGAGAAGCTTGAAACCTTCCATAGGGGAGTCAAATGGCTAAAATAAATGATTTGAGACTTTAAAATATTATGAATGGTCTTAAATAACTTTATGAGGGTATAATGGTCACTCATATTCTCATACTACATCAACATCCATCTTTGAAAGCAAAAGCATAGTCACTTTGAAGCCTAAATGCATTGGTTGAGGGTTGTGATGTGCTTGAAAATATGGGTAGAGGATTTTTAAAAACTCATGAAAAGAATATTGAGATAAAAAAGGATTATTTTGACCTTTATATCCTCTAATAACCATGAAATAACTTTAAAAACACAAAAACTCAGTCAATTTTGTAGATAGTCCATGCATAGAGATCAAAATTAAGGGGAATTTGAAGATGCTAGGAGCTACAGGTGGAGTTAAGACCTCAAATTTTGTGAAAAAGGTCAAATTAGTTGGATAAATATCTTAAAAAGTTTCAAATACATTCTAAACGTGGACATTTATCTATTTTTTCTTAGACCTCAGCCTATTTGTTTGAGGTCACCAATTGAGCATGTTTTGTTCTAGAGTGCCTTAAAAGCTTAAAATCCCAAGTAAAGGATTGAAAATAATGGGATGATGTTTTTAAATCATAATCAGACCTATGAAGAGTGTAAAAATTCCAAAATTTATGTAAACCATTCTCATACAGATTTATGCAAGTAAATAGGCACATGGGCCAAAAGGGCATTTTTTGAATTTTCAAGTAAAAATGACTTTTAGAGTGTTTTTATAGAGTGGTAAAGACCCCATGATGATTTGTTTAGGCATTGGGAATTATGTGAAGATTTATTTTCATTTTGGTGAAATTTTCACTTTTTTTAGTTCTAGGCACCCTTCCCAGCTTCCTGTTCAGATGCTCATTTTGTTCACCACATGTGGAGTTTAATTGAATGATATTAGTATGATTTTAGGACCCATATTTAATTAGAATTGATGAACAATTAATATCATTTGAGGGGTTGTGATTTATGAACAATCACTAAGAGCGTAGGTAGCCTAGAATACAAGCTAAACCATGTAGGAAAATTTCATTCACAAGGTAATTTTTCATATATTTTGTATGGGAGTCAAATATTTTAAAGGATGGTATAGGGTTAAATATAATACATATAAATGTAAATGGTCTATGATTTGGAGATCTGTACTTCATGAATCATCAGTTTGAAGATTCGGCTTTAAAACCTGCTTAAACCCCTAAAAAACTAATTTTGAGAAAAGTGGATTTTATTGCTATCAAATCATAGTGGATAATCAGGAAACATTTTAAAAAATAAATTAATCTCAAAGAGGATTCTATAAAGTTGAATTTTATGCATGGATTTGTATAGATGAGGGAAAAAATCATGTTTTTTGTGAAAATAACATGTAAAATGAAGTAAAGGGTAGTTCAAAGGAATATAATCAATGTATATTGAAGGCTAAAACATTTTATTCATCCTCAAATATTTAGATGGTCAAAAATAATCCAAGAAGTGTCCCTAATAGCTCAATCAAAATATCCAGTCTGATGGAAAATGGAGTTAAACTGGCCTAGTCAACCTTATTGACTATATAATGAAGGTTTTCAAATCAAAATAACATATTTGATGACGAATAAAGTTTTTATAGGTTTATTTCATAGTTTTTTAAAGTTTCATGGCTTCTTATTTTATGTTGAATGGTGACCTAAAGCATAGATTAGCCTTTAGGACTTTTTGGTAAAAATGGTTTAGTTGATCAACTTGTCAAGTTTGAGTTTAGCATTGGAATTGGTCATCAAAAATTTAAACATGGAAATCCATGCCAATTTTCTACTTTTAAATGAAAATTTTATGCACTTATCACTTTTCAAATATTCCATTTCATGTAAGAAGAGGCTAAAGAGGCAGTTGACTAGGTCTTATGGAGTCTTGACTCAAGGTTGACAATTTGACATCATCATGCACCTATCTTTGGTTAACATGTTACTCAGCTTCCAAAAAAATCAAGAGGAGTTTATATTTTAATATTTTTCATATATTTCCTTTCAAGGGAGTTTGACTTGTCAAACATGGGCTCATCATATTCCTACGCCAAAGTTTAAATTTCTTCACGTAAGTTTTATGTAGTAAAAGGATTTTATGAATTGTTTAATCATTGTAAAAGGAATTAGTCTTCAATTAGTTAACCAAGACTCATAATTATCCCTCTTCAATACCACTTAGGGCTTGGATTAGGTTTAGAGATATATTTATTAGATTTTTGAAGCCATTTGTCATTATTCTTGGAGCTGAAGTAGAAATTGTAATCTGGACCATACATAAATAAAGGAGATTTGTATTTTTCATTTGAGTTTTGATATATAATAGAGTGTGTATTAGCATATTAGTGAGATTATATCTCTTTTTTTAAAGTCCATTCCTCACTTATTGCTTTCTATCTCACCTTTTACAAGTCATTTGAAGAGGTTAAAAATAAATTTAGTAATCCAAAGTTATATTAATCCTTCATCTAAAATATTTATTCTTAATTCAATATAAGAATTTTATTGAATCACATGTGTTAATTAGTTTCAATAGCTTCTATAGAATATAATCAATTCAGGTGTATCACCCAAGTAAATAGAATTTCCTTTTAGTTTTCCCTTCCCTTTTTCATCCCAAAAATCATAGTAGATCATATTTAATTAATAAATATGAAGGGAACCAACCCTCTCTGGAGGTTCTTCTCAACATAGAGTCACCCACACTTTTAAAATTTACAATTGTATTAACTAGAGTGAAGCTATGATTTTTCACATACTCAAGCAAGGTGCACTCCAGAGTGATAACAGGTTCCAACTTACCTTTTATACCCCTTAACACTTGATTCTACATATTTAACACCCTATCCGTTTGCCTCAAACAAAACAGTGGGTATACCCACTATTTTTATGACAAACCTAAATACCTTGGAGTAATCAAAAGGGTCTTCTCTATCAATTTTGAAGACTCAATTATGCTTTTAAGGCCCTTAAATGACTATTTTGGTCCAAAACTACCCTTATCCTACCTATAGACTGTGTTGGTACAAGGTTTTTGAATTTAAGGCTAGTATAGGTAGATTTATGAACCAAAAACCATTCCATAATCCTTATTTTCTTATATCTCTATCCTTGTTCATCACTTTTTGTGGCTTCATGGAGTGACTAGCTCTTTTAAGAATTAAATTTACCTATGTAGGGTTTGGGAATGGCTTAATTTGACCCTCATAGGCCTACAAACATTACCTTAAGGGTTATTTGAGTGTAGAGTAATTGAATGACCTTTGGGATTCTTCATAAGTCTTTTCCAAGATTTACCATCTTTAATATTTGTCTACAACTATTCATTTGATGTTTTGACTTCAACCATGTCTTTCCTTTCTTCCATGTTATCTATAGATATTCTTGTTCGACTATATGCTTGGGTGAAGATGGAGTTGTCGAGTCCTATTTTACTCTATTAGTGTAATAATGAAAGTTTTTCAAACCTCTATTAACATATTTGGTTTTATTGTATCCTCATTTCCATTTCCTACTCAACCCTAAAGTCTACATACCATACACCCAATCCCCTAGGGTTAAAACATTGTCATGAGTGTGAAATACTAGGAGATATGCTTTAGTGCTTCTTGATCCACATAATATTCTAAACATACCTCCCATGTCATTTTTAAGATTCTCCAATGCTAAAATAAACTCCATTATCATATGTCAGTCCCTTTGACCTACTAGCACAAGCCTGATTAAGTCAACTTAAGTCAATTCTTCTCCTTAGCCTGTAGCATTTGCTCTCCATCTTCTTGACTATAGGTGAATGGTAGGGCTAATTTAAGTTTCTCAAGAAAGGATTTAGGATTTTATCAAATTTAATATGGTATCATGAATGATACTCCTTCATTATTTCCTTAAATCATTATTATCCTACATCCTTTTGACTCATTTGCTTATGTATAGTCAAAAAAGAGGAAAAGCACAATTGCAAGTGAACATAGGTTGAGTTTTAGAAAAATTAATAATGCAGTGAGGGAGTTAGATTAATAATAGGTATATGAGGACATCTTACTATTTAATATTTTTTATGATAGTTATTTTTATCCCCAATATTCCTTATTAACTACACATACATAATGGTCATTAAGCCTCTGTCCCCTAGAACTTGTGATTTACCATTACCTTTCTAACTATAAGTATGCCTACATTGGGCCCTTTAAAGGGATTTATGGTCTAATATATTCATGTGATAGCAATTATTGGGCATTATATGCACTTTTATTTCATAGGATACTCCATAGTCTCATTAAATACATGCCCCTTTGCTCAACTTTATTTCGTTTGTCAATTCTAAACCAAGGGAAGTGACTGTAGGTGAGTGCCATTATTTGCATGAGAGAATGGTTAGAATGAATATGTGAGGTATATTGGTGGTGGCTACAACTTGAAAATATTACTACCTACCTTAAATGGTTTTTCACTTTTCATCAAACTTAAGGCCAAAATTTGTGACTATCTTCTCAGTGCCCAATTGACTGAGTTTTTTATCTCTATTATATGGACTGATAAGGTATATAGGTGAATCTTGGGATAATATCCTTAAGACCATATATTTTTATATATAATTTGATACTTGCATGACTTTTATCACCAAATTTCTCCCTTTCAGTTGCATTTGCCTTTGAAAGGCCTTCTTTATCATGCCCTTTTAGCACTTTGATACAATAGCTTTAGACTGGTTGTAGGTGCTATTGAAGTTCATGATATAAACCAAGGTGACCTAAAGTCACTTTAATTTATTGAATTATAAATTATGTAATCATTCATCTATCCATTGGGATCACACCAAATTTCATAACTTTCTATGGTCTCATGATGTCTCTTATGTACCTACTATAGTAGTGACCAAATGGTGGACTATAGGTGAGTTTTATCTCTTGATTAAGTTGATGTTTAAAAGGATCAACATTTTGTGGTTTCATTCCATTTGAGATCTCAAAGGGGTATGTGTGGTATAAAAACATGGTTTAGACTTTTGAAGGGGGGCGAATGCATGGGTAAAGGTGGCATTGGGGTGGTAATTATATGTTAGTATCAAAATAGGGGCAACAACATAATGAAGAGGTAGTGATGATAATGTGAAAGGTAGTGGATGGATATGACATGAAGTGAAGGGAGGGAACCTTCTTAAGATAAAACATTTGTAATTTTGAGGGCCTTAAACCCATACCGTAATAATCATGAAGTTTTATAGGTATAAATGCAACATACATAGCTTAAAAATGAATCCTCAAGAACTCTAAAAACCTTAATTTCTCTAAGGAAACCTTAAAATCTATTGAAAGGGACTAAGTGTGTTGGGAGATGGAGAAGGTGGTTTCTAGGCCTCTTAAGGCTAGTAAAATGGTGTAAGAACTATTTTCAATGGTATGAAAAAGTTAATCATTAGTTTATGATTCTTTTATAATAGTTTAATCTCCATTTATGTTTTACAGGTACCTTTGACTGTAGATAGTCCATTGCATAGTTTATTCCACCTATTCATGGGTCCTCTTCCTTGAGGTCTTCTAAGATGGTAAGAGATCATGAAGTATTCAACTTGAGAAGGAAATAATTATAACCATAAATACATGCCTAAAACTCTCCAAATCACTCAAATGAATTGTTGATGAGGAACTTCAACCTTGTCCAATAAATTTAATGTTCCTAAAAGCTGACATAAAGACCTATCATGGAGATTTTCCACTTATGCAATCTCACACATGTGATAAAAAATTATAAATTTATATGGGAGACTCATATAAGACCTAATACAACATAAGTCATTAGATTGATAAAATAAGATAAAATTTCATGAAAACTATTGCCTTAAAAATGGCTTGTGTAGATGAGAGGTACAAAGAAATTCCTTAATTTATTAAGGAAGGTTCATAAATTTGGGGAGACAAATATTTAGATAATTGATCATGATTATAATCTGGTTGAGTTTATTACTCATGGTCAAGAGTTGGGACCCTAAAATTTTCTCTCTTACACATCATAAGCAAGAACCTTGCGGGGTGTCCAAGCTTGCAAAGGAGGGTTGAAGATGTGTAGAATGGTTTTGGTCTTGAATAGAATATGTTTATCATGAAACTTGATAGGGATAGCACACTTGAGCCCACCTTCATCACCATACTCTTTGTTGTATAGTATAGTACATATAATGTGCATAAAAGCCTTCAGAATCTTTGATTTTCACTATTTTCTCATGTTTAAAGCTAATTAAACACTATATGGGGTTGAAATGAGGGGAACTACATGTTAAATAAGCATTTCCAAGTAAAGTAAAATGCAAGGGGAAGTGTATAATTCATAAAATTCCATGTGGGGCCCATTTGGCTTGGTGAAAAGGGTGTGGGTTGCTCATAAAAAGAATTTATGTGGTATGAATTGCATGTGGGAGTAATTTGGAATGGATAGTGTATACACATAATATTTTCAAATTTTATCAAATACTAACAGATTACATCTTACAAGAACCCATCAAGGCTCAATCTCTCTAATTATATGCCTTAAAAGTTAGTTCATAGTATTGTTATCCCTTATTTCTACATTATTACCAATCCAACCAGCTCTTCAAACCATTATGTATGTTATTAATATTCCATTGCACACTCCTAAAATATGTTTCCTCTTTCCATCCCTCTTTTCATCACCATGATCCCCTTTCACCAATTGATTATACTAGGTCAACTGGGTTGACTCTCTATAGTTTTCAACTTTTGATTACTAAATAAGGTCAACTAGGTCAACCCTATACTATTTTGGGTATTTTTCACTTAGATTTTTGTTAGCACTTTAACTGACTTAGCTTGGGACCTAGTGATTTATCTCGTAAAAACAAACAGGGTTGACTAGGTCGACCCCATAAAACCAACATATTCAAAATGATTTAGGGTGAGATATGCCTATAAATACAAGATAATTTCATAATTATTTCAATATGAAATCAAGAGTTATTATTTACTCATGCTTCTTTACAATATGCTCTTCCACAATTCTACTTGAGGAATCTTGGCTTGAGGTTTATTCTTGGAGAATCTAGTCTTGTGGATAAGTCTTAGATGCTTTGGCCTTTCTTAGTGATCCTTAAAAACTACAAAAACCTTTTTTGAAGCCCCTATGGCTGAGGGAGATATTGAAACTCGATGGGTTCACATTAAGGTATGTATATTCTAATTTTATTCTCCTCTCTTTAGTAGATAGAAGTATTATAATTATTGGATCAAATAATATTACTCTTCATATTCCATATATTAGGGTCATACTCATACTTAGATTAATTAAACTTCTCTTATACATGTTTTTGTTATTTTACTAACCCCTCATATTGTGCCACAAGCTTTGGTGTGCACTAGATTAGATTTACTTTCTTGTTTATTAGAATAGAGTGAATATTAAACCTAGGAATCTTTTAGGGTTGTTTCCTTATTGTGTTAGACTATAAGATTTGGAACCATTCTTAGCATGGTGTATTGTGACAAGTGATCCCATAATCAGGTCTAGTGCATCCCCATATTGGTCATACTCCCACTTAATAAATGTATTCCCAATCGAAAGTGTAGGTATGTTCTATCTTCTCTGAGTCAAGATTGATTTATAGACATGATTCATTTCTAATTATATACATTTGAGTGAACTTGACATGATATAACCCTTGTAGTATTTATTTACCTTATTTCATTCTTTTTTATCATTATTTTTATCATATATTTTCTATACTAGATTGATTTTATCAACCCAACTCTAATTTTTATGTGGAGGTTTTGATGTATAGGCTACTGGATTGACCCTGTCAACCTAGTATAAGTTTTTATATTTTTTATACTTCCAATCTAGACTACTAGGTAAACCCAGTTGACCTTGTACTTTTTAGGCATCTTTTTTAGACTACTAGGTCAACTCAGTTGACCCTATACATTTTTTGGCACTCAACAACAAGTTTTTGGAAATCTTGATCAACCTAATTAGCAAAATTTGCAAGTATATATCAAAGTTATTAAACATAAATATTGTTTCTCTACATCTCTAATCTACCAAGGTTCCTTTCTGTATATGTATCTTTTTCTTTATAGTCTTTCCTTTTATAGTTTTAAGTCATTAAAACTACCCCTACACAGTCAACTAAATCAACCCTGCTGACCCAATTTTATGTTCTATGTGTTATTTGGATAACTAGGTTGACACTACCAACCCTATTCATTTTCAAACCTTGATTTTATAGTATAGGATCAACCCTATCAACCTTATTCTGTATTATGTGCATACACTATTAACTATATCAACATTGTACCTTGTTTCAAGGTTAGAATTAACCTTATATGATATTAATTAGCTTACACTTTCTTTTATTATTGCTTTCATGCTTATATTATATCACAAATATTAATTAGGTGGTTTTTAATTAATCATTTAGTTTCATTATTTTCTATTTTATGCACACATAACCAAATCACAAAATATAAACAAGCATTTTAACATTTGTCTACCCAAGGCAACCTACTTTGATTTCATCACCAAAGGGGAAGTTGACTTGATGTTATGGTCAAGTATAAATCATGGTTACTGGTATATTCTAGAAAAACACCTGACACCCTTATCAATACAGTGTGTGAAGTGAGTGGGTAGGCACCAATACTAGTCTTGTATCATTACCACTATAGATCCCTTTCAGCCCAAACCACCTTAAACCATCCTTAGATTGCCTTCTAGTTCCTTACTTATATCCAACTTCACATCACATTTAAAATCATATCTTAATAATCTAATAAACATTTAGGTTGACCAATTAGTTAGCTATTTACTTTCTAAGTTGATTGCTTGATCTTGGCTCAGTTATAATTTGTATATAAAAAACGTGCATTAGCTAGTATTGGTATAATGTTTTATGGTGTGTGCCTTAATCAAATTAACAAGAATTAATCTAATTGACTATTTGTTTACCTTCAATTCTTAATTCTTAAATTACTTTTTAGAAGTATCATGTTTCAATTCACAATATATTATAGGCTTCTTATTTTTCCTTATCTACTATACTAGCTTGACCCAATTGACTTTGTACATTTTTGTAGCCTCTATTCACTATACTAGATCAACCCAATCAATCATGTATTGTATGTTGACCCTATTTACTATTCTTGGTTGACCCAATCAATCCTATAATGCTTTTTTCCTTTCCTATTTATCAATATAGTTCTCTATTTCTCCTTCTTTGTATTTTTTTCATCTCTCTTCAGTTATAAGGAAGTCTCCTATCTAAATCTTCTTGGATAGTTTGAATCCATTTAGATACTATATGGTATGTTCATTTCTCCCTCTTTTTCTCCCAAGAGAACCATCACTTTTAAGTCACCTCCTCTCATCCTTTATCCATGAACTATAATATGGTGCAAATAACACCTCAAGATGAAGTTGATGGATCTAGTCCTTTCCTTACTTGCCAAGAAACTTCTCATCTTCAAAATATTCAAACTAATGTGGGAGTAATTAATACAAGTTTAATTAATAATCCCTCTTCTAGTAATACTCCCCCTAACACCAATTTATGGAGTGTTCCTACCAACACCAACCCACCTCCTGATACAACTCAAATTTTAGCCCAAGTTATCCAACAAATGAACATAATTCAAAATTATAATACCAACCAAATGATGTAACTTCAACAACATTTAATTAATGTGGCTAATCAACCTCCAACTATCCATCCTCAAGCTAATCCTAATTATATTCCTCCACCTCTTTAGGATGCCTTAGGTAATGTTATTCCTCAACCCATAATGAATAACAAAATGCTTCATACCATTAAAAATTATCCTTTATATCCCTTCATTATGTACATTGATATTGGTAGTATATCTCCAACTATCAAGTATGATGGGACTAAAGACCCTGCCTCATTTCTCAAAGCCTTTGACAACCTTTAAAAAGAGTGGATCCAAACTAATAACATCACCATAACTAAAATCTTAGTTAAAAATTTAACTGGAAATGTTTTATAATGGTATTATCAACTTCCCCAACATTCTATTTGGCAACTTAAAGATTTAGCTAATCATTTGGTTAAAGAGTTTCAACACAATGATCTTCTAAAAAATTATCTTAGCCATTCATCAATGTTAATCAATCTCCCATTTAATCAACTCATAAATTTATTAAAATATGGAAATCATTGAATCATAAATCTGACCATAGCATGATTGATGATAACTTATTCAAACTCTTTATCATCACTTTTATTCCCACTCTCCAATATAAGGTTCGAACCTTTATTCCCTAAACACATAATGAAGTTCTTGATAAATCTAAATGTCAAGACTTTCTTATGAAAAAATTCAAACCTAATCCTAAAATTATTAAAGGATCTTTCCAAACATCTAATGCCATCATTATTAATACTCCACAAACTAAACTAAGAGTTGACAAAACTGATATTCCTTCACCTTCTCATACAACTCTTTTGATTTAGCAAATGAAACAATTTTTACACCCTCAAAACCTTTCATCTATCCCAATGTTCCTCCTAAATTGTATGACCCCAATATATTTTGTTGGTTTCATGCTGACATTGAGAATTCTCATGCATCTTGTAGAGGGCTTACTAAATCTATTATCTCCAATATGCTTGATTATTCATGAGTCATGAAGCTATGATAAATCTTCATTATCAATAATACACCATTATTTTTTAAAAATGACAAGTTTACAAAGCTTCTACCTCTAATCACCAAGAATATTCTTCAAATAATCAACTAAATACCAAGGATGCTTATGCCATGGATGTTGATTATAACCAATATTTTATCAATTATCAATATTTAAATATTACTAAGGTCAATTATAGCCATAAATCAGCTCACAAAGATCTTGTTACCAAGCCTAAAAATCCATATTTGGAGGAACACATTATTAAAGATACTACCACTACTAATGCTAATTCATAAGTTTAAGAGGAACTATCTCCTCCTTTCAATCCTCTAACTACAACAATTCCTTCAAAAACTAGTTTACCTCCTAAACCTCATGTTGGTTCTTCTAATTCTCATTGGAACTTCTTGAAGAACTCAACTCTATGCCTTGTATGATTCCACTTATGGAGTTGGTTCATACTCTACCCTATCATCTAAAGTTCCTTATGTAATAACTCCAAGAAATTGATGATCCATATTCCTTAGATGAAGAACTACCTTCTATTAAATCTCAACCTACTAATGTAAATACCATTAAAACTATGTGTCCTTCTTCCAAGCCCTATATTGAATTTCTTGAAGAGAACATCAATAATTATGAAATTATATTTTATGCTAATGATCCACCACTTTTCATCAAAGTAGACATTAATACCAGTCCTATTTATAAATTTATAGTTGATGAAGGTTTTGGTATTAATTTAACATCTTTATGGCTCATCCAACTACTCAGTTATAACAAGGATCATCTCAAGCAAACCTATCTTTCTTGTCATGGTTTTGATAAGACTAATCAAAACCCATTTGGTTGTATTTGGCTTCCATTAACCTTTGGAACTAAGATTTTTCAAACCAATATTATGGTATTTGACTTACCCTTATCTTAAAACATACTCCTTGGTCATCCATGGACTCATTGAATGAGGGCCATTACTTCTTTTGGTAGTCAATGTATTAAATTTTTACATAATGAAAAATGGTATAAGCGTAAAGCTGATCCCAACCCATGGAGCATTCATCTTCTCAATCCTAAAACAAAATATCATATTCCTACCATTTCTAAGATCAATAATGATCCTTTACCCATGTTTATCAACATGAATATTGATTTACAAATTACTCTTACATATTTTGATGATGATGATCCCAATTATTTACAACATACTTGCAATAATACCAAGTTACCTCCCTACATTTTGTAATGGATTCCTCCTTATCTATTACCCATAAATCATATTATTCTTCTTATTGATGAGATTACCAATTTTTTCCCTCCATGTAATACTTAAGAGCATTATTTACCTAAATATGCCTTCACTTACAATGATTTTGAAGTGGCCAAATTATTACAATAGATTATCATCATGTATCCTTGTACATTTAGTAATATAAATATTTCACTCTTTAAAACTCCCCCTAATTATCAACCATGTACAAGTTCTCTAACATATGATGATAACTATATAATGTCCCAAGCTCAATATAGAGACTTGGATGTCCAACATTATCATAAAACCTTAACCCAAATTTCTTCTTTTAATTTAGATGGTCATACCATTTTTGTGGATCATACCTTATATCTTGAGGGTCATGTGCCTCTTACCAATTCTCCTCTTATCGATACTCCTTGGGTGGTAAAGCAAATTATACCTTTTAAACCCCCAAACCATTTATACATCTCCTTTACCATATATTGATCTAATCATTACCTATAATCCTTTTCCCATCATTTAACCCACTATTATTCCAACCCTTTCTAATCCATATACTTTTATATTCCTAAAATTACACTAGATGCCAAGGCAACCAATGTTCATTAGATACACTCTGAGTATGATCACCATGGAAATAAAATTTTATATGTTAAAGTAGATGTCAATTATTATGGTCATCTTCTTACCTTTCCTAGTGACGAATCTATCCTTGAATTACTCTATGCTTGAGAAACTTGAATTCCTTTGCAACATCATAAACATGGAAATTTTAAGACTAAAACTCCTTACTTCAATAACTTTGTTGCTAGCATTGACCCTAAAATAAATCCAATTTATGCCTTACCTAATGCACCATACCACTATCAATACAATAATTCCATGATTATTGAAGAAATCACTTGCATCAAATATGGTACTCCATCTTATCCTTGACCAATTACTATCTCTCATGAACTCTCACCTACTAAACATGAAAATTTGCTTATTATTTGACAAATATTATGAGGCTTTCTCTTAGTCCTACGAGGAAATGCTTGGCATTGACCCTAGAATTATGGTGTATAACATCATTACATATCTTGATGTCAAGATTATGAATCAAAAACAAAGAAAATTTCCACCTGAAGTTTCCAGTTAATGTCATAAGGAAATCATTGAATTAATTGATGCTAAATTTATCAAACTAGTTGATTATTATGAATGGGTTTCCAACATTATTCTTGTTTGAAAGAAAGTCACTATGGTTATTCTAATTTTTTTTTATTTACATAATCTTAATCTTATTTTTCCCAAAGAAAAATTCCCTTTACCTTCAACAGATGTCATTATTGATTCCACAACTAGTTATGAAATGTTATCTCTTATGGATAGCTTCTTAGGATATAATCAGATTCATATTGCCCCTGAGGACCAACATAAGACAAATTTTACCATGAAATGAGGCACCTATTTCTATTTCAAAATTCCTTTCATCCTCAAAAATATTGGAGCCACTTACCAATGAAAAATGAATCACATCTTTCATGTTTTCATCCAAAAAATTATTGAAACCTATGTGGATAATCTCATTGATAAATCCAAAAATTGTAAGAATCATATTTATAATATTGATATCATCTTTGACCATGTTTTTAAATATAAATTCAGACTTAATCCTTAAAAATATATCTTTGGAGTCACATCTAATTTTTTTTGGGATTCTTAGTCTCTATCCATAGCATTCATGTTGACCTTGCCAAAATTAATGCTATCATCAACATGCCCATTCCTCATTATATTCCTAACATTCATATTTATTTAAGAAAACTTGGGGCAATTAGACAATTTATCCCCAAAATAGCATAAAAATTTCACTCTATTGATTTACTTCTCAAAAAAGGTACTGCTTTAGAATGGATGAATCCATGTCAAAAAGCCTTTGATAATATGAAAGAGTCATTACTCCTTCCATCCACACTTCATCCTCCTTCCAATGATAAACCTTTGATTCTATATACTTCTTCCACACCTATTTTAGTTGGGTCAATGCTTGCTTAACAATATGATATGAGAAGAGAGTATGCTATCTACTACATTAGCTAAGGCCTATTTGATTATGAAACACGTTATACCAAAATTGAGCATGATTGCCTTGCCATCTATTTCAAAATTGAAAAGCTTCTCCACTACATGTTTTACCAAACTACTTATGTCATTGTTCATTCTAACCCCTTAATCATTTCTTCTTAGAGATAGAATTAGTAAATGGATGGTCCTCCTTATGGAATTTGATCTTTTCATCATCAATTAAAAAGCTATCAAATAGAAAATCAAAATTAATCAACTTTTCATAGCTCCCATACTAGCCACTTCTTCTCTTCAAGATGATCTTATAGATAATAATATCTTTTACATCAAATGTATTAATCAATCTATTTCTCTCAAAGCTTATTTTCATAGTTTTATCACATATCTTGAAGCCAATAATATTAATGAATCCACTAATCTCTCTGGTACTACTAAACTAAAATTAGTTTTTGAGAAGATTCATAAAATGAATGTTGACTTGCATGAGGATACTTGAAACCTTCATTTTGATGGTGCTAAATGCCTTCAAGGAGATGGGGCATGTTTGTATTTTCACAAGTCCTCCTGGAAAGATCATTACTTTAGCTTTTCACTTCACCTTTGATGTCACCAATAATATGCCCAAGTACAAAAATCTTATCATTGGCATGAAGGCTGCTCTTGATTTATACATTTAATACCTTTATGATTTAGGTGATTCTCAACTTATTTACCACTAAGTTAGTGGTGATTATCAATGTAAAAGTGAGAACCTCATCACATATCATCAAAAGTAACCACTCTTGCAAAGGATTTCATCTCTTTCACTATTGAGCCTATTCCTAGAGATCAAAATTCCATTGTTGATTCTCTTGCTTCTTCAACCTATCTCTTTCATCCACACCAAGTTCTTTCTGATCCTATTTAAGAAAATAAGAAAATTTCCATCTCTAACTCAACCACTAGATTTGCTTATTTGTCATATTGAGGCTATTACCATTTGAAAAATACCATGGTAATAAGACATCATTAAATTATTGGAACATCAAACTTATCCTCCTAACTTAGACTCTCATGAAAAGACATGCATTCATAAACAAGTTTTCAATTATGTATTTTGACACAAAATACTTTATTATCATAATCTTCAAGGTACCTTACTCCATTGTGCTATGAAATATTAGGTCACTCCTATTCTTGAACAAGAACATGGGGGAGTTTGTGGTGGCCACTATAGTAGACATGCTACAATCCACAAATGCTATGTATGGGTTACTTTTGGCCTACTCTTGAAAAGGATGCAATTAAATATGCTAAAAAGCGTAATATTTTTCATCTTCATGATGATATAATCCATTCACCTACATCTAAAATTAAAATTATATAACCTCTTTATCCATTTTCCACATGGAAATTCAATCTCATTTGTAAACTACCTCACTCCCAAAATGGGCATTTCTTTATCATCACTACTAACAAATATTTTACCAAATGGTAGAAGCCATACCTCTTGTTAATTTCACTGATCCTACTATTTCTAAATTTATTTTTAATCAAATAATTTTTCACTTTGGTGTTCCCCATACCATGATTTTAGATAATGGTGATAATTTCAAAACAAACATGTTAAATAACTTTGTAATAAATTTAAAATCAATCACAAATTTTCCATGCCTTATCATCTATAATGTAATGGACAAGATGAGGACAATAATAAAATTCTCAATAAAATTATCCAAAATACAATCTATAAAACTCACATGGATTTGCATAATTATCTTTACGCTACACTTTGGGCCTATCAAACTAGCATACACACTGCCACTAGGGTAACTCCATTTTTGCTATTTTATAGTTATGAGTCAAGTTCTTCCTTTAGAAGTTAAGCATCCCTCTCTTAATATATATACTCATGGTATTATTAATGATGAATAATTATGTGAAGTTTATCTTCATTCCCTTGATCTACTTGATGAACATTGTCTTTCTACCTTACAACATAGCTTTTAATACAAGGCTCACATTGTCAAATAACATAAAAAACATGTTAAAGTCTATACATTTAATGTTGGTGATCTTGTCCTTAAAGTATAATTCACCCATGATAAAGAAGGTAAATACACCCAAAAATGGTTTGTCCCATATTTATTCAAAGATATTCTTGGTCTAAGCACCTACCATCTTCAAACTAATGAAAGCCATGTTTTCAAAGAGCCCACAAATGCATAATTTGTCAAAAAGTATTTTTCCTAAACATTTCCTTATTTTGATTCTTTTCATATAAATATATCTAATACTTTTTATAGGTTACTTACATGGGTCTTTCCCTCTACAACAAGTTCCTTCCTTTCAAAAATATTTAGTCCTCCCTTTTGGTCTTTTGGTTTCTTGATGTACCATAGTCTTATTTATCTTCTTGCATTTTTTTTGTTTTGACACCACTTGAGTTTTTATTGTGTGAGTTTCTTTGCAATACCATGGATATAGCTTGACTTTACTAAAAAAATTACCATTTTTTAAACTTATTTTTCTCCCTAATGTTTTCCAGTTCTCTTTTTGACACCCTTTGGGTTTTTCTTTTGTGAGTTACTTTTTAAGACACCAGATAGGACCCAACACTCCTCACAAAACTACCATCTTTTTTCATACCTCACTTTATCTTTCACTTGTTTTTTTTCACCCTTGTGGGTTTATATTTTATGAATTTGTAGTGTAATATTGTAGATAGGACTTAACCTTCCTTATAAAATTATCATCTTTCATTGTTTTACATCCTTATTCTTAAACTTTAGGTTTTTCTTCTTTTGGTAGATAAAATTTGCACAACAATATATGTTATCATTTTTTTCCTCCATTTACCTCATTATTATGATAAGGAATCACATTTTACTATCATTTTATCCCTTTTTACCCTTTGTAACTTTTTTTTTGATTTGAAGTAATTTAAACTATTCTATGTGTCGCTCCTATTGATTTCCCATTTACTTCAATCCACATTAGTAAACCAAGGTCAAAGTTAAGATAATACTTTTATTTCACTTAGATTTACAAGACTCTTACACCCCATGCTCTTTAAAGTTCTCTCTTAGAAATCAAGTCCCAAGTATTCAAATGAAAGTCATCTTTAGCACCCACATTTGGTTTTCCAAATTCATATGGATTAGGAAGAGAAAAATCCATCAATAAAGTTAAAATCTAAATCATTTGAATTGAAAGGTAATGATATCTAATAGGCAACATAAAAATCTCAAAATTCAACATCACACCAAAAATAAATGATTACAAGCACATTTCCTATCTCCAATCAAAGCTAAAACTCCATAGTTGGTGTCAGATAGGGTTGAGGTCCCTTGGGGTGTAGTAGGCTAGTAGATTAGAATAGAGGAATTCAAAAAACTCTACTGTGCTACCTACTTTCTCACACAAGTACCCAATATTTTTAGTATAATAATATCTCTATAAGGGGTCTTAAAGAATGAGGAACATGTTATGGGGAGGTAGGTTCATTTTAATATTCATGGATATAGCCTTCATGGGATGACCTATATATTTAATTTTTTGACTTAAGACTTGTGTATCTAAGAGAAGTTTTTAGAGTCATTAAGGTTGATAGTCATCTTATTTTGATAAACCTATTTTGATTGCCTTGACTTCAATAAATAGTTCCACTACCCTAGTTTTTCCTTCATTATCCCCTCTACCCATTTCATTCCCCCCTTGATAGGAAAATTGTGATTCCAAATATATTTTCCCTCTTCTTTAAATTCCTTGTGATTCACCTCTTAAAAAAATGCTATCACTACTTTATTTCAATTTCATCTATCCTTAGAGAAAAAACATGTTTGAGAAACTATGGATTACTTGTTTCTTTTTTACCATGATTTACATTCTTAGACTTGTTTCCTTTTACCATTTATCATTGTTGCACTATCCTACTATCATAAATACCTGAGTTCATACCTTTTTTCCATTTTTGAGTGAGGTTGGCTTGTTACTTCTCACTCAATAATGTTGTTTTCCCTTTTATATACCCTTTTTCCATTGTTGAGTGAGATAAGGATTGTTATTGTTCACTTATCAATGTTGTTTTACCATTTTTTAATCTTACCATTGATATCTGATTACCATCCTTTTTGACATTTATCCTTAGTTTGACTTGGTGAGTTTGCCTTTCTTACTTGAGGTTTACTTGTTTAAGTTTTCAGTCTTTAGTAGCCTTGGCTTTTCAGTTACTTGATTTAATCTTATTTTTTGACTTGGTCATTTGGTCTAACATAGCACTTGTCACCCTATCTTGCCAAATTTCCCAAGTACATCCTCTCCTCATAGGACCATCTATATTGGCTTTCTTGCATTTGTTTGTTTTTGCTGTTTAGTTTTATATTCTTGGGTTTGTTGAAATCCATCTTTGTGCCCTCCATAATCAAAACTAAAAACAAAACAAGCAACCATATAGTGATAAAGGTAAGTCAAGGTATGCATTACATTTAATTTTTAGTTATTTACTTTCAGTTATTTTTTCTTTAAAATATTGTAACTATTTTTAACATCAACATTGTGTGTTACTATGTTATTTATCTAAGCACCATCCCTTATTACACCTTAGTGACATGTGATGAGATTATATTAGGTCATATATATACACATAATATTTTCAAATGTTATCAAATATTAACACTTTACATCTTGTAGGTAGGAACCCATTTAGACTCAATCTCTCTAAGTGCATGTCTTAAGAGGTGCAACAAGAAAGGGGTAGATATACCTTTTCTACTTCACTAGATTTTTGTCCCTTATTGCCATATAATTACTAATACAACTATATATTAAAACCATTCCCTAAGTTATTAATCCTCCCTTTCACACTCCTATAATCTTTTTCCTCTTTCCATCCATCTTTTCCTCATCTTGATCCCCTTTCACCAGTTCACTGTACTAGGTCAACTAGGTCAATTCTATATAATTTTTAGCCTCTGATTACTATATAGGGTTGACAAGGTTGACCTTTTATTGTTTTTGGGTATTTTTCACTTGTATTTTTGTTATCCCTTTAATTAACCTAGCTCATGACCTAGTTATTTGTCTCTATAAAACATATAGAGTTGACTAAGTCAACCCTATATATCCAAAACATTTGGAAGGATTTAAGGTGATATCTACCGAATAATAAAATATCATTTTATCATTATTTAAATATAAAATAAAGAGTTATTATTCATTCACACTTCTTTACAATCTATTTTTCCACCATTCTACTTGAGGAGTCTTAACTTAGGGTTTCTACCTGGAAAATCTAGTATTGTGCATACGTATTGGATTCTTTGTCCTTTCTTAGTGATCCTCAAAAGCCACAACAACCTATTTCAAAGCTACTTTGGATAAGGGAGAGATTGAATCTTCAAGGGTTTATATTCAGGTAAGTATATTATAAATTGTTCTCCTTTCTTTGGTAGATAAAAGTAGCATAAGTATTGGCTCAAATTATATTAATATTCATAATACATGTACTAGGGTCTTACCAATACTTATCTTAATTAATATTCTCCTATACATGTTTTTATTATTTTACTAACCCCTCATATTGTGTAGTAAGCTTTGGTGTGAACTAGATTAGATTTACTTCCTTGTTTATTAGAATAGAGTGAACATTAAACCTAGGACTCTTTTAGGGTTATTGAATTATTGTGTTATAATTTAGGCTTTGGAACCCTTTTTATCATGGTGTATTATGATAATTGATCTCCTAAGAAAGTCTAGTGGATCCCCATATTGGTCATGCTCCTACTTAACACATGTATTCCCAATTGAAAGTGTAGGTATGATCTATCTTCTTCAAGCCAAGATTTATTTATATACATGATGAATTTATAATTTAATATAGATAAGATGTGTTCAAGGCCCATTTTCAACTCAATTAATCAAATTATGCCCTTTTTAAAAGTTTTCAAGGTATTGTAAGCTCATGAAGGGGTTTTGAGAGGGCATAAATGGGTCAAATGAACTTTAGGTGAGTGTGTCATGTGAAATGAATTAAATAAACCATGATATTCATATTATATCCTTAATTCAAGGTTAAAACATCTTCACATTAATAAAATACCATTATACTCCTTAAAACACACCTAAACACTAATTAGTTTTCATGACTTTTGGTAATGACCTCTTTCATTTTAAGACACCATGATGCCCATTATAAAATAAAAATGACTTCATAACATTCATGACATCATGGAATTAATAATAGAACCAAGATTCAACATGATACTCATGATAAGAACCTAATAACTCTCATCGAATAAGGAATACATGACCAATATAGGGGTAATCATAAGTAGGCTAGAAGGGTAGCCACTAATTTTTTTTGATGTAGGGGGTTGACATTTGGCCTGTGAGTCAAAAATTTCAGCATTTATGGTGACTATAATGGGTGACTAGCCTACTGTTCAAGATAATCTAGACACAATCATGACAAGGTGACTCAATGAAGTATAAGGTGAAGACTCCTTCGATTAAATTGTACCTTGATACCTACTGGACTTGAAATAGAAGAAATACACACACAAGAAATGAAATAAAACAAAATTAAAACTAAACAACACACCTAACAACTAAATACAAAGAGGGAAAAAAAACTAGACAACAAGACACTAGTTATAAACCTGTGCAAAACACTTATTTGGATAAAGAATCTAACTACTAAAAAACTAACCTAAATTAGACCTCATTTCCATAAGATCAAATGGGAATTTATTATTACCATTATGGTAACCTAATGTGGAGCTATTATTTTATGATTTGTGTGTAATTATACTTTGATTTATGTGTGACAATCTCCATTTGTAGCTAATTCTATCTTTGTCACTTAGAAGAGCCATTTGGATTCATTCTTAAGTGCATGGGTGGAGTATGTGGGTGGATAACACAATCATAATATTAAAAAATATTTATATTTTGCATCATAAGCTTCATCTCTTCTCCAATAAAGGATTATAATATATTTCTCTCCTTAGATTCAAGTTGATCAACTGCCAAATCATCATTGGCAAGCTCCTTGGTGAGCTCCTTCTCATGATCTAATTGGTGTACTTGTGGGGTATCTAACTTAAATAATAAGTCTTCCAATTCCTCCCAAAATTAAATCTCATCTCGGTCAATGGAGATATCACAAGTTTTATTTATACTTCTTCCATATGCCTATAAGTCATCAAGATGATTACTCACCTCATTCACTTTGGCAAGATCATCATAAGGTTCTTGACTAGGTAAAGTTTTCTCATCTTCAAACCCAATATAAGGTGACAATTATTTGATCCATTCAAGTATAATATCTTCTTGTATTTCCATCTCTTGACTCATATTGGTTTTTTCACTTAAGAATTTAGCCTACTATTCTATCAATTCACTCCAATCTACCTTGCTAAGTTGTTCTATTTCACTCAAGAATTTTATGCTTAAGTGTTACCACTCATCTTCCAAATAACTTTAACTAATATTAACCTCCACAATAAGCTCATGAAGTTTGTCATTTTTATTATATTCTAGATGAGAATTGGCATGAATTATGTTCCTATTCACTCCATCATCATGGCATTGTAGCTGCCTCTCATCATCAAATTTCTTCTTATGTTCCAAACCTAAATTGCTAGGATGAAAAGGATTCAAAATATAAATATCTTATTCATAGACACTAGAAGTGTCTTCTTCAACATGATCTTGAGGTTTAGTTAAAACTATAACACAATTAATCTCTTAAAGAACTACCCCTTCATCTACCAACTTTGATATTTTGTCCATCATACTTTGATGGTCATATTCTAATTTTTAAGCACTTGATTGCTCTTGTAGAGAGGAGAGGTTGGTTGTGAATAATATTACTTTATAATTATTTATGTATGTAAGGGTATTACTCCAACTTAAGATATTAGGAGTACTAAACTTGGAGAACACACCCTAATTATCGAAGTCTTCATTTATCTCATCATTTTCTAATATGATTGGATGATCTTGAGTTACTATAGTATGGATGATTATGGATGTGTTTGGAGACTTTGATTAAACCCCTAAAATAGACTTCATATATTCTTTTTATTCCTTTTGACTTTCCCTTTTTAGGGTAGGCATGATGAAGTTTAGGTCCTTAGCCTATGAAGGCTTCCATGTTGAGATCATTTCAATCTCATTAGAAGGCACATGATCTTGAACATAAGTGGATTTCTTCAGGGACGGAATGTGAAGGAAATATGCCTTTGAGGTGGTTGGATTGTAAGGTTGAATGCAAAAATTAGAGAGTGACTCAGACTTAATTTTCACTTCCTAAATATGCTCACGTTTTCACACCATATGAAATAAGTCTTTGAATAAGTACCCCCCAAACTTAGTCATAAATTCATTAACCAAACACAAGGCAAAACAAGCCAACAAATCTACTACAACAAGGTTTGTCACAGCTAAAATTTTAGGTTAGGCATGGAAAGTGAGTTGTAGATTCTTGACAAGACTAAATATCTTCTTGGGAGACGCATTCCATTACAACCCAAGGTCATAAATAGATTCATACATTAGGTTTAGATTATCTATCACCAACTTAAGGATGACTGAATGACTTGCTTTGTCACTAAGTAAATAATTTTGGACAAAGAAATCTCCTATGATTAGAGTGGAAAAAAAGGATATGGAGAGATCAATTTAGCTTATTTTTATTAGATTATAGGGGTATTTTTATTAGGAATAATGGTTTTACATTCTACTCTTTTCTATTATCTAAGATCCTCTTACAACCTATCCTTTTCTTTTCTTAATTTCTAAATTTATAAGTGTAGATAGTTAGTGTTTGGTAGAGGTGGATTGGAAGGACGAGATTGATAATGTGGTTGATCATAAGAGTGATGAGGTTTATATGGAGGTGGAAGCTAACATGGGGGTGGATAAGGCTTATGATATTTTGTATGGTCTTGATAGCATGTAGGATGTCCACTATATGATTGATAAGGATTAGTATAGTGTTCATGTGAGTTATGATAGGGTGGATATGGGGGTGTAGTATAGAAACCAACCTCATAGGCTGACATGAATCCTTTTTCAACATGTATACTAGCTCATAACCATAACCAAAAAGTTACTACCTATGCAATAATTGAAAACATGATACCTCTGAGCTTGAAATTGATTGCAAACCTTCCGAATGATGCTTCAAACTGATAAAGATGATTTCATATGATGTTGTTGATATCCTAAAATTTTAAATGTCTTCAGAGCATACTTATAGGCACTTGAAAGATATCACATTGGGCATGCCAGAACTGTTAGAGACTTTAGGTTTTACCCTTTCTAAGGATAGGAATGTTTATGTCCTAATCCCTAAACCTAATCTAACATGGGAATAAACCTAGGTTATGGGTCGCCTCATGTTGGGCCAAACCTCTAGAGTTTAAGGTGATAACTCCCCTAATTTGATCTTTTTAGTTCTCTTCTAAGACATAAATAGGTTTGAATAAAAAGATTAAATAAAATGCATGAATGAAAACTAATTCTAAGTGTGGTGATGCACCATGAATTCAACTATCCACTCATAATCTTGCATTCTTAACATACTAATGGACTAATCACAACCAAATAGTCATCTTCATGGGCTATATGCATAAGTATTTAATATGAAGGCTATATTAAATAGATGTAATACCAAGTTTATGAATAGTAGGTCTTTTAAAAGACTCTCACTAACCATGTCACACTTTAATACCCATTACCTACACCTCAACACTCCACATGACCTATATGAAATAACTCTTTTAACATCTAGGTGAACCAGGACTTGTAAGGGAAATAAATTCATCATATTTTCATATCAAACCAATATGAGCACATTATAATATCACTATGAAAGAGATAAATTTTTTGTTATATAGTCTAAAATAGATGCACAAGTACAATTCTAGTAGAGTCTCCTCATACCAGCTTAAGGGATCCAAATCAAGGCTTAAAATCTTAAATATATAGAAGAATAAGATGAGAGATAAGGGTATAATGGAATAATAAAGTGGATAATAGGGTCATAAATGACCAAGTCCACTTATAAAGGTAGTTATACAATTCTCCCTCAAACCTCTCATGCATTGAACCTATTTGAATGCTCCTTAAATGAGTTGTTGGCATTGGAAATCAGGTAAGATAGGTTGATTCAACATTAGTTACATTTTCCAAAGGCTTAACCATGCAAATAATAGTCCAAAATAAATCCACATGGTAGTAAAAAGATGAATTAGGCCACAATAGTTATGTAGCAACCCACACTTCCCAAAGGTAGGTTGATAAAGTCAAGGAAGCTATCTTATTTCTCCCTCAAATCCATGAAATGTGCATGCAATAATATTTAAGGGTCATATATGAACATAAAATCCCTACATTGACTCATTCCACTTGTGCTCCAATGTCAATTTGATTTCCTTTAATTTCCAATTAGGATAATTAAGCCTATTAGGCCCAATTTCCTAAGTGTTGAAACTTGTTAGTCATTAGAGACTTGAAACAAAGCTTATAACCTTGTGTATGAATATGATCAATGCCTAAAACATAATTTATAACCATGGCATAGGTGTATAAGGGAATTAAAAACTTTAAATTCCACTTTTCTAAGTTGATTGGTTCATATTTTAATGCATTGGTAGACTATAAAAATTAGGTGTACTTGCAAAGGCTCTTTCATATCAATCCTTAAGCATGTAGTTCATTTATAAGGTAAATCAACTTAAAATTTCTAACCCAATGGTTGGAATAATTTATAGCCTATTTTTGAGGGTTTCATACAATATTTATATTGTCAAGTACCATTAGGTGAATATAATTTGAGTTATTCTAACCTTCCATAATCTCACCAAGTCATTTCAAGGTGCTAGGTTGCTAAAATGCCATATTTTCTCAAACTGGGTTTGCCTAAGGTTTTAGGGAGGTTAATGACAATCTAAGGGTCTTAAGGATAGTTTATATAATTTTGATGTCTAAGTCCATAAAAAAATCCATGAATATCTATGGAATATACCCACCTAACTTCTATAAATGGTTGTTACTCCCATGTTAAGGATGGACAAATATATGAATGCCAAAAGATGACCCTAGAGAAATTTATAGGCCATTTATTAGTGTTTGGCTTCTTAACATTTGTTCATAAAAAATATCCTCCAAATTCCAAGAAATCTACCATGGATTCATATTTAATATGGTTACCTAAAACATACTAGTATATTTAATCCTAAGAGATCATGTGGTAGATGGGGTAAGCACTTGAAGTTGGCACTTGAGATACCTATGTATAGGATTGAGTACATGAAGCAAAGTATTGAAGATAACCTAACTTTTATTCACTCTTTTTTACCTAGAATATATTCTATCATGTCTTTATTATCCTCATATCCCTTTAATTGATCATACAACTAGCTCTAGAAGCATGGAGGGGTCTTGATGTGACACTAAGTTATACAAATAGGTCTAAAGCCTACTTGTTTGGCTTGTATTATATGACATATAGTAGTAGTTATTAGTATTATAATCCTTTAAAGGAATCCTTAGGATATCTTCACCATTTGTACTGATCAAAGGCCATCTAAAGGTTCCAACTTACCTTGCATACCTCTTAACACTTGATTCTACATATTTAACACCTTATCTGTTTACCTCAAACATGTATTGATTTGAGATTAAAAAAATGAGTATACCCACTATTTTTATAACTAATAAAATAGTATTAATATCATTTATTACTCACAATGAGTTTCTCTATCAATTTTGAAGACTCAATTGTGTTATTAAGGCTCTTAAATGACCATTTTGGTCTAAAACCACCTTTATTCTACCTATAAACTATATTGGAATGGGGATTTTAAATTTAATACAACTATAGGTGGATTGATGAAATAAAAAACATTATTTTATTATATTTCTATCATGGTTCATCACTTTTTTTGGATTCATGGAGTGACTAGGTCTTCTAAGCATCAAATTTACCTATGCAGGGTTTGAGAATCACTTAATTTGACCCATAGGGGCTTACACACATCATATTTGAGGGTTATTTGAGTGTAGACTCATTTAGTGACCCTATGGATTCTTCATAAGTATTTTCCAAGCCTTACCATCTTCAATATTTATCTAAAAATATTCTTTTGATGTCCCCACTTCAACCATGTGTTTGCTTTATTCCATGCTATCTTTAGATATTCTTGTTATACTATATGCTTGGGTGAAGATGGAGCTATGGAGTCCTCTTTTCCTCTATTAGTGAAATAATGAAAGTGTTTTAGACCTATACTAACATCTTGTGTTATATCATACCCTCATTTTCCTTTCTTACTTAACCCTAAAGTCTATATACCATACACAGATCCCTTAGGGTTCAAACATAGTTATGAGTGTGAAACACTAAGAGCTATGATTTAATGCTTCATAATCCACATAAGATTATAAACATACCTCCCATTTAAATTATTGTGTTACAATTATAAAATAAAATCTATTATCATATGTGAGTTCATTTGACCTACTAGCATAGGCCTGTTTGAGTCAACTTAAGTCAATGTTTCTCCCTAGCCTGTAGATATTACTCTCTATCCTCTTGTTTTTAGGTGAATGGTGGGTCTATTTTAGGTTGATCAAGAGATCATTTGGGATGGTCTAAACTTTAATATATTATCATTAATTATACTCCTTAATTCTCTCTTTGAGTCATTATTATCCTACATCTGTTTGACTCATTTGCTTATGTACAATCAAGAATGAGGAGAAGCACAACTGTAAGTGAATATAGGATAAGTTTTAGACCAATTAATAATGGAGTAAGGGAGTAAGATTTGGATTAATTTTATGAGTAAATTTTATTGTTTAATATTTTTCATGATAGTTCTTTCCATCCCCAATCTTCCTTCTTAAGTACACATGCATAGTGGTCTTTAAGCCTTTGTCCCTTGCAGCTTATCATTTATCATTACCTTGTTGACTATAAGTATGCCTACATTATGCCCTTTTGAGGGACTTAAATTTTTATACATTCATGTGATATGGATTTTTTGGCATCATATTCACTTTATTTCCCATAGGAGACTTCATATTCTCATCAAATTCACCCTCCTTTGATCAAATTTCCTTCATTTGTAAAGTTGGAACTAAGGGAAGTGACTATAGGTGAGTGCTCTAATTTGTATGAGATAGTGGTTAAATTGAGTATTTGAGGTATATTCATGGTGGTTCCACCTTGAAACTCTAATTGCCTACCTTGAATGGTGCTTCACTTTTCATCAACCTTAAAGCCAAAATGTGTGACTGTCTTCTCAATGCTCAATTGACTGAGCTTTGTATCCCTATTGTATGGACTGATAAGGTCTATAGGTTCCTCTTGGGATAGTGTCCTTAATACCATATATGTTTCTATGGTATTTTATCCTTAATTAACATTTATAACCATATTTATCCCTTTCATTTGAATTTGCCTTTGAAAGGCCTTCTTTTTCATGCCCATTTAGTACTCTACTATAATAGCTTTAGATTGGTTTTAGGTGTTATTGAAGTTTGTGATAAAAGAGAAAATGACCTAAAGTCACTTCAATTTCTTGCATTATAACTTATGTCATCATTCATATATCCATTGGGATCGCACCAAATTTCATACCTTTAGATTATCTATTGATGTCTCTTATGTACCTTGATATAGTAGTCACCAAATGGTGGAGTTTAGGCAAGTTTTGTCTCTTGATTAGGTTGATGTTGAAAAAGATCAACATCTTGTGGTTTCATCCTTTTTGAGAGCTCAAGGGAGTATGGGGGGTCTATAAACATGGTTTAGACTTTATAAGGGGGTGAATGAGTGGGTAAATGTGGTATTGGGGTTGTAATTATATGGTAGTATCAAAACAAGGGTAGAAACATAATGAAGAGGTAGTGATGATAGTGTGAAAGGTAGTAGATGGATATGACATGAAGTGAAGGGAGGTAACCTTATTAAGACAAAATGTTTATCCCTTTGAGGACCTTAGACCCACACCTAAACAATCATGAATTTTTAGAGGTATAAACACAACATACATAATCTAAAAATGAATCCTGAAGAACTCTAAAAATCTTAATCTCTTCAAAGAAACCTTCAAATATGCTAAAAGGGACTAAGTGTGTTGGGAGATGGAGAAGGTGGTTTATAAGCCTCTTAAGGCTGGTAAGAAGGTGGAAAACTTATTGTCAAGGGTATGAACATGTTCTAACATTAGGTTATGCTTCTTTTATAATACTTTGAGCTCCCTTTAAGTTCTATAGGTGCCTTAGACTATACACATTACATTTCATAGTGGATTCTACTTATGCATGGGTCCTCATCTTTGAGGTATTCTAAGATGGTAAGAGACCATGAAGCATTCAAATTGAGAAGGAAAACATTGGAACCATAAATACACCTCTAAAACTCTCTAAATCACTAAAATTAACTACTGATGAGGACCTTTTACCTTGTCCAATAAATTCAATGTTCTTATAGGCTACACATAGAGACCATTCAAGGATATTTACACTTATGCAAGATCACACATGTGAGAAAAACATATAAATTAGTATGGGAGACTCATAAAATACCTAATATAACAACATAAGTTATTGGATTGAGTAAATTTGATAAAATTTCATGAAAACCATTGCCTTAAAAATGGCCTATGCAAATGAGAGGTAAAAAAAAATTCCTTAACTTCTTAAGGAAGGTTCATAAAGTTGGGGAGACCAATATTCAGACAATTGATTGTGATTAGAATCTAGTTGAGTCTATTTCTCATGGTCAAGAGCTACGACCCTAGATTTCTCTCTCCTGTACAACACAATAAAGAACTTGAGGGGATATCCAATCTTGTCAAGGAGGTTTGAAGATGTGCATAATGTTTTTTGACTTTAATAGAATCATTTTCTCATGAAACTTGATAAGTACATCACACATGATCCCACATTCATCATCATATTACTTGTTGTATGGTACAATCTAAACAGTCCATATAATGTGCAAAACATCCTTCAAAATATTTGATTTTCACTATTTTCTCAAGTTTAAAGATAATTAAATGACATATGGGGGTTAAATTATGGGAACCACATAATAAATAATCATTTTAAAGTAAATTAAAATTCAAGGGGAAGTGTAAAAGTCATAAAATGCTAGATGGGGCCTACTTGGCTTAGTGGAAAGGGTATGGGTGGCTCATAAAAATACTTTATGTGGCATGAATTGAATATGGGAATAATTTGCCATGGATAGGATGTGGTCAAGGCCATTTTTCAACTCATTAATCAAATTATGCCTTTTTCATAAGTTTTCAAGGTATTGTAAGCTCATGAAGGGGTTTTGAGGGGGCATAAAGGGGTTAAATGAACTTTAGGTGAGTATTTCATGTGAAATGATTTAAATAAACCATTATATTAATATTATATCATTAATCCAAGGTTAAGACATCTTCACATTACTAAAATACCACTATACTCCTTAAAACATACCTAAGCACTCATTGGTTTTCATGATCTTTGGTTATGACCTCTCTCATTTTAAGATACCATGACACCGATTATAACATCACAACAACTTAAAAACACTCATGACATCATGGAATAAAGCATAAAACCAAGACACATAATGATGCTCATGATAATAACCCAAGGACTCTCATCAAACAAGGAAGACATGACCAAGCTAGGGGAAATCATAAGTAGGCTAGAAGGGTGGACACTAAATTTTTTTGATGTAGGGGGTTAATATTTGGCATGTGAGGCTAAAATGTCAAGAATTATGTTCTTATCTCATGCTCATGGTTATTTTTGTGTTACTAGTGTACCATACTATTTTGATAGTTCATAAATGACAAGGTAAAGAGTGTAAATGTTTTGAAGACTGATTCATGCCTTCGTCTCAATAATTTTCCTTTCAACACTTGTGCTTATTGAGAATATAAGTGAGTGGATTCACCAAATATACAAATACTAGAATG
Source organism: Torreya grandis (assembly GCA_037957365.1). Classification (NCBI taxonomy): domain Eukaryota; kingdom Viridiplantae; phylum Streptophyta; class Pinopsida; order Cupressales; family Taxaceae; genus Torreya; species Torreya grandis. The sequence goes on from JARHVA010004759.1 coordinate 684,659, forward strand.
AACATCCTTATGAAGTTGATATTTCCTAAGAATTTATGTAAATCTTTCTTTTGCTTGGGAAGGGGTAAAGCTAAGATCACTTCAATCCTCTCAAGGTCAATGGAGAGGCGATCCTTTAACAAAATATATCCTAACAATTTACCCTCATGGACTAAAAATATGCCTTTCTTGGGGTTAAAAGAGACCCCAAAAAACATACACCTATCAAAGACTAGCCTCAAGTGTGATATGTGATCTTCAAGATCTTTTGAAAAGATAGTGATGTCATCAAGATAGATGAGCACCATCTCATTAATGATCCCTTGAAGGAAACATCCATTACACTTTAGAAAGTTTCCCCTACATTGTATATTCCAAAGGACATCTTCATGTATGCATAGGTACCCCACTCTATTATTAAATTAGTCTTGTGTCTATATTCCTCCCTCACTAATATTTGATTATACCCAAAGTATCCATCAAGCAAAGAAAATCTCTGACAGCCTAAAACCTTTTGAGGGATTTGATCCATGGATGATAGGGGATAACAGTCTCTCAAAGACCCCTTGTTGAGGTCTCTAAAGTCAACACATAAATGTATCTCCCCATTTTTATTTTTCATAGGCACAAGGTTTGACACCCATGAGGAATGCTTAATAAGGAATATGATCTTAGATTTAATCATTTTTGTCAATTCCCTTCTCATGAGAACCTCAACTTTAGGGTTGACTGGTCTTTGTTTCTACCATACTAGTTTTTCATTATACTCAAAATCTATGGCGTTTTAGGCTAGCCTAGGGTTGAAACCCTTAAAATAATGGTAATCCCATGAAAATACATATGCAAACTCCTAAAATAAGGTTATGAAGTATTTCTCTCATCCTAGGTATTCACTTTCCCTAACTTAAGCAACTTGTATTTGAAAATAGCTACCTTCTCACAGTGTTCCTATTTGATGGAGATAGTAACCTTGTCCTTACTCAAATGTTAATATGTATTTAAGATAATATCTAATTTCACCAAACCTTTAGGGAATTTATTTATCCTCAACTAGATAATTTGATTACCAAACTGATGCTATAGTCTACTTTGGTTCTTGTGACAAAATTCTACTTCATGTTAGAGAAAGCAAGCAATATGAAAGTCACTATCCAAAAATTTTCAACTCACCTCATTATTATGTACTCATTTCCTACACATAACATTGATTTGGGTGGACTCTTTGGTGTCTTTAACTCCATCAACTATGTCATATTGTGTACCAATGTTAGCTAGTCTATCTGCATTATGACTTGAATCCCTAGGTATAAAATGGATATCAAAGGCTTGGAAGTCCTCTAATATATCCCAAACTTGATACTTGTAGGCTTTTAAAAGTGAGTTTTTTACTGCACTAATACATTTCACTTACTACACCACTAGCTCACTATCTCCCTTCACTTTAAAGAGTTTGATTCCTTTTCTCCTTTGTCATTGTAGCCCATGAATGAGGGATTCATATTTTACAGTATTTGAAGTATAAATAAACTAATTAAGGTAAAATATTACCTTTTATTATAAGGGGATACAAGTATCACTCCTACCCCACTCCCAATTTTTGACCTTGATTTATCAAATAATAGACTCCATATGCCTTCATGTTGTTGACTTGTCTTTATGAGACTAGGTACAACAAATCCTTCTTCAAGTATATATTACACACCTAATCTTGTATTCTCAATGGTTTTATATAGGTTATAACCATAGTTTTCTACTTCTGACTTATCAAGGAATAAATCTAAGATGCCTTCAAGTGGTTGTTTGGACTCTTGATCATTGATATTCTTATCTTCATCTAGGATAGTACAACTCACATTAGATAGGTTGGGAAGGTAAGGTTTTATGTGGAACCTAATAATAGGCTCAGATATAATGGTAACCTTTATCCCATACCTAGTCATAAAGACAGTATATGACTAGTTATAAGAAATATAACCCTAAATGTTTGCATTGAAATCCTTAGATAGGCATAGGAAAAAATATGGAGGAAGGTCAACTACCATGACAACTTGGGAGATGGTAAAGTTAGGGTAGACAACCAATACAATATTTGTGTCCTTAAGAACACCTAAAATATTACTAAGAGACCCATCCAATTGTAAATCTCCCTTTTCATTGGGTTCATACTTAATCTCTAACTTATTAGCTATGGATTTTGGCATGACATAAGTAGAAACACCACTATCTATCATGAAATTATGAACAAGGGAGTATCCTATTATGATTGATGATTAAGAGGTAGGTGTTTTGACTAATTTAGGTTATTGGGGTTTATTAGGTTGATTATAATTAACAAAGACTACACTTACCTTATAATATTTTTTGTTCATGAGTGAAAGCTTGGAGAGCTCTTGTTGAAGATATTTATGCCCTAGAATGAGTAAATCATCCCACATCATATGAATTATTCATATAATCTAAAATTATAAAGGTAAAACTAACTATCTTAGGCTTCAATTTGGAATTAGGAATATCATTATTAGCTTATGTGACTTGGGGAATGAAAGGATTCTTTTGCTACTACCCATGTCCTTGTGATGTCTATTGTGTTGGATATGTTTTTTGGACTTCACCTTGAATGGAAACCTCTTTAGTTGTTTGGGGATGTGTTTTAATTTCATTAGACTACTTTAAAATATCATCCACCATCCTTTTCTTGTCCCTTATGTGGTTTGAAACTGAGTTGTCTACCTTGAGCACATTATGCCCCTGATTTATTGCCACTTGTTCAAAAGAGTGTTCACCTTATTTAAAATTAAAAAAAGTGGTTTCAAAAGGTGCCTTACTTCCATTTTATCCATGTTGAGTTTGAAATTTATATGGGGTCATGAAAATCATGTCTCCATGAGGAACTTTAAAACCTTCTTTGTTTTATGGAGGATGCATGTTATCATGTGATTGAAAGACATGACCCTATTTAATATAAGAAGTCTAACACCCTTCACCACTTCGATCCATTTTCATCTCACTTTATTTCACACATGGAATAAACCATTGAAATTATTATGCATAATTATTCTAAGTTGGTACCAAGGACCTTGAACTATTGGTAACATCAGGGTTGAAATTGTTATAGGGTTTAGCCTATGTAATCTACCCTTAGCCTTGTTGGTTGATTGATAAATATGCATATTTTATGAGTAATATTGATATGGGGGATTTTAAATTGATTGGTAAGGTATATAATATTATTTATACTACCTTTCTTAGGCTACTAGTTTGTTGTTTTGAGATTTGAGTAGTCCATCTATCTAACCTAACCTATCTATTTGATTACCATTAGATTGATCCTGATTGTTTGAAGTTTGTAATGGAGCAATGGTAGGGGTAGGGGTTAAATTTATAGAAATAATGGAATGATAGGTTTAGGAGTAAGTTTACCTTATTGAATTAGATAATTTTATGCTCTTATGTATATCTCATAGGCTTCTGGTAGGGTAGTCCCCCCCATTGGGCTATATCATCATAGCTACATGAGGACCTTAAATAATAAAAGAAGGCATAGTTAGGGTTAGGATTGATGATGAAAGGAATCCTATCCTTATTTTTTTGAAACCTATAATTAGAATCTACCATGGATTCTTAAGGGTCTTTATTAATTGAGGTGAGTTGTTCTACTAAGAAGAAATGGTCACTTTTATCCTCAAAATGTTTACATAAACAATCACCAAATTCATCCCATGTGTTTATAGAGGTAGGAGTGACACCCCTATACCACTAAAGTGATTTACCCCTCAAGGAGGTTACCAAGAATCTCATGGCTACATTCTCTTAGGTTATGTTGTGCATTAAGCATTGATTAGCTATGTTTGTTATGTGTTATAAATGGGTGATAGAGTTTTATCCTATAAATTAGGGAAGAAATTTAAGGGTAATAGCTAGGATATCATTAAAATGGTTAAGGTTCAAATTACTACCACCATTAAAAGGTATAAATGCTTGCATTCTAGGTCTATCCATTGGTGTTAAAGGACTTGTAGTAGACTTTGTTTAGGTAGAATTCATAGTTTGGGAGGTGTAAGATTATGTATAAACCTATGAAACATATTTCTTCTTGAAATATCCAATGATATTTCAAAAAATTTAATGTTCTTACCTTTAAAAGATGATCTAGTAGATACCTTTTACATTAAACTACCTACATATCTTCCATTAAATATCTTTAGACATTAGATGTCCTCTAAAGTTGTCAAAGCATGTCTCAAGGCACTTGATGGATAGTCCCACTAGGCATGCTAGAATTTTTACCTTCCCAAGTTGCACCCTCTTGAAAATGACTATTCAAAGCTTCCTCAAACTTGGAATAACATTAGATTAACCTATAATTTATGGGATACCTACAATCTAGGTCAAACCTCTAGTTTTATAGGGCTATCTCCCATGATTTTTCACTTGAATTCTCTCTCTAAGACCTAATTATATTGGGATGAAAATGGTTAAAGATGAAAAATTGGAAGGAAACCTATATTAGAAGTGGTGATACACCAATGATTGACTATCCTCTCTTGCTTTTCCCCTTACACACACTTATGAATATAATGAAACCAATAACTGATCATACCTCTCAACAAATTTCTAGGCATGAATGTTTCATGTGAAGGTCAAGTGGGAGTTATACAACTTGAAGGCTAAGAACCTAAGTATATATAAGACACTGTTATCCGATCAACACTTCAAGAACATTCTTGCCTATCAATACTTCACACAACCTGCATAGACTAATAACATGAAATTAGCTTCATGAAAGGACCTATATAAGATAATTATATCCATACATTATTCAAATAAAAACTCACAAGATGCACTAACATTCAAACAAGAAGTTTATAACTATTCTTCTATTGATTCAAAGGCACAAGGTACAATTTTGGTAGAGCTTTACTACACCCACCCAAGGGATGAAAATGAAGAGATAAATTAATCCTTATATAAAAGTTTCATGAGATAATATATAAGGATCTAGACATAAGATAGACCATGAATGAGACTAAGGTGGACATATGGTAGTTATAATAGTCATAATCACTCCTTTCATGTATTGACACCCTTTAATGACTCTATTTTGGTGTTGAGGTAAGGTGTGAAATATATAAATTACCTTATTTAATTCATTTAAAGTGTGAACACACCCAAAATATATCATTATTCCATCCAATGATAGTTACAAAGTGCACATAGTGTGTGAATAGGCCTTTAAGAGGCATTGAGTAACCTGCTCTTTAATGTTCATATTGATATGGATATGAAATTATCTAAATTAATTGATAATGGTATTAAAAATGAAGTATAGTCACCTAAATAATAGTTACAAATGCCTCAAGGAGGCCCATTAATGTCATAAATCCATTCTACACCTACTAGGCCCTTCTACCTATAAGTTAAGTAGCCCTCACCTTCAAGTTCATCATCTTTATATTAATCTACTTATTAGGTGATTCAGATAGTTGAATCATACTCTCAAGTCATCAAATAAGACTTGAAATATTATTTTATTAACCCTATATATCAATAATTAGAACTCCCAAGTGTCTCTCATCTATAACTCATCTACCTTGCATGACTAGGCCATTTAGACTAGTTGCTTAGGATAAGTTAGTAGGGATACTTATAGGTAGATTTATGAACATTTATATCTTTGAAAGAGTGAAAAAATTATTGATATAAAATTTCCCATGGTTTATAATTCTTGGTTATGTTGTATATCCCATTTTCTACTCAAAACCCTACAAATTTGCATTTTATAAAGGTGTTTGTACAACCTCTGTATAATCAAGTATCATGTAAATGCAATCTCATGAGTGTCAAACCTCCTCTAGGTGTTACACAAGTGATTCTTATCTATTTATACTAATTTTTCACTAAATATTTCTTGTCAAGTCATTATTAGGGTTTAAGAGGGATTTAAGAGTGCTTGAGACTCTTAGTGATGGTTCATAGAGATTAGGGCCTAAATCTAGAAATAATTACACTAGATGAATGTAGATATACCTCTATACCTTTCTTTAATTTTGTTTATCTCCCATGCAAAGTATCCATGCAGTTGTGAGCATTTTAAGATGCTCTTCACATGAGAAACATAACTCATGGATAGTTTTTGAGTGTCTTCAGACCAAAATGACCCATTGTGAGAACTCCCTAAAATTCAAAGTGACCAAAATTTTCCTAAACATCATGATGACATTTATGATAAAGGTTTGATGCGACCTTGATCCTCAAATTTCTCTCTATTACACCTTATTTTGATACTACTCTAATGAAGGTGTTAGACTAATCTGCCTATAGACATGAATCTTGAGATTTAGCCCTAAACTTGGGGTTTTGAGGCACTTATACCTTATTTTTATCTAATATTACCTCAAAGGTCCCCTATAGTAGTAGCTTTGGCTTTATTAAGCTGCTTGGCCTCTGATGAATGCATACAATTCTTACTTTCAACATATGTGTTGATATGTAGACACAACTAGTCAAGGATATCTTTGTAAATGGATACTAGAGGGACATTTAAAAGATTTAAGAAATATTCTCTCTCCTTAATAATACACACAAACACTTCCAATTTATCTATTCTTAGGTTTAAACTAGTCTTATTAAGCTTATTATATATAATCTGATCCCTATACATGGCAACCAGTGAGTTGTTATGATGCTCAAAAGGTTTGAGGAGACCATAAAGATCATTTCATGGTAAAAAACCTCATTTGAATGTGTTTTGGAACATGAATCCACCATTGGATAATTTATAGGATTTAGGATGTCTATCATCTTAATGTTGGTTCATAGCATACAAACATCAAAACTAGAACCAATTTCCATGGACCTATACTACATTAACACCTTCATCTTCCCTCAATATCCTGGGGTTAGGTTGTTGGGCCCCCTTTTATGGAACTTATATGGACCACACCAAATGGACCCATCTCAATTTGAAGCAACCTTTGGAGTAGTTTATCCCCTTTTGTACATTTTGGTGATAGAATTATAAGGCCCCATGGATCCTATGCTAACTGTCAAGTAATTGCATAACATCAACCTATATAAAGACATCCCTATGAATATTTGTAGATGGTAGCTCAAGAAGCATAGTTGTTAGAGGAGTAGAGTAGGTGATATAGTGACCCCAAGTGATATCTCATCATATGGCATGTGCTCATCCAACCTAGGTAGCATATTGGAGCAAATAGACTCATGACAACTCATCACTTGGTATGGACCCATGAAACCTGGTAAGAGATACCCATTTGCCTATAAAATAAGGGTTGAATTTCAAGATCAAGAGAGGTGATGTAGGAAGTAAATATATAGAGAAATAAAGTGTAGACCACTAGTATTTTTCATATTAGTTTAAGTAGTTGGAATGTATAGCCCAATCTCGCATGTGAGCCATTATTTGTATGATACTTTATTGATGAATTATAAGTTATTAAAGAAATGATATGTTGATCCTTTTTTTATAGTTTGTGTAATGTTAGGCTTATAAGTTAAGTTTCATTGAGTAATGTTTATATGTTTATTAAATGTATCATGAAATGGAGGTTTTTCCTTAGTTGCTAATGGCATCCTTATGCCTTTTAGCAACTTTGACCAAACTATAAAGTGACTAAGTGTTATAAATAGAATGCACCAAGGTTCCAAGACCCATTCCTAGAGTGCTACCTTAAGGATGAGTAGTTAAACCTAATCCACCCCTTGAATTATCTAGATAACCAAATAACCTAGCTAACTATTCCCACATCCTAAACTACTAAGATCCCTAGTTATCCAAGCATAGACTTACACCTTAGGACCTATGTCATTAATAAGGATCACACCTATTGATCTCCCTATGAATAACTAAATGTTGAAAGGCTTCCTAAACCCATTTGGTCAATGTATAGTCCCCATTGAGACCTAAGTTATGTCATGTTGTAACTAGCCCAATACATACCCAATTTATTCATTTTTTCACTTAGGGTGAGCACACAAGGCCTATGCCTTGTGTGAAATTGATGCCAGTGCAATAGTGTGTTAAATTTTGTGTACTAGACCCTACTATGATTTCACCTAGCTCCCTTAAGTCTAGAATTGACTTGGATTGATAGCTAAGTGCATTACTGAGTGTAAATTTCAACCTACTAGACTTTTATACAACATTTTGGTTCTTTTTCAAGACCCATGTTGAATTTTGGTGCTATAATGGTACAATACAATGATGTTATAACTATTACTTGATAATATCAAGCATTGGATAGAGCAAGTGGAAGATAGTTTCATGTAGAGGCACCCTATATAAAAAGGGCAAAAATTAAGGAAATGGGTGTAAGCTAACCTATACAATGCTCTATACAAGGTGTTATTTTATGAGCTACCTAATCATGTGTATTGATGCTTGGTCACATACACTACTAGTAGAATTCAAAGCTACAAATATCACCTTGATTTGACCTTAGAGCATGTAGAGAGGCTAGAAAGATTGGATGAAGTTTGGATGTGCACTATGGATAAGTGGTAGAGTGGTACATTAAATAACTACATGTTGGAGTTCATAGTGTTAACCTTCTCTTACCCAAAAGAAGTAGAGTATAATTTTATTCATGAACCAAATGGCACATTCATAAGAGGGATCAACACTGAATTGAAGAAAATTTTGGTGGATTATGGTATAGCAACTATAAAAATGGAAGGATAAAGTCATTATGCATATGAGAAAGTGTAGAATGTTACAAGGGGAAGTGCAGGCAAGGTATGATGGAGGAGGAATAACAACTTGAAACATTAGAGATCTAGAGGTTGAACTATGGTAAGTAAAGGCATAGGCTGATAGAGGATCTAGAACTTGGAAGTGCCAAGAGGACTTGTAGTGAGTGGGAAGGGCATGGGGAAGGATCAATTGAATTACAACAAAATGAGAGAGAGGAAGAAGAAAGAGACTAAACTCAATAGTTGGCTATAGGATGTAATGGGTTTTTATAAGATTTGGTGCTTGAGAATGCACCAAAAGAACATACCCCCTTTGAACCTAACACACAGGCTCATGTACTAAATTCCCGATTAGAAAATAGAAGAATGGTAAATGAACCTATTATCAACATTTAATTTGATAATATTAAAGATTTGGATCAATATTTTATGATTGAGCAAGTGATTCCCTATGAATAACCAAGTGAGGACATAATGCATCTAGCAAGGACCAATCCAAGAACTATGAACCTAGGTGTAAGCATTCCTATGTAGAGAATGTCAGTTGTGCCTACTGGGTAACAACCCATAAGAAATGGCATGGGACCAAAAGTGATTAGTACTATGTCAATAAGTTTGATTATGTAGCTAATAATTTTAGGATCAATACCCCTAGCTAAAATTGGAGTCTCTATAGGGCCACCTTCAACATAAATATAAGTGGGAAAGGTACCTCAAATATTGGTAGAACCCCCTCAGTAAGTCTACTATGAGATAGTGATGCACATAGCATGTGCTAAAGTGTGAGTTACAATGACATGCTCAAGGCATCACTCAACCCCAATACAAGGAAACACAATTTGTAACCACCTTATTAGATCATACCCATACCTAGTATCAAAAATTTGATTTGAACCAAGCTATGGCTGACTATAATGTGTTGAAGAAAGACTTCTTGAAAGAGTTTGATAACCCTAAGTTTGAGTAATAGAGCATCACAATACTCAAGGAAATTATCCAAGGGTTATCTAAGAGCATGCACTTTTATAATTCATGATTTAAAACTCTTCTCTCTAATCTTCCATATGACATTCACCCCTCCCAAAATTTACAATGGTTTATTAGGGGCGTATTGGTACTATTTAGAAGAATGTTATCCATGAAGACCTTCACAGACCCCTACAAAGTGATTAAAGCCATGTTCTAGGCTGAGGTAGTAGGAAATATCAATATAGGGATCAACCCATTCATGGAGGCATAGATTACATTAATGTATTTTCAACTAAAAAAGCTAACCATTAGATTGGTGCATGATACTCATAGTGGGTTATGGTGCATTAACTATGAGATAAAGGGGCATAACAAGAACTACCCATGAAGAAATGTATGTGCCCTCCTTAATTATGAATTTTGTCATGGGACACATGACTCTAAAAAATATCCACTATTATAATGCATAAGCCAAGTCAACACAACCATTTATTGTAAAATGTGTGATGCTTATACACATTCAACAACAAACTATAGAGTCATTGATGAGATGCACCAAAACATGGAAAGAGACACAAGTCAGGTGATGACATCAGGTGGAAATTAGGTAGGCCAATGTAATGAAGGATATGGATAAATAATATGGGTTATAAGAACTAATGAGGCATATAGGAGAAAAGAAGAGGATGTGGTGAAGGAATATTTTCACCATGATCATGTTACAAGTGTATGTTGACTAAACATTATCAGCATGATTTCCCCATGTACATAAGGTGCAAGTATTATCTAGGATCATATCTAGTTAAGAAATGTCTAAACCTATAAAAAGTGATAACCCAAGGTTGGCCTAGCATAGACAGAGGTACCACAATCTATAGGCATATGTCTAACAAGGAAAAGTGAGCTCCTAAGCTGTAATAGACTTATAAGGAGCCACCCAAGGTGTAGGCCAAAATAAGGAGTGGGTTCAACACTCAACCACATACTATGCCACACCAATATTTTCACTTGGAGTATGGTGAATCAAGATACACTGAGCGTGTAACATGGTAAGATCCAAAAGTTACACCATATCCTAACCCTACATGGAAAAAGGACATCATTCAACAAGCCATGAGTGTGATACATAACTTGTAGGGTGAAATTTAGTTGGATAGATATTTAGAGGAATAGGCCACTACTTTGTGTAGGAAATAATATCACCAAGAGGTTAAAGTACAAGAGTTAACCAAGATCTTATTCCTCCTACAAACTAAAGGGATGTTACCACTACTAAAAGACTTGCTTCTAAATCACATAGGGAAAGAAATAATGCAATATTATTCATCTCAAGTAATATAATTTACATCACCATATATGGAGTGGGTGCATGAGGTAAGGCATACTCAAAACATTGAGTATGATCAAGAATTGTTGATATATGCCACCATCAATGGGTGGTTGATTTGTGAGGTCTTGATAGATACATGAACTAAGGTCAATATTCAAACCAAAAACACCTACAAAAATATGGGGTATCCACCCTTGAGGCTTTTCTCTCACATGCTATTCATGGATAAAAATAACTGAGTGAAACCAATCAGGATCTTGAAGGGTACCATTGTAGATATTATGGGAACCAAATTCCATGCCAGCTTTCAGGTCATTAAGTTGGTAGAATAGGATAACTATCTCATGCTCTTGGGAAGGCCATGGTTTTATGCTAACAACACAAACATGAAATTTAAAAAGTTCTATATGATTTTTGAAAATGGAAAGGAAAGGGTGGTGATCCCTCTTTTAAGTGATCAAAGCCCTTGTACATATAAAGTGTTGATCTCAAATCTAAAATCAACCACATCTATAACATCATGATGTAGGGTACTAAGAAAATTAACCCTAATGACCAAGGCATGCTCAAATAGGAGAATGAGAAATTATATTTTGATAAAATTTATGTCACTTATGAGTGATGGATCAAAGAAGCCTATAAGGTCACTAGCTGAAGGTGCCACCTAGTGTGCACAACTAAGCCAAGGCTAGCTAGGACTAGGCTAGTTAGGATTGAGTGACTCAAGAAGAAATGGGTTCCCTATACCTAAAAAGTGGAGAAAAGGCTATTATGACTATGCAAGGGGAGGCTTGTAATTCTTCTAAAGTGTGAAGGGAGACAACCCATGGAAAAGTATGTTCATGACATTGTAACTTATGTCCCAAAGGAGATAGATTGAATGGGTGCACTAGTGCATACCTTGAAGAGCACTACTAATCACTAGTGGGCCATGTAGAGATCAAGCTTACTCATTTGGAAAGATGTAAAGGAATCCATATGAAATAAATTCAATAAGAGTAATGAGGATATATACATACCCACTTATGCTGGTGATTCTGACCCAATCATGCATGTACATTTGTGCAAGGAAACCTAGACTATCTGTGGTGAGAATGCACTAAGAGGTCTATGGGTACATGCCTTTTATAAGACCTTGAAAACTTGGGCATGAGCATGGTACATTGTAAATGAGACACCTTATGAGATAAGAAATTAGGATATGGTCAAGGATAGGTTCGTGTACACTTTTTCCTTTTCTTCTCATAACTTAGAGATACTAGAGCCATTACAAGCCATTATTAGGGTAGTGTTTAAGGACACTACAATATAAGAATAGTGCTCGAAAGAAATTTTTGTAGAGAAATGACTATAACTCTAAAAATTATTTGAAGACATGGTGTTCAACATTGACTCCATTGAAGAAGATGATGAGACTTGGAAGGAGCACAATTAGAAGGCTCTAACAAGTAGACAAAAAATTATGTGCCTTTTGGATGATAACACCCCTAATGATGAATATCCAATACATATTCAAATTAAAATAATAGACGGAACAAGGCAAGTCAAATAATCTCATTAAAAGAAAAATGAAACCTACTATGTGTCATTCAAGACCACTAAATTAGACATTAGCTTAGAAGGTGAGCCAAAGATCACCACTTTAGGTGTTTACTGGTCTGAGTTAGAGTTAGAATGAATTATAGACCTCCTAAAATAATTTCAGGACTTGTTCCCATGTATCTACAAGGATATTAAGGGAACCCACCCTTTCCCTGGAAAAATGAGCATCAAACTAGTGGATAAGATGAGTCCAATCAAGAAGTGCCCATATCAAATGAACCCCAATCTCCATGCCAATGTAAAGATGGAGATTGAAAAAATGTTGGTGATTAAAATCATTTACCCAATGTAAGAATCTGAATGGGTGAGCCTGATGGTCATCATTATCAAGAAGGATGGGTACATATGGATTTACATCAACTATAAGATGTTAAATGCATCTTACATCAATGACCAATTATTGACCCTATTCATTGATGAGGTCTTGGATGGGGTTAGAGGCTAAAAAATCTACACTTTCACTGATGGGTTTTTAGGCTACCATCAGGTGTAGATTTAGGAGGAGGATAAACCAAAAATGACCTTTATAATTGAATGGGGTTATTTCAATTACAATGTGATTCCCTTTGGACTCAAGAATTCACCAATAATATTTTCTAGGGTAGTGATCACTACCTTCAAGGACTTTATCCATAAGTTCCTCTAGGTATATCTTGATGACTAGACTATGTATGGTCTTGTAAAAGACCACTATGACAATTTTCACCTCATGTTTGAGAGGTAAAATTAGCTCTAGATCTCTTTGAATATAAAGAAGTGAATCTTCACAAATCCATTTGAGACATTTCTCAAGCACATCATATGAAAGGATGGATTTCTTGTTGATCTAACAAAGATAACCTCTAATCTAGCTTTAGACACCCTCAACATAGAAAGATATTCATGCCATTCTAGGCCATTATGACTACTATAAGAAGTTGATTCATAGTTATACAAATATCATAATGCCTTTAAAGGAGTTATTGTATAAGGATGGCCCATTTTACTAGGGTAAGGTGTAAAGGGAGGCCTTTGAAACACTAAAGCTAAACTTGGCTAGTGCAACAATTCTATAGTTTCCTAATTGGATGAATCCTTTCCATGTCCACATTGGTGCTTTAGGATCTACCATTGGCACCATATTGGTGCAACCAGGTGAGAGTAAGATAGACCACTCCATCTCCTTAAAAAGTATAAAATTGATGTAGTCAGAGTATAATAACACCACCATTGAGTGCAATGCACTATAAATGGTCTATGCCTTACAAAAATTTAAGAAATACCTATTGACAACCCTATTCATATTTTTCATAGATCATGAAGCACTCAAATACCTCATAAACAAGCTTATTTTACATGGGCATATATGTAGATGGATTTTTCTCTTACAAGAGTTCCATTTCTCCATTGTTGTCAAACATGGGAAGTAAAACTTGGGGCCAGACCAGTTATCCCACATCAACTCTAGTGATGTGGTGGTGCCAATTGAGGATGACATACTAGATGCGTAACTATATATATTCTAACATGTTCTTGAAGATTGAGTGGAGATTATTTATTTCCTTACATCTAGGTTTGTGCCATAGACCTTATCCACCAAGGAAAAGAAATAATTTAGAGTCCACACTGCCCTCCTTTAGCTCATCAATGGGGAGATATACAAACCAAGTAGGGATGAATTCCTTTGATGATGTGTTTTATAACATGAACTAGAATTTATCCTAAAAGAATCATATGAAGAGATTACAGGAGGCCAAAACTCTAGAGACATAATGGCATGCAAGATATTATAGTCAGGATCATGGTGTTAAAGCCTATTCCAAGATAAAAGAGAGTATATTAAGTTATGTGATGTATACTAGTGCACCATAGAACCCAGCCACCAAAATAAGATGCCCCTCATCCCCATTATCACCTAGGTGCCATTTGAAAAATGGGCCATTGACTTTATTGGGCCAATCACTCCCATAGTACAATTCATAGGTGCTAGATATATCTTAGTAGCCACTGACTATTTCATGAAGTGGGTCAAAACCATAATAACCAAGGATTGCACAACCATGATAGCCACACATTTAATTTAGGAGAACATCATAAGATAGTATGGGTTCTCATTAAATATAACTAGTGATATGGGAACTCATTTCATCAATGAGATGGTTTGGATACTTATAACCAAATATATGGTGTCTTACCATAAGAGCACCCCATATCATCCCTAGGCCAAGTGCACAGCTAAAGCTTTTACCAAAATTCTAAGAAAGTGTCTGATAAAGATATATGACATAGGTTACAAAGACTAGGATGATTGTGTTTCAATGGTACTTTTGGCATATCTCATGACCTAGAAGTGTCTAAATAAGGCTACACCATTCTAATTGGTGTTTAGCATTGAAGCAATTCTGCCCATGGAATTCATAGTTCCTTCCTTATGCATTACATAGACCAGTAAATTAGATGACCATGAATATTTAAGTGCTAGGTTGGAAGACTAGAAGTGCTTAGATGAGAAGCTTTCCCAAGACAAGTGGAGTTAGTAGATTGAGAAGGCATGCCAAAAGTGCTGACATGATATGCATATCAATGCATAAGGAAATAATTGAAGGAGAAATGGTGCCACTTTATGATTCCAAGTACTTCAAAAACTTAGGAAAATTTCAAATATAATGAATAGGACCCTACATCATCCACCATATCTTTAAAATAGGTACATGTAATCTACATACATTTTCTATCAAAATGCTCCCTATGCATTTCAATGGTAATTGATTGAATCCATATAGGTATTAGGATGGTCCATGTATCATGAAAACTCCAACTTCTTGGTCAATAGTTGGTTTGAAATTGAGTTGACCAAAATAAATTTTGGTGTAAGCCAAACCATTCTTTTCCTTTTTCTTTTATCCCTTGTACAGTGTATAGAGGGAGTAAGTGGCATGAGGTAGCTACAAGAAATTTTGAGTCAACACTTCATGCATAATTATAATCAAGTGAGTTGAGCACTTTCACCCACAAAATTCATGAGAAAAGACATATAAATAGTGGGCACGTGAATTTTACTAGGTGCAAGAAGAAATGAGAGAGACTATGCATAAGATGGAATGTGTAGACCCCTTAAAGGCCCAAAAATTAACCATCCTAACACTACCTTTGCACCTAATTTGCAAGAAGTCACATCGATTGATTTGAGACCATATAACCCTAAAGGAAAGAAGTGAAGATACCCAACATGGTTAAGTACATGATTGATAATGAAAATGCACTCTTAAATTGTGCAGGAGGATTAGATGAGGAACAAAGCACTATAGGGACATCACAAGGGATTTATAGAGGGTAAGATAGGCTAAGGAAAGATGAAGTTCAATAAATAAACCAA
Source organism: Torreya grandis (assembly GCA_037957365.1). Lineage (NCBI taxonomy): Eukaryota > Viridiplantae > Streptophyta > Pinopsida > Cupressales > Taxaceae > Torreya > Torreya grandis. Next base: position 700,609 of record JARHVA010004759.1, read on the forward strand.
GGAAGAAAAGCATTCTTGAAATATGAGTACAAAAAAAAGATGTGGACACCTAAAACTAGCCATTGATAACCTGTAATCAGCGTTTTGGCTAGTTTTCATCTAAAATGCATAATTTAGCCTAAAAAAACTAAAACACATAAAATGATGTGAAAATGATATATTCAAGTGCTGATTTTGGCTAGGGTATCCCTAAATGAGGTAATGTGATTTATGGGCCAACTAAATTTGATCAGTTCATTTCAAGTGAAAATGCCAAATTTGCACCTACGTGCTCTAGACTACTCTTTCCTATCAAATCTTTTTCACAAGACTCATGCCTTTGTTATTTATTGTTGGCAACATCCAATGTATATGAAGTGGACTTTAAATTCAAACCCAATCAAATTTTGGACCAATAACAAGGAATTTTGATCAATTTGGTTAATTTGTGCACAATGTGCTTAATCATGCTTAAGAGCTAATTAACCCAAATCAAGGCTTAATTAATAATTACATGGAAAATTTTTGAATAATTTTTTTTGGAAATGAATATTGAATATCTACATCATCAAGTGACCTCATTTCTTGGGAAGACATCCTTATGACATAAATGTCATAAATATCAAGATTCATGCCCTCCATGCCTCATCAATGCCTTCCATGATGCCCTCCATGTCTCTTAATTTCCCCTTCTTCCAATGCCATAATGAGGATAATTACAAACATAATTTCAAAAATTATATTAATCCTCAACCATACATATCAATCTTGAGATGGATGGTTGAGGTTGATTCTTATCAAATCTAAAAATCTATATATAGCAGGCCTCACAACATTATTTCTAATCTTAATTAGTGTAAAGTTATAATTCAAGATTGGTTCCAAAAAGCTTGAAGTAACTAGTGTTATAATGCCAAATTGATTCCAAGCCAAGACAAGCCATAATCCAAAGGTGCAAAGAGGATATGAAGGTAGCCACACTCCATTGAATAAGATATCTTGAAGCTTATGATGAGAAAGCCACCATTACAAAGGCATTTAGAGAATCCAAAGAAGGTGAAAGGAATTCTTGTGTTTTCATTCCTTGATTTTTAGTTGTGATTATCATTTACTTTTATTAACTAAGCTCGCCCTAGTGTTTAGGCCTAGAGATTTCATGATATTAGTGTGTTTATTTCACTTTGTTCTCATTTTAGAACTAACACCATATTAACCATCCTCTCTTGACTCAAATTCCTAAATCACATAATGGCATGCCTGATGGGATCATTCAACATAATGGAGGATCATTCAAGAATAAAGATGTAGACTAGTTATGTACTAAATACAACATCACCCAACATTTTTCTATAGCATATTACCCTTAAGGTAATGGATAAGCTGAGGCATGCAACAAAACCATTGTCAACATTCTCAAAATTATTTTCAATGATGCCAATCATGATTGGCACCTCTAGATATTCCCTACCCTTTGGGCATACCATACCAATGATCGTACCCCCACAAGAGCCACCCCATACTTTTTTATGGTACTAAATCCATCTTTCCCATTGGGGTTGAATTTCCTTCACTATGAATCTATTTAAAGCATGTCTTGGATGATCATGACTATTGAGTAGCTTGCCTGCAAGAGCTAGACCTACCAGATGAGAAACACACAGCCGTACTCAAAAATCTTCAATCATACTAGAATTGACTCAAAGGCCACTATAATTGGCATGTGAAGTATCTAACATTTGAACTTGATGATATTTTCTAAAAGAAAACTAAAAGAATACCATAGTTGAGAATAAAAATAAAGGGAAACTCCAACCAAAATCGATAGGGCCTTTTGTCATCATTGCAAATTATGGATCAGGAGCATACAGGCTTACCACCCTAGATGATGGAATTTTAGAGCCAATGAATATTATTCATCTCAAGTGGTACTATACTTGAATTCTAAGGTGTGTTCTCCATAAGGACCATTTTAGTTATGACTTTTTGTCACTATTCCTCTTTGTACACATACCATTCTTATCCATTCTCTTTGTCATATCCACTTTCCATTTCTAACCTATTGACCCAGTTTGTTCTAAAGCCTAACCCATTTGACCTTGGTTTTTGTCATTTTTTATGTATTTTTAACATCAAGGTATCTAATTAGTTCATTAGTTGGTTTAATAAATTTAGATAGAGATCATATTTTGGGATAGTGTGATAGAAGGTTTGACAGTTGCATCCTTCGTTTATTACTCCTTTCTTACCACCACTCTTGCTACTAATTATAACCACCTTTGGGAAAATTAGTACCATTGATATATGTCATCGTGTCCTAGTTATAACCACCTATGGGCAAACTAGGGGCAATAATAATCCTTGATGTCTAACTTACCACTTCTTATGCCATACTATGTCTGTTTACCAACTATGCCTATTTTATTTAAATTGACTATTGCACTAGTAAATTTCCTTCATTGAAATGGTAGAACTACATTGACTTGATGTCTTATTATAAGAATATATAGGCAACAGTAAATAATTATTGAGGTTAGCTCAATCACCCTTTTCCCAAATTCCCTCACCATTTTGTGAGAAACCTAAGTACGAATGCTCTCACCATTTTTTGAGCAATCTAACTTTGAATGCTCTCACCATTTTATGATCAACCTAAGTATGAACTCTCTCTATATTTTGAAAGATTGAACCATTTAGTGTCTCATCATTCTCAATTGAGTTGATACACTATAAAAAAATTCCAAAAACATTTCAAAAAATTGTTAGAAAATAACAAAAACATTAACCACTTCTTTGCCTTAAGGATTCTGGGAAACCTTACTAAGTTAAAACAAAATCACTTGTCATTTAGTTTCCCCATCCTTTTTGACCTTTTCTCTCATGCAATTTCTATTTTTTAAGACCATTCCTATTATTCTATCACATCCATTCTATTTTTTTCATTAGTTATCACATTCTTCCCATTTCCAAGGAGAACTATATTTGGCCTAAAGTTTTTTATCAGATATTACATCCATGGAAATATGTAGGTAGCACCCACTTACCTAGTGCATATGGAGATAGATCAACCACCCCCTTAATTTTCTTCTATTCCCCCATTTAGTTCATTTGTTAAGTTATCACCTATTTTTTAGGGGTAGTGTTCATAAGATTTTTATTGCATTGTTTGTTTATTTGTTTTTTCTTATTTTTTTTGTTTGTTTACCTATTTGTTTGCTTTCAACACTCTTTCCTTGATTTAATTTATGTGTGTTCATGAGATGATTCATTTTCCACACTTATAATTGAATCCATCGATATTCATATGTTTATATTGTCATCATGGTTTCTATCATTAGTGCATTATTTTTTATTTGAGTATTGGATTACATGAGTCAGTCCTTATGCATATTTTGGTCAAGTCTTTATGGTGTTCTATCTAAAGCCTACCATCACATGCTATATTAAACCTCAACTTCAAGAAGTCTATTTATAAATGGTATTTTTTTTATACTAACATCATGATTCTACTCCCAATCATATCCCAAACAAAGTAATTAACCATGAAAGAATTTCAACCTTTATTAGTTTGGATGAGCATCTCCCTACTAGTAGGTTATTATAATTCATCACTACCATTTATGTTAAGTTATCATCATCCTCAGCTAATTTTATCATGTTTACCGTAATTAGGGTCTAATGATTATAACCACCTTTGGGAAAATCATTGCACACCATCCCACCTGCATTTCCCAATAATTATAACTATAGTTAGGCAAATCATTATGTTGTCACCACATTGATTTTTCTATCTATACAGGGGCATGCTATTATCTTGTTTGTCTATCCTGACTGGGGCAGCTCCATGTTCTTAATGATTATAACCACCTTTGGTAAAATCATTATGTTATCATACCACGTTACCACTATTAGGGTACAATGCTTATAACCTCCTTTGGGCAAACCATTGTGCACCATCCCACTTACATTCTCAATGATTTTGACTATTTTTTCAATATCATTATGTTTTCACCCCATAATATTTCCTTTAGTTCGTCCCCTTGTTTCACTTATTTCTTTTTGAAGGACCATTTGTTGATCCACTTGTGCCAATCATTCCCTTGAAGTGGTATCATATAGTTAGTTTATCATCATTATTGTTGTAGGAATACAGGACCTTTTCATTATTTGAGAATATTTTACTATGATTATAACTTGAAACACCTTCCAAAATAGGGGAAAACTATAGACACCTAAAACTGGCCACTGATAACCTCTAATCAGGCTTTTGGCTAGTTTCCATCTAAAATGCACATTTTGGCCTAAAAACATTAAAACACGTAAAATGATGTGAAAATGATATATTCAAATTCCAATTTTGGATAGGGTATCCCTAAATGGGGTAATTCAATTTATGCCCCAAATAACTTTGATCAGTTTATTTTGAGTCAAAATGCGAAATTTGAACCTACATGCTCTAGACTGCTCTTTCCTATCAAATATTTTGTACAAGACTCATGCATTTGTTATTTTTTATTAGAAACATCCTAAATGGTAATGCACATCCAACACATTTAATGTGGATTTCTAATTCAAATCCAGTAAAATTTAGAACCAATAACAAGGCATTCTAATCAATTTGGGTAATTTGTGCACAATGTGCTTAATCATGCTTAAGAGCTAATTAACCCAAATCAAGGTCTAATTAATAATTCTATGGAAAATTGTTGATTAAATTTTTTTTGGAAATTAATATTTAATATCTACATCATCAAGTGATCTCATTTCTTGGGAAGACATCCCTAGGCCATAAATGCCATAAATATCAAGATTCAAGCCTTCCATGCCTCATCAATGCCTTCCATGATGCCTTCCATGCCTCTTAATTTCCCCTTATTCTAATGCCATGATCAGGATAATTATAAACTTAATTCCAAAAATTAAATTAATCCTTAACCACACATCTCAATCTTGAGATGGATGGTTGAGGCTGATTCTTATCAAATCTAAAATTCTATAAATAGGAGTAGGCCTCACAACATCATTTCTAAGTTTAATTAGTGCAAATTTATAATGAAAGATTAGTTCCAAAATGATTCAAGAAACTTGCCAAATTGATTCCAAGCCAAAGGTACCAAAAGGAGATGAAGGTAGCCACACTCCATTGAGGAAGACCTCTTGAAGCACAAGCTGAGAAAGCCACCATTACAAAGGCATTTGGAGCATCCAAAGAAGGTGAAAGGAATTCTTGTGTTTTCATTCCTTGATTTTTAGTTGTACTTGTCATTTTATTTTGTTAACTAAGTTCTCCCTAGTGTCTAAGCCTAGAGATGTTATGGTATTAGTATGTTTATTTCACTTTATTTTCATTTTGGAACTAACACCATACTAACCATCCTATCTTGAGTCAAATTCCTAGATTGCAAAAGATAGTGGAATTAAGGAGGTTGAATCATGTGCATGTGAGGTTTTGTACCAAATTTACCACAATAAAGGTGAAGGTTGTGCCAAGGATACATACATAGAAGGAGAACATTTAAGATAGTTAGCATCTACCTAGGAAAGAATGGGAAGTGACTGTTTAAACTCAATGTCACTTCACCAAAAAGGATATTAGGATCATTTAATAAGGTGGTGGTATTAACACAAAGATAATCATTTAATGTGTACAAGATATGATATTTTTTAAGACTTCATGGATTTTTGAGTTTTCTGAGAAGATCAAGGTGCCTACACCATTAATCATGCATTAATGATTGTGTTTGACAAGTGAAGAGTATAAAATGGCAAATGGTGGAATTACTTAGGTTACCAAGTTTACGTTAACTCAAAATATTTAGTGTAAACTTAACAATAAAATAGAGAGATAAATCAAGAAGAACCCTATCACAGTAAGCATTTAAGCAATCCAATCACCTTAGAGTGAACAAAAGCACACACAGAGAGAGTGTGTGTTTATAGTGAAGTTTAATGTGAAGGAATGAGGAGAGAGGTTCATGAAGATAACCAATTAAACCAAGAACTATTACTTAGGCTACCATTAATATCTAGTAAATCTTGGATCCAAGAAAATAGCCACAAACCCCATGACTATTGAAGCACTAGTTATCATTTGAGGATTTAACAAGCCACATCTCCTAAGGTTTAATATTAGTATATTTAGAGTGGTGAATAATAAGGAAACGAGCTCTATTCTAATGTAGCTAGAACCTAAGTGGGTAAAAATTGTCGAGGAAGCATCTACCACCAAGATAAAGGCACATATAGTTGAGGTAGTTGGTGTCATGGTGGTAGATACCAAGGTACTAACAAAAATGTCCTACCAATACATTTAGTTTCCACTAGAAGTATTAATAGGATAACTATGGTTCTTATTTATACATGTATTCTAATTGAAGAAATAAAACCATTAGACATTAAGACACTTTTAATACTTGGCACATGACTAGAGGTGAATACGGCACATTAGACCCCAAAAGGTGATGTCCTCTATGAGTTGCCTTGATTTAGAAAACCTAAAGAGCTCATCTAATCCATTATCTCATGTTTCCATGAGGACCACATATAATTCATAGGTTAATGATTGAATATATCTATGCAGATGATAAAATGAACAATCAAGATCATTTACACCAATAGAGACATCTATTAGGTGATGGATGATGATGAAGAAGTAGAGCACATTGTGAAGATCCTAAATTACTTCAAGGGGGGTTATACCTTCCTAATTAAAAAACATGAGGACCCAAGCATGAGGATGGTAGAATACCTCATCATTTCTAAATTAAGTCCTGATGGTTGGTGGATAGATGTATCCAAGGCATACCTTTGCATTGCATATCATATGGCACAGGGTGTATAATTTAATATCACCTAATTCATTATATAAGAATTGATCAAGAATGTTATGGAATGACATAGTGATAGGAGGACCTTATGGTGGGGCTCCATCCTCATATTGATCATAATGGAGGAGATCAAGATCCCTGATAGAAGTGAAGATAGCCTATGAGTGTTCTTAGAACACGATGAATCCCCAATGCAAAAGTATAAGGACTATACCATCCCCACCACCTTCAAACCAAAATATAAGACTTGTTTAATGTGATGGTGTGAGTAATACATCAAAGCCTTTGGAATAGAGTGGCACATCACCAAAGGGCTTCCCATGAGCATGTTCAAGATGACAACTTTTGCCATGATGTAACAATACTACATCATGCACTTGGTGATGAAGGATAGGAATAAGTAAAGATGGTTGAAGCTCCCCTTTTCCTTCTCAATATAATACTTATAGAACATGATGCACAAAATCTTGAATGTGTAGAGGATGGACATTCTAGTTAAGGAAATAGATGTAAAAATTTGAAGAATGAGGAATAGGTTTCCTTGCATAAATGAAAGTGTGATAGAAGACAAATAATATGCCTTAGATCACCTAAACATTGATCTATTTAAATAGGTTACCATCCTTGGATTCATCCATAAGATTTACTATGCAATGAAATCAAGTAAGAAGGATTTTAGTACTAGGTCTAGTGTCGAGTAGAGAAGAGACTCCCCAGTCCAGATTAAGGATGAAGGAACCTTAATGCTCTTTGAGAATAAAAAGTCTTCAAAGAAAAAGAGAGGAGAGACCTTAGAAGATATTAAAGATCAATTGAATCTAAAGATGATAATGAAAGGGGAAGCATCTATGTCAAAGACATCTATAAAGCATGTAAACTTCACACTAGAAGCCTCCCCTCAATGCAAAGGAGAAAAATAAGGGGAAGGATCCATCTTCAATGCCCAAATTTATTTTATTTGAGTTAGAGGAGGAAGATGAACTATAATAAGAAGGCATGATGGACACCTATATTGTACTCAAGGATGAGGAGTCCTTGTTAAGTGAATAAACCCCTTCCCCACCACCATAGATTGAGATAGAAAAGTGAATGCAAATGTCAAGAAAGCTTGGCTTCGATGAAGCTAAAGTATATAATACACAAGAGCTATGAGAATAAAAGGAAGAAATGGCTAAGGCAAGTTAATGATGAAAGACAAGAAGTGTAAGGTACTCATGGAGGAAGTTATTTAGGAAGGATAAATAGGCAAAGATCCTAAGGAGGCAACCCATTCATGCATACCAATAGTAGAATAACTACAATGCCAATGGAAGGACATGGGCCATGACCAATGCCATATTGATGCAGTGCAAAGGCATGGCCTAGGCTAAAGTAAATCAACTAGAGGCTGAGGAAATAAGAGAGAAATAAAACAAATGTGAAACACAAGACATAAAGAGGAAGGACAAAAAATAAAAGGCTAATAAAGAAGAGAAAACAATAAAGGTTTAAGTTGAGAGGGATAAGAAGAGGGAGAGAGAAGAGAAAGTGGCTTAGTAGGAAAGGGTGTACACATTAGAGGAGAGGGGGAAGAAGGGTCCTACTAATGAAAAACCCAAGGGAGGTAAATTAGCAAAGATGACACCCAGAATTTCCACCAGGATGATAGAGGAAAATATAGAATAGGCATGCCTCAACTTTAAATAGGTGATTGAAGATAAGGAAGGTGATATTGGTGCCTCAAAGAAGAAACTAAAAGAAACAAGGCCACAATAGGAAGAAATAGATGAAAGTTATAAGTCCAAAAAATATCCCCTATAAGAGAAACATGATGGTGGGTCTAGTGTCAAAGAAATAGAAGAAGGGGAAGAAGAAGAAGGGGAAAAGGATGAAGACACTGGTTCAGGCACCAATACTAGCAAAGAGGAAGAGTTGGGTGAGGATGAAAAATATGAAATAGGAAATAAGGAAAGGGTGTAGTAAGAATTTAAGGAGGATGATGACTTATACATGATGGAGTGCATGCTGCCAAAGACTACTATGACCTTGATGCATCACTAGGTCTCTTGGGAACTAGACCACTACATGGATGAGCTTGAATTCAAAGTTACAACAAAGGCAATCTAACATGCCAAAAATCCTAAGGAAGTGTATACACATAATATTTTCAATTTTTTATCGATTACAAACACTTCATATCTTTTAATAACTTGTCGAGTCTCAATCCCTCTTAGTGCATGCCTTAAGGGATCCATTGAGAAAGGGGTGGGTAGACCATCAATGCTTCAAAATATTATTTTCCTTTTTTCCATTTTCCATATACACTTTTGTCTCCTAAAACATTAAACCTTATGCTTATTATTCTCTTTATTATCCATTCCAATCATTTTCATGCTTTATTCCCTCATTTTTTGCTTTGTTACCCATTTGAGCTATTCAATAAACTAGGTCAACCTAGTTGACCTAGTGTGTTTTGGGGATATTTTATCTCTTTAGGTTTCTTAGCATTCCAATGACCTAGCAGAGAATTTAGGAATTATCTTGAAAAACAAGCTAGGTTGACCAGGTCACCCAGCAAAACTAACATGTCTTAATGTTTTTAAGCAAGTTACTACTATATATACAAGGTCCTTTACCACCATTTCATTAGAGTTGAAGAGAGTGAATAATTAAATGAATAAGTGTGAACAAACATTTGGTTATTGTCCATTCTACTTGAGGAATAAATCTTTAGGGTTCAATAATTTCTTTGGATCTCTAATCTTATCTTATGTATAGGTATTTTGGATGCTTAGGTAGGTCATGTAGCCTAGAGTTGACTTATTTTGGTTATCCTTAAAACCAAAACATTCTCTTGTGAAGTACCTTGGCCAAGGGAGAGATTGAGGCTTTGTAGATTCATTTTCAAAGATAAGGATTCATAACTTTATTTCTCCTTGTAAGAGTAGATAGATAATGCAGTATGTCTTCTTCTCTTCCATGTATTAAGTTTATATATAGATTGATGTGAGTATATGTCTCCTATGCATGTTTAATTTAGTTTTTGTTTATTTATTTTTTTTAACACCCACTTTTTTCCACAAGATTTGGTGTGTTCTAGATTAGTTTACTTTTCTTGTTATTAGAATAGTTTACTCTCTTGTTTGTTAGCATAAGTGAAATATCAAATCATAAGACTCTTTTAGGGTTGTGTGATTTTTTTAGACTGTAAGGTTTGGAACCCTTCCTATCATGATATGTTGTGAGAAGTGATACAAGTTATCCCCTAATCAGGTCTAGAGAATCCCCATATTGGTCATGATATCACTTAATAAGTGTATACCTAATTAGAAGTGTAGGTGTGCTCTATCTTATCCAATATAGGATTGATTCATGTACATCATGCAATTTCAATTTCATACATTCTAGTGAACTTTATGTGAAGCCAACCCTTTTAAGATTTGTTTCACTTATGTCATTCTTTTTTTCATCATTTCTATCATATATTTTGACACACTAGTTTGATTCAATTGGCCCAATTATTTTTCTCTATGCAATTGAATAGGCAATTAGATTGATCATCTTGACCCAATATAGGTTTTCAACACTTTTTAGACTTTCGGTTTAGCCTAATATCTCAACCAAGTTGACCTAACACATTTTCAACCACTTTTTAGCAATTTCCTATACATCTTGATTGATCAGCTTGACCTAGTATAGGTTTCAATTTTTTAGACTTCTAGATTATCCTATTAGGTTGACTAGTTTGACCTAGTGCATTTTAAAACATCTTGTTCAACCTACTAGGTTGAAAAAGTTGACCTATTACATTTTCAACACTTTTTTAGCTTATATAGTAGGTTTTTGTATATCTTGGTCAACCAACTCAACTCAGTTTGATATATTAGATTAGTTTTCTCTAGGGTTATTGATCATCAATCTCCTTCCTTTCCATGTTTGAACCATCAAGGTTAGTTTATTCTTATTTGTATCTTTATATTTGGTACATTCTTTTCAAATTTGTAGTCTTTAAAAATACCTTTACACAACCAATTAGATCAACTTGGTTTACATAGCTTTGTCTTTTGTGTGCTATCTAAAACAATTAGATCGACCTAGTTGACCTAGTAGGTTTTCTAGACCTTGTCTTCAATGGTATTAGCTTGACCATATGAACCTAGTTTTGTATATTATGCATATAATGTTTTCAATATACCTTATATCAAAGTTGGAATTTACCTTATATGCTAATCACATCTTTTATTTTAGTTGTTTTCTTGCTTAGAATAGTTCACATAGTCTAAACTAGGAGGTTTTTAATTAACTACTTAGTTTCACTATTTCTATTTTGTACACACACAACCAAATCACATAACATTAATAAGCATTTTAACATTTGACTACCTAGGCTAACCTACATAGATTTCATCACAAAGGGGGAATCTAACTTGATGCTCTAGTCATGTATAAATCATGGTTAATGGTATATTCTAGCTAAGCACCCAACACCCTTATCATTGTGATGTGTGAAGTGAAGGTGTAAGCCATAATACCAAGCTTGTATCATTACCACTACAATCCCTTAAATTTTAAACTCATGTAAAACCATCCATATATTTCTATCTAGCACCTTTCTTACATCTATCTCCTTATCATCTAAAATTATTCTTAATAATCTAATGAACATTCTAGGTTGACCAATTAGCTAGCTTTACTTTTCAAGTTGTTTTCTTGCTCTTTGCTCAATTGTGTGCAAGAACTTGCATTAGCTAGTGTTGGTGAAAAGTTTTGATTTGTGTGCATAAATTATATTATCCAATGTCAGTTCAATTAAATATTTTTTTACGTACAATATTTACTTTCTTAAATCAAATAATAATGATCTGAGCAACATTTTAGGCAACAATTCAGGTGACAGTTCTACCCTAATTGGTGGCAAAACTTTCAAAATCCATAAATTTTGCACCATAGCTTCATTTGACTCCCCATTTAAACCATTGAAAAGATAATAATAAGTATAACATGATGATATGGCATGGAGATATGATCAATGTTTTTTGACCCCTGAAATCCTAATGGAATCATCCTAAATTTCAATTTTAATAGTGCAGTCTAAAAATAGTAAGTTTTTAAAAATAGTAATTTCTTGAATTCTATAATGTTTTAATCATGAAATTCAAACCACTTCATCTCCATCGATATTGGTGACCTTCCACATCCTCCTCCTACCTTCAAATTATTTATAAAAATAGATGTATCCTAAAAAGGTAATTAAACATCTCTTCTTAGAGATAGGCATATGTTTGGATCTACAAATTTGATCAATAAAACATATCTTCTTAGAAATAGCATTATTACAATTATGTTATTATTGTTTCTTGAATTATCTTTCAGCCAAAGCTCTTCATTTTTGGATTAGTGGTATCAAAGCTATTTTTCTTTAGAGTGTATGATCCCAAGGATGAGGTTAGATTATAGGAAGATTGGGTGGAAAATAATAAAACCAGTAGACTATCCATCTATTTACTCCAAATGATCTCAAATGGTAGACAACACCGAGACATCAATCCTTTCAAGGAAATGGTGAATGAATCCCTCTAGCAAAATCAAGCACAGATGCTACAAAAATTCACCCAAATTCTCTAGTAAATCTTGATGGGAAATTATAGCTCCTCATCTACAACACCACATATTTTCAGTGACCCAAAACCCTTCAAGGTTTAGGTGAATTTTTATATCCCTACATTTGAAGGCAAAATCAATGCTAATGTAGTATAGAATTGGTTGGATCAATTGTCATCCTATTTTTTTTATAAATAAATTCATCGATAAAGAGAATATTGAATATGAAGAATCAACTTTCAAAATGGAAAAGTAACAAATAAGGTCAAACATGACGCCAAAAATTAGAAGCAAAAGGAAGGGAAGACTAGGAAATGGTGTGATTACCACAAATCTAGAACTCACTCTAAAGAAGAATGTAAAGCCATCAAGTCCCTACTTTTTGAGTCACAATCCTCAACATCTACTTCTCTACCTCATACACACCTTAAAATCAAAGAGGATGAAGAAGAGATTATAGATGTTGAGCCTGATGCCATCGTTGCTTCATCATAGTCCCATGCAGAGATGCTAGATGATAAGGAAAGGTTGTTTCACTCTAATTTATGGGTGAAAGGTAAGCCTTTGCATTTCATTCTTGAAAGTGGGAGTCAAAAGAATAAAATCTTTGCTAATGTTTTGAAAAGCCTAAATCTATCCATGAAGCCTCACCCAAATCCATATAGTATTCGATGGTTGAGTCTAGGGAGAAACCTTTATGTCACCCACCAATGTCTTCTCTCATATGTAATAAAACCTTTCGAAGATGAGGTCTTATGTGATGTGGTCAATATTGATGTTTAAGATGTACTCCTTGGTCAACCATTCATGTATGATCAATATGGAATCTATGAATCAATAAATCAAAGGATCACCCTCACTCTTGGAACATAGAACTGTAGGGTACTAGAGGTACCACTTTTTATATCTATCTCCCTAATTAGTGCCAAGAAATTCATTCTCATGGTGGTCAAGCCATATAAATTCAAAAGGGTTGATATTGCAGCCCTAACTACACAAAAATCACAACAATAGAAGTAAATAGATACCGAGCTAAGGAAGTTCATGGCCTTCCATCCATACACTAATGGCCAGATAGAAATGGTGAACAATTAGGCCCTGCATAGCTCCTTAAAGCATATCTCTATAAAGCATAGATCCACAAAGTATAATCCATTCTAAGTATGCATTGAGAATAAAATCAAAACACAACTACCACACTTGGTGACAAATATTTATGTAATGGGGACCATTTATTCTCAAGGATGGAGGAATGATCTTAGCAACATTTCAAGTGATAATTTGGGTGACGGTTTTACCCCAATTGGTGGTAAAACTTCTGGGAGCCATAACTTTATCACCATAGCTCCATTTGACTCCCCATTTAAACCATTGAAAATCTAGGAATGAGGATAATGTATTGATATGGCATTGAGATATGATAGATGGTTTTGACCCCCAAATTGTCAATGGAAGTGTCCTAAGTTTCAATTTTAATTGCCCAATCTAAAAATAGTAATTTCTTAAATTCTATAATGTTGTAAATCATGGAAGTCAAACCACTTCATCTCCCTTGATATTTATGACCTTCCACATCCTCCTCCTACCTTAAAATAACTTATACAAATAGATCTAACCTAAAAAGGTAATTAGACATCTCTTCTCAGAGATAGGCATATGTTTGGATCTATAAATTTGATCAATAAAACATCTCTTATTAGAGATAGCATTATTAAAATTGTGTTATTATTATTTATTGAATTATATTTCAAAAAAATATCTTCATTTTTGGATCAACAAACTATCTTGTTTCATTTCATAAACATATTATAAACTCTTTTTTTGACTTCCTATTCACTGCACTAGGTTGACCCTATCGACCTAGTATCATTTTTATCTCATGTACACTACACTAGGTCGACCTGATTGACCTAACACTATATACAAGATTTTACCCCCTTTCTATTAGTCTCTAATCCCTATACTGGGTCTATCCTATGGACCCTATATAATTTCATAGTCCCTATTTTGGCACTAGGTCAACCAGGTCAACCTAGTTCTATCTCAATCACCTTATGTTTCATTACTCTATCATCTTGATTCTTCTCCTTTAATCATGGACTATCTATTTGGTGACAACACTAAAGATTATTCAATAGACATGATGTAATTTACCAATCCTAATAAGGTCTCTCATAGACAAAGTAGGGTTCCTTTCTACAATGCTAGCAATGTTCATATTGCAATCTATATAATGAACTATGGGAATCCTCAGACTTCTTTATAGAAAAACCCTCCTCTTCTCTTAAAGGATAAAATTGAGTTAGAATATACTCCTGAAATGATTTTCTTTATCATAAAATTCCCTCAACATGAGGGAATAATCCTTCCACTATCTATAACCTCATGATTAGCTATCAAGTTAAAGATTATCCTACTTTCTAAACTAGATTAGGGGGTATCGATTCCTTTGATTCTCAAACTCTACCTTCAATCTTGACTCTTTCTTACGCCATGACGTTTTATTCCTTAACTTCTTCTACCTCCATGCCTAGTATCTCAACTAACATGGTTGGTTATACATCTAGTGGGCCTATGATAAGATCTACTATCCTTAATCCATCAGGTAGCTCATTGTTTTATACCTAAGGAACTCATGCTTCTATTGGTTCTTCCTCTCAACCATTTACTCATCCATATTTTGCTTCATAAGCAAAATTTTCCACTAGTGCCTCAAATTCTCATAGCTCTTCTCAAGCTCATATCAAAACTAATAATGGTACTAAGATACTAATAATAACACAAACACCAACACTACTTCTAATAGTACTAATCAAACCCATCAACTATTATTACAAACTATCAATCAAATGAACACATTCTAAGCTCATAATATGAATCAAATGATATGAATGCAAAAACCACCTTCTTAATCTTCCTTCCAATCCTCAACCAATGACTTGGAGCACACATAACCAAAGTGTTCCTCCTCCCCTTCTTCAAAATTATCAAGGAAATCTCATTTCTCAACCTCTATTAGTCAACAAAGTCATCAAGCATTTATAAAATGAACCTATCACTACTCAAATTACTAACATTGAGATTGGAGTTATAACACCTATAATATCTTATAATAGATTAATCGATCCTGCCCTTCACCTAAATACATTTGGAAATATTTATAATAATTAGGTCAAACTGAACACCTTTGCTATTACCAAACTCCTTTCCAAAACCCTCATAGGTGATGCCTTGGATTGGTATAATAAACTTAGGTCTCATTTCATTACTAGTTTGGAGGATTTAGTGAATGGTTTAGTACAAGAATTTCAAACTAATGATTTTCTTGAAAATACTTTGGCCCGTTTCATCAATTGTAAATAAAATGAAAATAAAACTACCCAATCCTTTGTTAAATTATCAAAGACTTTATCAAACACGTGTGAACATAACATGGCCAATGACAATTTCTTTCATCACTTTACCAATGCTCTTTGTCTTAAATTATAATATCAAGTTTTCACCCTCTCTCTACATACCTTAGAGGAGGCCATTGACCAGGAAAAACTAAAATATTTACTTATATGTCAATTCAAGCCACCCCAAACTTCTTTGGGTCCTTGTATTTTACTTTAAAAAAACTAAAATATTACCAATTATGGTGTTATAGATTCATATGATACCATTCACAATGTTCAAGTTGTCATTCCTACCCCTTCTTGGGAACCAACTCCTTCTCAACAATATACTAATCTTAATTTATCTTCACTAAATAACATTAATGTTCATAAACCTCATTCCTTAGCTAAATTTATTAAGCATTTACCTAGGCTTCTTCCTCAAGAGATTGAACCTACTCATCCTATGAAAACTTTGTATGATCCTATCAAGTTTTGTTGGTTTCATGCTAGTTGGGGTCACTCTCATGTAACATGTAGACAACTTCATAATATAGTTACAAACTTTCTTCTTGGACCTAATTTTGATCATGATTATATCACTCATAAGTGTCAATAAGATTATGAAATTACTTTCAAGGACTAAAAAACTCATGAAAAATCTCAAGCCTTGAATCAATCAAATGCTCATTTGGATATCTATAAAGATCCTTTACCTAACAATCAACTGATTCAGGAAAACCAAGACAAGCCCACTTCTTCTACCAATAATGTAGAAAGTCTTGTTGAACCAGCTTATAAATAGAATGTAGTTATCATGACTTACATGTGAAGGGTGGTGGCTTTCATCAATTCTCAACTTACCTACACCCCACCTCATTCTCAAACATAATGTGTTATCCAAAATTCTTCTCCAACTCATTTGAATGAGCTGGGGCAAGAATATATTATAACCTTTGATGATGGTAAAATTTATGATTCACCCTTGTATAAAAAATCCCATTCTATTTCTACCATTCCTCCATCATATTCTAATACCAATGATAATCAATCTTCTAATGATAATCAAACTTCTACTAACATTGCTTCCACTTCTTAAGATCAATCTAAACTAACTACTTCTTCATCACCAAATGATTTACAAACTTTTTCTAAACCTTATCATTCTTATCAACACAAATTTAAATTCTCTTCAACTCCTCCTTCTGAAGATATCCTTAACCATTATGCACCTATATCTAACAATCTTCTCATGGGTTATGATGAGTACGATCCCATTGTAGAGTTCACTAATCTCCCATCTCAAATTACATTTCTTGAGATTATAAGGACATCTCCCCATCATCAGAACCATCTTATGCAACTATCATTTGAGATGAATTTCCCTCATCCTCCTTTAGTAGGATGGGACGCAACCTTATTTGGTTCTAAGGATAATATCTTATAATAATGTGAATATATGTCCATAAATGTTGATGAAACTATTTACACTTCTCTTTCTTTAAAATTTCCCATCACATCTAAGATTCCCAATGAGATTATGACTCATGCGGATGATCCTCCCTTATTTATTAGCATCCAAAAAGGTGATATCCAAGTTAAACAATCATTGATTAATGAGGGTTCTAGTACTTGTGTTACTTCTCTTGATTTTATTAAGACCTTTGGATATTCATAATGCAATCTTTAGTCTACATGTAGTACCTACCAAGGGTATGATAGAAGGAAAATGCCTCCTCTTAGGTGTGTGTGTCTTCCCATTATAGTCCCACCTATTACCATTCATGTAAAGATGATGCTCTTTAACTTTCCCCTTTCTTATAACATCTTTCTTGGTAGGTTGTGGGCTCATCGTATGTGAGCTATCACTTCTTCCACTTACCAATGTATCAAATTCCCTTATAATGAAGCTATTTATAAGATTCAAGGAAATACTAACCCTTGGAAGTTTGAATAATTCCAAGATCATGGTGTTTTCAAGATTCCTACTCTTAAGTCTTTTCATAGTATTCCATTTTATGAGTCACAATGTTTCAATTTTATTGTTAACTCAACCAGAGGTTACAATGATCATCTCAAGCTCATTGGTAACATTCTTCCCAACCTTTTAAATTGTAATGATGATGAGCTCGATGAGATTAACTTAAAGATCAAAAATTCCAATCTCATACCTCATCTCATTTTGTATTTTCCTACTTCTTTACAACCTCATTCTCACAAACCTCCTTATGATGACATTCCCATAGTCTTCTCCAAGACTTAGCATTCTATTTATGATACTTCTTCCAATTACAAAGTTATTCCAACTTGTGTCATTGATCTTCATAACTAGATTATGATGATGGTTATTCTTTAAATTATCTTTTATTATTTAGTCTTGTCTAATCTTGTGATGCCAAGATTGTGCATTATCATTCTTATCTACTTGAGTATTTTCATGCATCTTCTCATGTTCCAATATTTATAGTTCATAATTATTGCATTTTCCCTCTTTATCATAGAGTAGTGATGGACACCGACACCTTTAGTTTCTAAGGAGCCCCATAGGACCATGCTCTAAGATTGTTCTATGACTAAACCTTATTACTTTTCCATACCTATGGTAGTCTTCCTTAGACCTTTTGTTGAACCTACCCCTCCCATAGTGCAACCTATGTCAGACAAATTTATTATTGCTACTTTTATTATTGTCTAGCCTACTCTTGCTTCTTCCATTGGTACTCATTCTATTATGCCTAGTTTCATTCCTCCTCCATCACCACCTTCTCTTGGTGATGGTTTTATTACTTTGCCTAAGATGGATCTTCTACCCACCAAGTGGGTCGATGATCCATCTCTTTCTTATTCCATGTCTATCACACCTTCTTCTATGAGTGTTTCTCCTAAAAATACTCACAAGTGTATCTATTACTTCCATAGGATAGATAATCACTCATCTACCCATTATCATAAGTTGTGACATTATATTGATATCTCACATCCTTCTTCCCCATCAATAAACACTACCTTACCTTCTCTAAATATTATTCCTAAATATATACTTAAGTATGGTGAGAGGTATTGTCTATGGCACTAATGCGACACACATCAAACTAATTATTGTTATATCCTTTAGCAAAATCTTAAGAACCATATTATATATATTATTACACCTTATAAATTTCCTCCCATAGGCCATTATCTCAAGAAAAATCCCCCTTCTTCTCCCATAGATACACCTCATGTGGTCCCTTCACCACCTTCTGTACCTCCACCTATGTTTCTTTCTCCACTCGTGAACCCTCCTTCAACCATGGATCCTTCTCCATAGGTGATTATTACATCTCCTATAGATCCCATTCCCACACATTCTCCTAAACATACTTTTATTGATTTCCCTCCCCAACATGATCTAATGAGTATTCCTACTTTTTCAATTAAGGATAATAGAAAAGAAGTATTACCCAATATTTGACAAAGATTGATGAGACATGAGTAGCAGTTCATATTCAACTTCATAGGGATTTATCAAATGTCTTAGATAATGTGTTTGGATATATTTATTAGTATTTATGATCACATGCATGGTGCGTACTCATTTTCTATTTAGATTGGACGTGTGTTCTAATCTTATTTTTATTTTTGATTATATCATTTGACACTGTGTCAAATTATTTCATATCTTATATCATGTTTATTCTTATTGTTTTAATATAGTTAGATTATGTTTTTATTTTACATTTCACATATACCTATCTTTTCCTTATCATTACTATTTTTCACTTATCATTGCTTTCTTTTCCTTTAGATTTTTCTCAAAACTCTCCCTCGTATCTTCATGATTGTTTGCTTTATTATATTTATTTTTCATAGATAATTTTCATAGTGACTTGGTTATATCTACCTTATTCCCTTTGTTTATTATCTCTTTTTACCATGTGATCAGTTATAAAATAGTCTTTCTCATTACTATTTCCTTTTATCGATCTACCTTTAGATCTCCTTTTTCCTTCTTCCACAAACTAATCATATACATGATTGAGACTTGAGATCACATAATTTTTCATTATCAATACTAAGTGTCCTAGTCTATCTTTTGTCTTTAGTTACTTAGCTTCCTTTAGCCTTAGCTTGCAACTCATTCATATGTATCACTATCTCTCTCATGATTGGTGATTCCAAATCTATGTGGAGGATGAATATTTTAAAACAATCATTCAAAATAAACTTAAAATCCAAATCATTTAAAAAAAGGCAATGATATCAAAAGGCAAAAATATTGAATATCTTAAAGTCAAATCACAATAAAAGACATCATTCAAAGCACATTTCCTTCTTCTAGTCAAAACTCAAACTCCACAGTTGGCCTCACAATAGAGCTGAGGTCCTTTGGGGTGTGGTAGGCTACTAGATTAGAAGGTGAGAATAAAAAATTATTTTAGTGCTCTCTACTTTCTCACACAAGTACCCAATCTTTAGAGTAGACCAACGACTCTATAAGGGGTCCTGAGGAGTAGGGAACACATGGGGAGGTAGATCCATTTTACTTTTCCTTGCACCAATCTACCTTCATGAGTTGATCTTAGTAGCACACTTATATTATTACAAAGCTTTATGTCTATAGGGAATATGTTTCCTTTATACATAGATAACCACTAGTCACTTAGTGTCTTCCCATCTTCTTAGTATGCATCTTGCCTCCTAAGGTATTCTCATAATATGCCTAATTCTTTGATTTTTACACTCCCTTTTTCATTCATTTTTTTCATATTTCCTCTTCGATAATATTATTTTACTTACTAATCACTCCCCTTGGTATTTCATTTGTGAGGTGCTTTGTAAGACCATAGATAGGACCCAACATCCCTAACAAATTACCACCTTTCCCATCCTATAACCCACATCCTTGATTTACCATACCTCATCCTGTTGCTTACTAATTTTGATTTGGTACCCCTTGGGTTTTCTATTATGAGCTATAGTGTAAGACCATGGATAGGACTTGACCTTCCTCACAAAACAATTTCTTTTCTAATAAAAAATTCACCATCCCATTTACATGTGTTAAATAAGAGATAAGATTTGATTGATTATGAGGTTACACATCATTAACATACTTCCCATCTTGATATATAGTATGTTTTATGCTTACTTCATTTTTATTTCACCTTTTATTTTCTTATTTTTTGAGTGCATGTAAGATTGCAACCATTTCTTAAATTTCTCATACTTCTCATCTTAAATTTGTATGATCATTTTAAGACCAAGTTTTTGCAAAATTTTTTTTCTTTTATACTTCCCATCATGAAATAGAATAATTGATTATTGTGCCCTTTTACATACCTTATATTTTATCACACTATTGTTCGTACATCCTAGTGTGATATTTAGTATGATTTTATTTGTTTTAATTAGGTGAAAAAATATTTCAAATTAGTTTATAAACAAATCTCATTTTACCATCTTGTTTTCCATTTTCTTGGATTTGTATACTTAGTCATTTTTTGTTATTACACATTTCCCAACTTAAACTAGTGTGTATTACATATCTTTGATTGATGATATTATTCCAAGTCATTTTTTTCCTATTTCTTGTTAACCATTCATGAGTAATCCATAATGCTAGAAAAGAAACCACACCACATATATTTCATATAGCATATATAACCAAGCTAAATACATGTGCTATAAATAAATATATCTAAAGCATCCCCAACCTCAACCATAATAAATAAACATAGCCATCATAAATACAACATACAAAAACAACACTAATAAGATAAAATGATACATCATATACATATCTAAAGAGTTTGATACAATATATATATATATATATATATATATATATATATATATATATAATGCTCCAACTTTAGGGTTGAGCTCCATCATGTCTATCTCATGGCCTAACCATGTTGCCTACTGAGGCCTCAATATAACTCCTATAAATGGTATTCTATAATGATATAGTATGAGATCTCAATCCCTCTACATATTCCTATAGACATGATATCTACACCTATGCCTATACTAACTTGGTTTGGGTCACTGCATGTGCTTGTGTTAGTTAGGTCTGCATTATTTTATATTCCTACATCATCTATGTCACTATCTATAGATGCACCAAATATATCATAAGATAGGACCTACTAGGCCTACCTCTCCCCTACACCCATCTTTGTTGATGGTTGTGCCCTCTCTCTCTATATCTGTATATACATCACAGCCTCTCTTGTTAGTCTAAGCCAACTTACATGAGATGGGGTAGATAGTACACACAGATCCTCTAGTGTCATGGAGTTTTATGGTTATAGAGTCTTGTTTATGACGTGATGGAGTGTTCTCCTAACTAGGGACCCCCATCTCTCCTCTTGATCCTTAGGTATGCCTACAAAATCACACTAGATGGATATTAGATCACTATCATATCTCATAATATGTATCTATCTACCAAATAACAACTTAAGAAATAATTTAACCATATTCATACATATCTATCTTAGCTCATGTGGGTTTTCCATCTATGTGACCACCTAACACAATATCCCCATATGCATGGCCTCCTAGTACCTACTTTTTAGGTCACCTCCTCAACTTAAACCTAGTTGTTATGGCTCATATCTATCTCAAGATATACCTATGTTATCTCTCTCTCATCTATCTTTACTCTATATCCTTTAATGACTTACTAAGGATGATGATGGTCTTTTCTCTCTCCTCTTGCATCTGTTGATGCCATATCCATGATGGACATAGCTCATCTCTTTATGGAGTTGATGGTGGTACATCTGGTATCTTTACATCCACCTTTTCTTTCTATACCCTTCATCATACTTAACCAATCCATGGTTTCTCTTAGGATAGCCTCAATGTTGGTCTCATTATCAATGGTCTGATTCCTTTCTTCTCTCATGGCTCTCCACATGCTAACTCCACTACTTGATCATGAGTATTTATGTCACTAGATGAGGTAGACACATCTATCCTAACATTCATGCCATTAGGTGTGGCTCTCTCCACCATGTATAGTTTATTATTACCTCTATCCTCTCTAGCACTAGTCCAACTATGTGCCAGCTCTCCCAGGTAATCACTAGCTACTCATATGGTCTATATACTATGTCATTTCATCTCATGATATATAACACTACCATGTAGGGCATGACCTATTCTATTTGGCCTTCCATCCATCTCCTCACCTGAGGTGACCTATCATCGACCATATGGGGTAACCTTACCAATTGATACATAGGAAATCTCTCATATATCCATGTTGTTAGTAGTATGATCAGTCTTATGGTCGTATGTCCTCTAACCTACATCTCAAATAGATCATGAACTAACTAGACCTAGATGATAGAGCCCATATCATATAATACTCCCTCCTATAGCATCATCTTATTCAAGGCCAACACATACAGTGGTAATTTACCATCCAATTTATGACAGAGCACTCATTATATCATGAGGCCTATCACCACCTTCTAGATATCTATTATCTAAAATATATACACATCATCTATACTCACTCTCCACCCTAGAAATATCATCTCTGAGCTTATAGCCCACATGGCTAAGGCTCCCCTCTCTTCTATGTTGTTTGGTATCCCTACTATTATTGGTGCTCCTATTATGGGAAATCCAAGGAGGTCATAGACATCCTCTAGTTTGATATCCACCTCTATCACATCCCCATATACCTCACATATAAAGGTGGTGTTCAATCATTTCTAGCAACCAAGAAATATGACCAACATATCTACATTGAGTTTGATCTTGCACATATTTGATATACCTTCTAGACTCTCGGCTACTAGTCTAGCTCTATCTTTGTCTGTCAACTTATCTAAAAAATATGACAACCAAAACACATCTAACAACCTTAAAATCATGGTCATCTCTATAATCAAAAAATAATAAAGGAGGTATTAGTTCCTCCATGTCTTGTATAATCACAATACATTCTATTTTTAATAAAAATAAGCATAATTATTCATTTTTATCCTTTTTATCCTAATTTGGTCTTTCTTGCCCTTATTTTGTCATTTTGGGCCATTCTAGCCCTCTTTCAACTTTTGACACATTTTTTTGTGTTTATTTTGATTCCCTAGTCAACCTAAGTTGACCAAAATTTCCTTATTTTCATCATATTTTATCCTAAATTTCTTATTTTACCACTTATCTTCTTTTACCTAGTGTTAAATTTCTATTATGACCCTTACAAACCACCTACACACTTTTTCACTAGGCCTTAGCTCACAAAATACACTAGGTCAACCTATACGTACTTGGTCAACCACATGGATTTTTAGCTTGATTCAACCTAGTAGGTTTTATGTGCTGACCTAGTATATTTTGCTAAAAATATGTATTTTTATTTTTTCTCGCTATTTCATTCCAAGTTTTTATTTTATTCCTATTTTATATCTTTAGAATCTAATTTTGTTCATTTTTAACATATATAAATGCTTAAAACCAAATTTTACTATAAATTTACTTAATTCAATACAAATTTCCAAAACTAGTTTGTGATCTATAGTTGCATACCTGTAGTACACCTCTTGTTGCCTCTAGGTGTCCTCCTCATCTAGCATGTCCTTCCCTCACCACCCTAACCTTTTTTGGTTTCATAGCTCTTTTTCCTCTCTTTCACAATTCAAAATAACAAAATGACTTCTCTTTTACATATTTAAAACCACTTTTTAGCAATTCAAATTCCTCAATTACTTTCCTTCAGATTCCTTATCTTTCTCATATCTATGTTTCTGCTAATATATTTTTCAAACCATAAAATGCATTGGATTAATAGCTACATATAAATTATTTTCCATTACCATATGCCTATCTTCTAAGAATTTTGATTTTTGGCTTATTTTTGCACTAACTTCTACAGGTTTGCCTATTATGCTTTACATTGAATGGCTTCACTTTATTATAGTCTACTTATTTATCTATAGTATTAAGGTAAGTTAAAGGTATGTGATTCTTAATTATATGCTTTCATTTATCTTATTTGATTCTTAATGTACCATACTTAGCATCACCATTGTGTGTTGTCATGTTCAATTTTTGAAACACCATCCCGTGTTGTACTTACATGACACATGATGAGATTCAACTAGGGCATATGTATACACATAATATTTTCAAACTTTTATTAATTACTAACACTTAATTTCTTGTAGGAACCTATCAATTCTCAATCTATTTGAGTGCATGCCTTAAAGGGTACAGCAAGGAAGGGATGTGTAGACCATTGGTGTTTCACAATATTGTCGTTTCTTTTACCACTTGCCATCTACACTTTTATCTCCTAAATTTTTTTATTGATTACTGACACTTCATATCTTTTAGGAATCTATGGAGTCTTAATCTCTCTAAGTGCATGCTGTAAAGGGTACATCAAGAAAGGGATGGGTAGACCATTAGTGTTTCATAAGATTGTTGTTCCTTTTTCCACTTTACATCTACACTTTTATCTCCTAAAACATTGAACCCTAGGCTTATTATTCTCTTTATTGTCCATTACAGTCATTGTAATGCTTTATTCATTCATTTCTTGCCTTGTTACCCTTTTGAACTATTCAACAAATTAGGTCAACCTGGTGTGTTTTGGGGACATTTTAGCTCTTTAGGTTTGTTAGTATTTTAGCTGACCTAGCACAGACTTTAGACACTATCCCAAAAATGTGCTAGGGTTGACCTAATTGACCTAACACAATTGACATGTATGAAATTTTTAGGCAAGTTACTACTATATATACAAGGTCATTTACCACTATTTCATAAGAGTTGAAGAGAGCAAAGAATTAAGTGAAGAAGTGCAAACAAACATCTGCTTATTGACCATTCTACTTGAGGAATAAAGATTTAAGGTTCAATACTTTATTTAGAGCTTTGGTCTTTTCTTGTTGATAATTATTTTGGATGCTTAGGTAATTCATGTATACTAGAGCTGATTTATCTTGGTTATCCTTACAACCACAACAATCTCTTGTGAAGTACCTTAGCTAAAGGAGAGATTGAGGCTCGATAGGTTCATCTTCAAAAGTAAGTATTCCTAACTTTAATTTTCATATATAAGAGTAGATATATAATTTATTATGTATTCTTCTCTTCTATCTATTAGTATTCCATATGTAAACACCTAAAGCTAGCCATCGGTAACCTCTAATTAGGCTTTTGACCAATTTCCACCTAAAATTCATAATTTGGCCTCAAAACACTAAAACACACTAAATGATGTGAAACGGACATACTCAAGTTCCAATTTTGGCTAGGGTATACCTAAAGTGGGCAATGTAATCTATGGTCCAGCTAACTTTGATCAGACCATTCCAAGTCAAAATGCTGATTTTGCACCTAGGTGCTCTAGATTGCTCTTTCCTATCAAATCTCTTACAAAAGACACATGCCTTTGTTATTTATTATTGATAACATACTAAATGGCAATATGGATCTAATGAATCTATCATCACCTTTTAATTTCAATCCAATCAATTTTTAAACTAATAACAAGGTATTCTAATCAATTTGAGTAATTTGTGCATAACGTGCTTAATCATGCTTAAGATCTAATTAATCCAAATCAAGGCATAATTAAGAATTCCATGAAAACTTGTTGAAAAATTATTTTTTGAAATGAATATTTAATATCTGCATCATCAGGTGACC
Source organism: Torreya grandis (assembly GCA_037957365.1). Classification (NCBI taxonomy): domain Eukaryota; kingdom Viridiplantae; phylum Streptophyta; class Pinopsida; order Cupressales; family Taxaceae; genus Torreya; species Torreya grandis. Next base: position 727,025 of record JARHVA010004759.1, read on the forward strand.
TCATTTCTTGGGAAGACATCCCTAAGCCATAAATGCCACAAATATCAAGATTCATACCCTCCATGCCCCATCAATGCCTTCAATGATTCCCTCTATGCCTCTTAATTTCCCCTTTTTCCAATGTAATGATGAGGATAATTATAAAATTAATTATAAAAATTAAATTAATCCTCAACCACACATCTCAACCTTAGGATGGAAGATTTAGGTTGATTTTAGACATTCTAAAAAATCTATAAATAGAGAGGCCAAATAATCATTTCTAAGCTATTTTGGTGCAAAGTTATAATGCAAAAATATATTCAAGGAGCCATTTAAAATAGTGTTACCATGCCAAATTTATTCCAATCCAAGCCAAGCCATGAGCCAAAGGTGCCAAGGAGAGATGGGGGTAGCCAAGCTTCCATTGCAAAGGACTTCATGAGCATAAAACTAAAAAGCCACTACTACAAAGGAATTTGGAGCATCCAAGGAAGGTGAAGGAATTATTGTGTTTAATTCCTTACCTTTTAGTTGTGTTTATCATTTTTTTAACTAAGCTCTCCCTAGTGTCTAGGCCTAGAAATGTTATGCTATTAGTATGTTTCTTTCATTTTGTTTTCATTTTGAAACTAACACCATATTAACCATCCTATCTTAAGTCAAATTCCTAGATCACATTATGGCATGCCCGATGGGACTAGATGCATCTCACACCTAAAGGAGGTAATTTTGTAACTCTAAAATATTTATTTGGACCCTTAAAACTTGTGCAAATTGATTTTGTAACTTTATTTTGCCATTTTTGTTCACCACAATTTTACACAGTAACCGATGTCAACAAGTAAGACTAACATCAGTTAGAAAGCTTAAATAACATTGGTTAGCAAAATTGACATTGGTTAGATTTTGATTAGCTAATCTATCCATCATTGGTTGTATATAACTGACATCGATCACTATGTTTTTCCAAAAACATAGACCTGAGAGCTATTTTTCCAAAGTTCATTGTTTTAAACCAAAAAGAACTTCAAAGCTAAAAGACACGTTAACAATTTTTCTATAGGACCAAGCTTGATATTCTCTAAAAACATGTTTAAATCACCTTTGTCTAACTAAAAAATCAATTAGGAACCTTGTTTTGGGTGTTTAACAAAAAAATTAGATGTTGTTGGTGAATGTTTTCAAAGTTTGAAACTATGACCAAGGGGTCAAATCAACACCACCAAATCTTTCATTTTGGGCTTAAAACTTAACACACTTGTCAATTCTTGTTTTCAATAGTTATTTAATCAAAATTTTGGTTGGAAAAAAGAGGGATATTGTGTGTATGTTCTTCCATTTGTCCCCTATAAGGAACCCTTAGAACCAAAAGCGCCATTCCTATTACAAGTAGCCTAGTCCAAGACTTAGAAATAAAGTCAACTAAAGCACTCCCCAAAAACCCATCAAAGTTTGGGTGACCTTTAAAATAACCTTAAAATCTTTCTACTTTCATGGTTTCTTTATTTTGATGTATACTTGGCTTTTGAGGGGGACTTCATCACCTCTCATGAGTTCTTTAGGGAAGCTTTGACTCAGGGTTTCACCTCCTGACATTGAATTCATTTTTATCCTAAGTGGAGTTGCACATAGGATGTAGTGTCACTTTGGACATCGCACTACACTAAGCACACAACAAGTTATATTGGTTATAAAAAGGATTAGACCTTTTTGTTATAAGCTAAGTGATACAGATCCAAAATCTATGCTTTTCTTTTACATTGTTTGGTGTGAAAGTCATTCTATAATTAATTGTCCTAGATCATTTGGAAAAAAAATATATCTTAGATAAATCCACACTTATCATGGAAGTATTTTTGGTGCAAGGTGTGCCTCAAGGTCCATGCCATAGTAATGTCATTTGTGAGAAGGTGGGGTGTAAAAACCCTACTATATAATGCACATTTACTTTTGGATGAACACTTAAAATCCTCTTAAAAATATATATTGATGAATTATAATAATACCAAGTAACCTTGTTGGTTTCAGATCTAAGAGTGATTAATTAGTTAGTCTGGTCCTAGATTAACGTCTTATTTGGAGTCAAAACATGGTGTAAACAAACAATCCAAACCAAACACATAGTCTAAATTTTACTTTGAACAAAGAGGCGTTATGTTTCCCACGTGAGATCATTAATTTGCCTTGTTCAAAATTTTATCAAAAGCTTGAGAGTCATATCATCTACTTTGGCATGGTTATGCTACCCAATTGAGTCTAGACCTTTACCAAAGTTTTTAAAGTCCTTCACTTATAATCTAAATTCAAAATTGCACCTTTATAATTTCATAGGTCATAGGGTTAATGTGTTAAGTGGCTTCACCATTTACACTAAACTTGAGGGAACTTAGGTTTAAATTCTAATTTGGGTTGAAGGATGTTTAAGACTCATAATAATTATCATCACTTGATATACATAAGCCATTTTGGGCTAAACACTTGCACTTTGAGTTTATGCACCATAACATTTCGAATAAATAAAAGTAGTGTTATGCTATCAAAATTATTGAAAAATGCCTTTTACTTAGAGATTTGTTGAAAAAAACCTTTTTGTCACACCTTCTGGGTAGTATAGCATCATTACGCTACCAAAACAATTTCAAATATTATTTCATAGACCCTCTTGCATAGAGTTTCACAATTGTTCTTACATTTTTTAGACTAATCTCTGTGTACTTTTGTGATCCTTTATCTAAAATATGGTTATAATGATCGCCTTTGTCTAGCTTGTTTGTCAAAATTACCAAGTTTTATACCATTTTTTGTGAGAAAATAAACTATTTATAAAGTGCCTTTTGTTTCATACCTTATACCTAGTTGATTAAGTTCATGTCCAAGAATCAAATGTCTAGTGTTTTCTAGAAGCGTTTCAAATCTATTAGATTAAAAATTTCATCTATTTCAAAGTATATATTTTGATTCCATTTGGCCAAGATTCCTAGCATATGTCTTGTTTGAGCTTAGCTTTTGATGTCGCATTTCACCAAAAGACTTAGCAAATTTTAAATTCCTATATTAGATTGATTTGAAATAGTTTGACCTTAGAGTTTGGCATTTTTATTTTCAATCCATTTACTTGCTTATCTTTATGTGAATAGTGAAACATTATATACTTCATGCTAGCTTATTTCCTCACAAAAATTTGCATAAACCTTTTGATCTTTTTGACAAATTTAGACCAAGTTAGAACATCATCTATTTTAGACCTTATCCTTTAAAGAGTTTGTAGGACTCTTTGACATTTTATTTCAAAGCATTGACTATGGATCCCAACATGTATTCCTACACTCGTAGTGGACTCATGTACAATCTAGGGATTAGTAATGTATTTGCATAGGAAGAAATGGTGTAAGACCCCTATGCAGATAATATTTCTTATGAGATGAATTTGTATCCCTCTTATAATACTCAATCAGGGGCACAAAGCCGAGATCCATTGGCTATCTATCTAGTTAACACACCACCTTATTCATAATAGGACCAAGAACAAACCATGCAATACTTAACTATATTACCTACAGTGGATGAGCCAATTCTTCAACATTCATATTCTAATAATACGACTTCCACATATGATCCATTTTTGTTTGAGTGATATTTGTTAGATAACAATGATGAGATTTTGGTTAAAGCCATAGAGGTAAGGGCCAAGTTTCTAGTATACTTCCCCAATGCAAATTTATCGAGTCTAGTAAGAGTGCCCCACAATATCATTTATGATTAACAAGCTTCTTCTAGAAACCCTATGGCTTTAGTCCAAAGAATGTACCAAGATCCTAATATATTTTATTAAGGCAAAAACATCATAAAATATCACTTTAACCAAATGTAGACATCATATCAAACCTACCTGAATATAGGACATAATTTCAATCAGGTGAACATGGTAAGTAAGCCTCTTATTGACCTAGTTCCTTCAATAGGAGTATTGATAGAGCTAACTAGACAAGAAAATCCAAATTTTGACCCATTTATACAAATCACTTGGATAAATAACTTGGTGCATATGCTCATTATTGAAGAAGTGTCTTTCGCCTATACACAGAATAGTGAGCCAAATGTAGTAGACAATGTGCAAACAACATCTAGTCCTGAGTAAAGTGGTACTAACATGCAAAAAATTATCCAACAACATATGCATGTAGTTAATCCTATGAATAGGTCATCATACTAGGGAGTAGGATTTTCTACACCCCAACCTCAACTAGCTACTTCCTCAAGTGTGCAATCTATGGGCTTAGGTAATCAAATAATGACCAATGTCATGTCTCAATGATAGAATGTGACAAAACCTAATCCTCCTCAATAGGTAATGAGTATTATTCCATAACAATATGCATAATCTATTGTATCAATGTAATAGAGGACAAATACATTGCCACCTCAATCAGGGGCAACTAATGTTCTACTTCACTAGGTAATGATGAACATACCTCTTTAGTCATAGACTAATATGTTAATAAAAAAACAAGCTACAAATAGTAAACAATGTGTAAATATGGGTCAAAAATAGATGCCAAATCTATAACCTACTTTCACTTCATCATAGCGATTCATGCAACAAAGAGGTCCCCATGTTTCTTTGATACCTACTAGATAACTATTGGTTTAAAATGTGACACAAATATAGAGACAAGGTTTTGGTCCACAAATTCCTACTCAATAAAAAGGTTCAATTAGTCAGTAGCATGTCCCTTTTCAACCAAAACAAGCACAGTATAGTTATATCCCTCAATTCCAACCATAATATATTCCAAGTAAAACTTTATCACCAAACCAAAATAGAATATCTCACAACCAATTATGTAATTTCAAGTACATCTTAATCTATGTATATGTATTCATGGTCCATTCCCTAACCAAACCAATGTACCCCAACAAGTATATCCATCACACCCTAGTTAGAGTGTGTCGCTTATGACATCCCAACCATCTATCCAAACTAATATTCTTCCTTGTTTCCTATCGTAAGAATTGTAACAAATGAAGGATGCAATTGTTACCATTCAAGATGGTAAAAAAACTAAAATTTTTGAATTAGATTATGCATGTTATTATCCATTAAACATGGATTATTTGCAAATACCATTTCCTCCAAGATATGAACCACTAAAATTAGATAAATACAAAGGGAAAGGTGACCCTTGGGCTCATTTGATTGAATTCTTTGTCACATGTCAACCAGTGACATATAGAGATATATACCTTTTTCTGTTGTTTCCAATGAGCTTGGTTGGAAAAGCCTTAGAGTGGTTTTTGAAGTTTCCAAAAAATTTAGTAATGGATTTTGATGATCTTTTTGATAATTTTATGCAACACTTTTCCTATAATATTGAGCTTGAGATTTCATTAGTGGACTTAACACAAGTAAACCAAATAGCTAGTGAGAGTTTTACAAGTTATTTATAGTGATGGAGAACCCTTTCAAACCATTTAACCCATAGTTTAGTAGATAAATAATTAGCTAATATGTTTACCTAAAATTTGAATAGTGAGATAGCTTATCATTTATAACTATAATGTGCACATACTTTCATGGAAATCATCAATAAAGGTTTGTTGATTGAGTGGGAACTCATCAATAAAGGAGTTATCAAGCTTAATTAAACTAATCAAAATCAAGGTACCAATCAGGGAAATGACCAACATCCCATTCAAGTACTAGCATCACAATTGGCATAGGCCAATAACTAAGAAAGATTGAAGCATTTCAATTGTAATAGGAATGTTATGGGAAATGGATTAACCAAATACCATCATGTAAAAATGATGAACACATCATCCTCACCACATTTATAAATTAATCCTACCCAACAACCTCTCCAACCAATGTTGTAAGAACAACAACCAAGACTTTCATAACAAATATAGTAGCTGTTACCATTGTAAACCCCTCTTCCTAGGAGAACTGTGCTTACACATCAAGTCTTTAGTGACCTAAGAGAACCTATTAAGTCTATATTTTTCAATATTGCTATCACTAATATGATTAATTAGCCTATACAAAATCATTATCCACAAGGCTTTCCTTATCTTGATTGGTATCATGAAAATGAATTATGTGACTATCTTAGGTCAATGGGCATAATCTACGAATATGTGTCCAAATCAAGAATTTAATTGAAAATATGTTGGATAATGATGAGATAAAATTAGATAATGGTGCTTTCACTTCTAATCAAACTCTTAGTATTTATCAAAACCCCTTTCCCTAACATCATAATCAATATTAGCAACAATAATGACCAATGTAGTACCAAAGTCAATATTATCAAAATCAAAGGTCAAACCAAAAAAATCAGTATTAAAACCCATAATGATAGAATAATGGACAAAACCAAGGTTAGAATGGTAACAACCAACAAACCTTCCCTATAGTTACACATGACTACAATAGGGTTGTAGGTCATATTAGAGGGGGTAGTGTTAATACTGTCTCCATTAATCCTGGACCAAGAACTAATCAGCATAGACCATTGTTAGAAAAAAACATTTAGGTAAATTACATGGATAATCCCTATATGACATGGGAGTGCATAAAATAAAAACCACAAACTAGGACTTCCCCTTTTAGACCTTATATCGACAACTCGTCCTTACCATATGACCACATGCGAGTGCACTAGCAACCAAGACTTGTATTGTCTAGTCCCACACCATTCCCAACATTTATTAGAAATAATGGTCTAGTATTTAATACTAATTATGTAATCATAAATTTTAGGATGAAGATTACTATCCTAGGCCCATAACCATCTACCACTTTCCCTATCATTTAACCAACCGTTCAGCCTCAAAATAAACCATTCACTACTGACCAAAATAAGAAGTTTGATATTATGGAAAGATTGCAAAATAAACTATCAAAAATTTATATTTTAAATTTTATATGAATTTAAATAATCCACAAGAGCATTTTGAATGATTTTTTGAACTAATCCACTACTGCTAGTGATATATCCCTTGATAAATTTTGAGCTTTGGTTGGACACCTAGCTCTAGCCCAACAAGTCACATTCAACCAAAGTAATATGTCCTCCTTTGGCCCACTCCATAATAATCCATTATATATAGAGGTTTATATAAGATAGCATAAAGTGAAATGTGTCCTTATAAACAATGGATCTGGCCTCAATATAGTGTCTCTAAAGCTCATCAAGATTTTTGAGTACACAATGATAGATCTTCAACAAAAAACAATAACCATCAAATCATATGATAAATAGGAAAGAGAATCATAAGGCACCATTATTTTTCTAGTTATCATTGGGTGTTTGACCTATGATACACTTTTCCATGTGCATGATCTTGAGTTATCATACAATATGCTTCTAAGAAGGCCTTGGTTACATGAGATTTGTGTAGTCCCATCAACACTGCACCAATGTATCAAGTGTTCCCACTTAGGGATAGAAGTGAATATTCTAGGATATTTACACCCATATTAACACTACAAACATCTTGAGGCCAAGTTTCAAAGCTATAATTATCAATATGATATGAATCCAAGTTCCAAGCAAGATAAAAGAAAGGCTATGCTTATTGATCCTTCACTAGATAATTGCATAGATCCTAATACCTTGGATTCTCTTTCCCACATGCCACCTCTTAAAGTTGTTAATCATTTCACCATTCTAGAAAATTGATTGAGAGAGTATGTGACCCATGATACATTTCATATTTCCAATCTCCTTGTAATCCAAAAAACCTTGGGTGACCTAAAGTCATCCCACATATGCATTGGTAATAAAAGAATAAAGATAATAAACCTATAACATTTGTACCAACATCTAGCTTAGGACCTGACTCTCTTGAAGGGGATGAGTCATGGTTATACAATGATAACCAAGCTTATTACTATAAAAATGCAAAGTTTCCTATTCCCAATAAGATTATGGAGCATCACAATTATGAAAGAAGAGGCCTCAGATAGAATTAGCAAGGAACCATCAAGCCAATTTTCATGACTAAGTATGAAAACCTTATGGACTTGGATTTAAACTACCTAGGAGTGACCCCAAATATCTTATTTAAACTCCATCACTAGTGATTAGTGATGATGATATCGATAGTGAAGTAGGGTCTGATCATAGCCTCACCTTTGATAACCTAGCTAGAACTAACCTATTTGATAACATTGCCATTTGTAACCTTACCTTGGCCATTCATCACAACCCTTTGCCATTATTTTATCCCAAATTGATAGATTTAAAACAACAAGAATCTAGTCTATCAATTGATGAGTTTCATAATGATGAGGCATTATTTGACTTTTTAGGCCTTATAGACAACATTCCATTGGGAGATCCAAAATTAGGATTTTCAATCACATTAGATCCTATAACTTATTTTGGAGAGCGAGTGAACACCCTTAGCCAAAAAAATAAGTAAAACACTAAGGTCTCAAAGTGAAAACCTCTTTGAGGTACTTTCTAACTAGGAAAAAAGTAAAGATAAAGGCCAATCTAGTGGTGAAAAACTATTTCAAACACCATTAGATGGGGATTTTCATTCTTCTTTGAATTTAGAACAAGAGGCCACCAACAATGAAATTTCCTATGGATCCAAGTTTAAATTTGACGAACAAAAAGTATTTGATCAAATTCTCCAAGAATTTCACAATATTTTGGTTACATGATTAGATCTCCCATTATGGGACTCATACTCATCATTCTTAGGAGAAGTTGAAGAGCAAGTCCCAATGGAGAACCCTAACATAATCCAATAGTTCAAGTCATTAACTAATATCTTAGAATATGGATTAACCCTTTTGGTTGAAGATATAATAAAATTAGGGGCATCCCTCACTAAGGAATGTGACATCTTTATAGTTTTGTTGAGAGAATTTGTAGATATATTTTCATGGGCCTATTCTGACATGCTAAGTTTAGACACCACTTTAGTTCTACACCACCTTGTGGTTAATCTTGACACCAAAATAATTAAAAAAAGTTACGTAAGATGCATCCTCACACTACTATAATAGTAAAGAGAGAGTTAGAAGAACTCTTAGAAGCAGGATGTATCTGATCCATTGACTACTTAGAATGGATCTCTAATGTGGTGCATGTTAGTAAAAAGCCTGAAGGGATCAGGATTTGTACTAATTTTTGAGACATCAAAAAATCTTTTCCTAAAGATGATTTTCCCATGCCTAATATCAACATGATCATAGAATCCATAGTTATTTATGAAATTCTTTCACTCATGGATGGCTTTTTAGGATATAATCAGATTAGAATAACACCAGAAGACCAAAATAAAACAACCTTCACCACTCCATGGGGAACATTTTGTTATCAAGTAATGCCATTTGGCCTTAAGAATGTTGGAGCTACATATCAAAGTGCTATGACTGTCATATTCCATGATATGATGTATGATATTGTTGAAGACTATGTTGATGACATATTAGGGAAATCCAAAACTAGGGCCAACCATCCAGTAGTGTTACATAAGATATTTGAAAGATTATGGGAGTAAAAATTCAAACTCAATCCAAAGAAATGTGTCTTTGGTGTAAATTTAGGCAAGCTAATTGGATTCATCATGTCTCATAGATGTATTGAAGTTGATATTGCTAAATTACGTGCTATAACTAACATGCCACCACCAAATAACTTAAAGCAACTTCATAGTTTGCAAGGTAAGATCTCATCTATCTAGTGCTTCATCTATCAGTTAATAGATAAGTACGATCCATTTAAACACATTTTGAAAAATGAAGTTGCATTTCACTAAGATGATCACTACTAAATAGATTTTTAACAACTCAAAAATTATCTTATTAATCCACCTATTCTATTACCTCTTATGCCAGGAAGGCTTTTCTTGTTATACCTATTAGCTACCGATCATACTTTAGGGTCACTCTTGGATAAACATGATGATAATGGAAAGGAGCATGTTGTATAATACCTAATCTATACCTTAGTTACATATGAACACAACTTTTCACCTATTGAAAAAGTTTGTCTAGCCATGGTCTTTGTAGCTTAGAAATTACACCATTACATGTTGAATAATAAGGCCATTGTAATTTTAAAGGTAGATCCACTCAAGTATCTATTATCTAAAATATATTTACAAGATAGAATGGCTAAATGGATCATGATGTTTAGTGAGTTTGACATACAATATGTTAATCAAAAGACAATTAAGGGATAAGTTCTTATAGATCAACTTGTTTAAGCACCTCTCACAGAAAATAAATGACTCACATTTCAATTTCATAATGAATCCATAATGAATATCATTAACACACCCCTTGAAGAGAAGCCTTATAATCTATATTTTGATGGTTCATTTATTACACATGGATCAAGGGAGGGCCTATTGTTTATTACACCATAGGGGGATCTAATCCCTAATTCATTTAGAATCATATTTTCTTGTACAAACAACATGGCTGATTATGAAGCACTTGTTATAAGACTTCAATAAGTACTGCATTGGAATATATATCATCTCCAAGTTTATGGTGATTCTTAATTAATCATTAATTAGGTCACAAATCATTTTAAGATCAAAGATGACAAGTTTGTTCTATATAAATCCATGGTCGACACTCTTAAGCAACAAATTACCAATATTTAGTTTGAGTACATACCAAGGGTGAGTAATATAACTAAAGATGCCATGGCTACTCTTGGCTCTTTTATTTGAAAAACAAATAAAAGTAGATAGTATTAATTCCTCATTAAGAATTTGTTATCACCAGCTCATGAACCTTCAACCATTGCCATGATTTGTGATATTTTTAGTCCTAATTCTATCTAATACTTAGACCTTTAAAACTACTTTCATGACCAAGTTGTACCACTTAACCTATCTTGAAAACAAACCAAATCCTTTCACTCATCATTCCAGTCATTATACTCTACTTGGATCCACCCTTTAGCATCATAATTTTGATGGAACTCTTCTTCAGTGTTTAACTTTAATATAGTCTTCCTTAACATTAATAGAAGTTCACAAAGGAGTATGTGGAACTCATTGTAGTGGGGAAATCCTATCCAAAAAACTCTTTCATACTAATTATTATTGGCCCACAAGAGATGCAAATGCCACTATATATGTAAAAATGTGTGACAAATGTTAATGACATGATAATTTGATTCATGCCCTAGCAAAACTTTGAAACTGATGTTGATACAATGGCCATTTTCTACATGGGGACTCGACCTCATTGGGAAGATCAACCCCACTTCATTTTATTTCCGTAAACATATCCTTACTACCATAGAGTATTTCACTAAGTGGTTTAAAGCTATACCTTTCACTTACATGACTGGAAAGTGAATTTCTAAATTCATTTTCAACCATTTCATTTGCTGCTATGGTATCCCCTCTGACATTATATCTAATAATGGAGGATCATTTAAAAATAAGGATGTAGACCAGCTATGTACTAAATATAAAATCACATAATTTTTTTTGTACAACATATTACCCTCAAGGTAATGGCCAAGCCAATGCATCCAACAAAAACATTGTCAATATCTTCAAAAAGATTGTCAATGATGTTGATCATGATTGGCACTTACAAATATTCCTTACCCTTTGGGCATACCATACCAATCATTATATTCCCATTGGAGTCACTCCATACTCACTTATTTATGGTACTAAAGCCATCCTTCCCACTAAAGTCAAGTTACCTTCCTTATGCATCCATTTCAAGCCTGTCCTAGATGATCATGACTATTAAATAGCCCACCTGTAAGAACTACACCTACTTGATGAGAAATGCACAATCACGCTAAAAAATCTTCAAATATATGAGATCCAACTCAAAAGCCACTATAATTGACATGTTAAGTATAGAACATTTGAACTTGGTGATGTTTTTAAATTAAACCAAAAGAATACTTAAACTAAGAATAAACATAAATGGAAATTCAAACCAAAATGGATAGGGCCTTTCATCATTACTACATATTATGGATTAAGAGCATACAGAATTGCCATACTAGACAGAGATGAACTTCTTGAGTTGATGAATATTATTCATCTCAAGTAGTACTATGCATGAGTGCTAAGGTGTATTGTTTGTAAGGACAGTTTCAATTATGCCATTTTATCACTATTCTTATTTATACAAATACCATCCTTATCCATCTTCTTCATTGAATCTACTTTACATTTCCATTCTATCGACCAAGTGTGTTTTAAATCCTAACTTGTTTGACCTTAGTTATTTCCATTCATTACATAGTTTTAGCATCAAGGTATCTGATCAATTTTATTAGTTGGTTTAATTACTTTAGACACAGATTATCTTTTGGGATAGTGTGACATACATTTTGATAGTTTCATCATTTGTTTTTTATTCCTTTCTTACCACCGATCTTGCTACTAACTATAACCACCTTTGGGAAAATTAGTATCATTGATCTATGACATTGTGTCTTTGTTACAACTACCTATGGGAAAACTATGGGCAGTGTTAAGCCTTGATGTACCAACTTGCCACTTCATATATCACACTATGCCTTTTTACCAACTATGCCCATTTTGTTTGAATTGATTGCTACACTAGTTAAATTCCTTTGTTGTAAGGGCAAAACTACAATGACTTGAGGTAGTACTCAATACTTATTGAGGTTAGCTCAGTCACTCTTCTCCACCACACTCTTACTATTTTGTGAGAAACCTAAGCCAACAATATTACCATTTTGTGAGCAACCTAAGCCATGATCTCATTATTTTACGAGCAACCTAAGCCAGCACTCTCACCATTTTATGAGCAACCTGAGTTTGAATGCTCTCACCATTTCATGAGATTGAACCATTTAGTGTCTCATCATCCTTGATTGAGTTGAGACACTCCAAAAAATTCTAAAAACATTTGAAAAATTGTTAGAAAAGAACAAAAACATTGATCACTTCTTTGCCTTAAGGATTCTAGGAACCCTTAATAAGCTACAAGTAAATCATTTGTCATTTAGTTTCCCCATCCTTTTTTTCCTTTTCTCTCAAACCCTTTCCATTTTGTAAGACCATTCCTATTCTTCTATCACATCCATTCTATTTTTTCATCAGTTATTATTTTCTTCCCATTCCCTAAAAGAACTACATTTGGCCTGATGTTTTTTATTGGATATTACATCCATGGAACTATGTAGATAGTGTTCACTTACCTAGTGCATATGGAGACAACTCAGCCACCCCCTTCCTTTTCTTCTATTTCCCCCATTGTGTTCATTCGTTAAGGTTATCACCTATTTTATAGAGGCACTATTCATATAGTTTTTTGGAGTGTTTCTTTGTTTGTTTCTTTGTTAATTTATTTGTGTCTATTTGTTTACTTTTAGCACTGTTGCCTTGATTTAGTTTATGTGTGTTTATTGGGTGATTCCTTGCCCACACTTACACTTGAATCCATCCATGTTCATATGTTTACATTTTCATCATGGTTTCTATCATTGGTGCATTGTTTTCTATTAAGTATTGGATTACAAGAGTCAATCTTTATGCATATTTCGACCAAGTCCTCATGATGTTATACCATGATGCCTATCGACATCTGCTATAATAAACCTAAGGTTTAAGAAGTCTAATCATAAATGGTGACATCTATTTGACACTGACATCTTGATTTCATCCCAATCATATCCCTAATAGAGTAATTAATCATGAAATAATTTCAACCTTTATTAATTAGGATGAGCATCTCCCTACTAGTAGATTATTTCAATTCATCATTACCTTATGTGTTAAGTTATCATCCTCCTTGATCAAGTTTATCATGTTTTCCATAATTAGGGTGTAATGATTATAACCACCTAACGGAAAATCATTGCACACCATCTGACCTACATTTCTCAATGATTATAATCACCTTTGGGCAAATCATTATGTTGTCACCACATTACTTTTTATATGTATATAGGGACATGTTATCTTGTTTGTCTATGCTAACTGGGGTAGCTCCATATTATCAATGATCATAACCACCTTTGGGAAAATCATTATGTTATCATACCACATTACCACTATCAAGATACAATGTTTATAACCATCTTTGGGCAAACCATTGTGCACTATCCCACTTGCATTCTAAATGATTTTGACTACTTTTTCAATATCATTTTATTTTCACCCCATCATCTTTCCTTTCTTTAGTCTCCTCGTTTCACTTCTTTCTTTTTGAGGCACCATTTTTTGACTTATTTGTGCCAACCGTTCCCTCGAGGGAGCATCATATAGTTGGTTTATCATCATTAAAGTTGTAAGAATACATGACCTTTTCATTCTTTGAGAAGATGTTATAGTTTTTATAGCATGCAATGCCTTTCCAAATAGGGGCAAATCATAGACACCTAAAACTGGCCATCGATAACCTCCAACCTGGATTTTGACCAATTTCCACCTAAAATACATAGTTTGGCCTAAAAACACTAAAACATAATAAATGATGTAAAACTAACATATCCAACTTCCAATTTTGGCTAGGTTATCCCTAAAGGGGTTAATGCAATTTATAGGCCAACTAACTTTGATTAGACCATTCTGAGTCAAAATGTCAATTTTGTACCTAGGTGCTCTTGATTTCTCTTTCCTATCAAAACTCTTACATGAAACATGTGCCTTTGTTATTTGTTGTTGGTAACATCCTAAATAGGAATACATATCTAACACATCTAACATCACCTTCTAATTTCAATCTAGTCAAATTTTGGACCAATAATAAGGCAATCTAATCAATTTGAGTAATTTTTGCAAGAAATGCTTAATCATGCTTAAAAAATAATTAATCCAAATCAAGGCATAATTAAGAATTTCATGGAAACATGCTGAAAACTTAATTTTGGAAATGAGTATTGAATAGTTGCATCATCAGGTGACCCCATTTCTTGGGAAGAGATCCCTAGACCATAAATGCCATAAATATCAAGATTCATGCCCTCCATGCCTCATCAATGCCTTCCATGATGCCTTCCATGCCTCTTAATTTCCTCTTATTCCAGTGTCATGATCAAGATAATTATAAAATTAATTCCAAAAATTGAATTGATCCTCAACCACACATCTCAATCTTGTTGTTCCCAAAATCAGCTACACTCATTTTTGGAACAACCCCTATGAAACTTGCCTGTTTCATGTTTTTCACTCTAAGTTCATCTTTTGAGATAAGTTTCTCTTCATCTCGGGTTTAGTCAACTAACTTCCTTAAAAAATTTGTGACCTTCCCTCATCATGATTTCTCAAGAAATGTGAAATTCGTTATGGTTTTGATGCAATCAAAACGTCAAAATTTTGATAAAATTCTAGGAGTTAGTGTTGTTTTTCATTTTTATGCAACGTTGACATTTTTTGCTGACATTGCATATGTTTTTAGTTTCCATGTAAAGGTAGTGATTTTTTTTGCCCTTACATCCCCATGCAGAAGTGGCAAAAATCATCGCCCTTTCATTTTTGTTGAAATGTTCCATGCAGGAGTAGTGATTTTTACCACCCCTGTATTTCTTCCAACTCACATGCAGAGGTGGCAATTTTTACCACCCCTACATGACATCAATTTTCAAGCATGATATTTATGGCCACACACATTGAGTGGTTGACATCAACTTTAAACCCTTTAAATGTTGATTTGAGCCCTATTTGGATCATTCCAGGTTGTCTACTCCTCCTCCCTATGTCTTGTCGAACATGTAAATGAGTAGGATCATGATTTTTCCCAAATTCAAGTGTAAGGAAATGATTTTTGCCAGGTAGGGTTTTTGTGTTCTTCCTTTTTTTATTTTTAGTTTTTTTTTGCTCTTTTGTTTAAATTCTATTTTTTTCTCTTTCCTCCTTTGTAGTTTGTCTTTTTCTTTTTTTTTCCTCCTCACTCTCCTCCTCATTAATATCACAAACCCTATCAACCCTATCAACTAAAGTAACTAGTGTAACGATTGTGATTTTCTTTGCCCTTACATAGCCATTTAAACTAGTGTAATGTTGGTGATTTTTGCCACCCTTATAATATATTTTCCATTCATGCAAGGGTGGTGATTTTCACTACCCTTACACAAGTTTTACCTCCTTATGTAGAGGCAACAATTTTTGCTACCCCTGCACAAGGTTCATATGCATAGGTGGAAAAAATTATTGCTTATGTACAATAATCTTTCCCCAACATGCATAGGCAGCAAAAATTGCCACCTATGCATCAACACCCTCCGTCAATGTGTTACATCATCAATTTTTTCCATCGATACTACCTCCACATGCAAGGGTAGAAACTTTTGCTACCCCTGCATGTATTTCCTTAGATTTTCCTAGATGCTGGTGGTAATGTGGTAATTAGACTAGACCCTGAGTTCATTGACAAAGTGTTCATGTGTCCTCCTGCTACTAAAGTATTAAAATTTGATTTTGTTGAAGCACAAAGGGAATATGACAAAGATCTCAAAAGAGTGAAGAAAGTGATCAACAATAGATGGCTTAAAACTCCATGGGTGAACTTGTCAAGATGGCCACAAAGCTTTCTAATGAGTGATTTCAGAGAAGAAGTTGGAAACCTAATCACTCTTCTCAGAAGGGTAAGAGGTCTACCTTCTTCCTCTTAGTTTCATGAATGGATGTAGCCCTTTATTAACATAATTTTCCAAGGCAAACAAGTACCTTCAAATTCTATATTATTTCATACCTGGTATATATTATGGCATCTATGAGAACCTTCCCAGGATTAACATCAGAAGGAGATAGGAGAGTAACCCTGATATATCAATATTATCCTTAGTTGACATTGAAGGGTTATATATATCATTTTAGAAGGGTAAATGATGCTTTCTTCATGGTATTTTTGTGTCTCTTTGATCCCTAATTAGAACAGAAAAGAGTGTTAGATGAAGCCTAGACAATTGTGAATGACTTCAAGTGTATGTTCTTGTAGTT
This sequence comes from Torreya grandis, assembly GCA_037957365.1. Classification (NCBI taxonomy): domain Eukaryota; kingdom Viridiplantae; phylum Streptophyta; class Pinopsida; order Cupressales; family Taxaceae; genus Torreya; species Torreya grandis. The sequence goes on from JARHVA010004759.1 coordinate 743,930, forward strand.
CCCTTCTTTTCCTTATCTATGGGTTGGGATTTTTTTGAGGTCACCTTTATATGCTCCCAAGATTCCCCTTAGATAAAGTATTCTTGATGGAACTATGTAGGAAAATAATCATCATAAAAAATAAGTAGATGGAACTCAAGAAACCTGGCTTCAAGTTCCTGATTGAAATTGGCAGGTTCTCAGTATTGACCATTAGAAAAGCTAGGGTTATAGAGACTAAAATGCAACTCATAACCATGAAGCACTTCAAAAAGAGGCCAAACATTGAATACAAAGGTGTAAAGGATATAATCAAAAGGAAGACCCAATTTTATGAGCCTATGATCGAAGATATTTGGGTTAATTTGAGGACTGTTGAAGACATCAGGAAAATGGACTATAGTAGATTATCTCTTGAATATATAGAATATCTAGGACTCACTGATATCCCTAAAAGTCTAGTGGATAATGGTGATTTGATCAATAATAGATACCATGTTGAATAGGTCACCAATGCCCCTCTCCCCCCAATTCAATGGTCACAAAAGGAATTGACTTTCTTAAGAAGAAGATTCTAACCAATATTGGCAAACACCAATGATTAGTTAGCAAATAAGGCAATCACCTTGAAAGAGTTTATCATAGGGTTAGAAGTTGAATTTCAAGAAGAAATAAGGAGAAAGGTAGAAAATAAGATGAAGAATAAAAGTGATGTCCTTGCTTTTGATAGGCCAAATAAGCCTAGGATCATCTTCATGACAAAGAAGTCACAAGTTGTAGAAAAGGAACTAGGAATAATAGACAAGGAAGTTGAGAAGTAGAGCATCAAAGAACTAGTAGTAGAACAAATGGAAACTTATGATAGGCTTACAAATCAATAGGAAAAGGAAACTCTATCTCCACAAGTAGGTGTACAACAAGATGAAGGAATTTCTTCTTCCCTACCTAACTCACCTATTGTAACTCCACCTATTTCTCGAATCAGTATTCCCTCTTCTAGAACTGCCTCTCCTTCCAAAATTATTTTTGATGACCCTCAAGGCACTTTTGGAGATGTCCTTTTGATATAGGAGATAGTTCTACCTTTGATCATTCAACAACAGGTGTAGTTTTAACTAATACTCCACCCATTATTTCCACCACCAGTGTAGGTGTTACTCTAGTGATGCTAACTACAGGGATTGATGCTAATGTAAGTACTTATTCTCCCTCCCACCTTGCTTGTCAGTTTATACACCCAAAAGGAAAAAATAAGCCATCTCCCAAGAAGACTTTGATTTCACTAAAATAGTGTCGGCCAAAGTCAAGACTCCCAAAAGACCAAATTTTTTTTCAAAGATGAATGAGGATAAAGGGCACAAATTTTTGTAAATATCAAAACCTCCAAAGGATGCAAATCTTAATAATTTTGATGTAAATGAGTACTCTATCTCTCGAATTGAGTTAGGGAAAATAACTCATGAAAGTGCTAAGAGTGACATGTAATCAACTATGGACATCTTGGTTTAAAAGTTTGACAGAGAAAGATAGATAAAGGACCATTATAAAGTAATGGTTAAATAATTGACAGTGGTAATAAGGAAAATAACTTTCACTCTAGAAATTGTAACTCTAGAGGCTATCACTATTGATGACCCCATGATTCAAAAATAAAAAAAAGACCTATCTCAAGGGAAAAGTACTTGAAGAGTACTTAGATAAGCTGCATGCACAAGGATTTTCCTTGCTCATTGAGTTGTTTGAGAAAGTGGGTAAGATGAAGAAAGTGAGAGCAGAATTAGATGACCTTATCAATATCATTTCCCAAGATATTGAAAGCATAAATAAGTGTCTTGATAAGTGGGTGGATATGAAGAAGTTGAAAATAAACACCCTAGTATCAATTGGCATCATTGTTAATAGAGAATCTTATACTAAAATAAAAGAAGAATTGATATATAGGAGTTAGGTGCTTAAAGAGTTGATCAGTGACATTGAATCATCGAAAGACCTCAGTGAAGAAAGTGACATCAGTTTGTTACACAAGTTAGAGGAGCTACCTTGCAAGCTTACATCACAAGACAACCAATTCCTTTCAGCCAAAAAAATGGTTCAAGAATTCAAAGGTATGTTCTGAAAGGAATTTGAAGATAAACCATTCTCGATGGTATCCATGGATAATATACTGATAATTAATTAACTCTAGATAATCTAAAAACTAGGTTAACTAGTCATAAAAAATTGGTCGCAGTAGTGAATGATGCCATAGTCAGGGTGAAGATGATTTTCAAGAATATTGTTACTCCAAATAGTATCAAGATACAAGTGTTTATCACTATGTATGATGCTCATATAAATAAATATGAAGTTACAAATTGAATCAACTTTTTGTTGATTTAATTTCCTTTTTTCTAAATGCATTTTTGTAACCACTTTAGACATTTGCACATGTACTTATGTCATGTGTAATTACATGTAGAAATATGGAAAGTCCAAAGTCAACAAAGACTTTTATCTTTGACTAGGTTAGAATATTTAAGTCTTTCATAAATTTTCAAGGCTTCTCTATATAAATAAAGAGAGCCTCTTTTGTAAATATATCATTTGGGTGATCAAAAGCGAAAACTCTACCAAAAATTTAGATGCCTTTTGAGACTTTGAGCTGAGATTGTAAATCATATTTTCTTGAATGAATGAGAAAGCGGGTTACTTTTCAAACTTTGTGTTGGAATGACTTGTGTTATTTATGGAATTGTACTTATGTCATTTTTCCTAAAAATATCTCATATATTTGATTAAATAAGCAGTGTGTGGAAATTATCGGGAAGATGTTTTGAAGTTAATCATGAAGACTTTGTGTTGTTATAATTACCTTTAGTTTGTGTTTCTTGTGTTTTGGTGAAAAGAGTATTAGAAAGGCTTTGTACTACTTTTATCCTTTGTTATCTTATACTCTGTTGTGGTTTTTGGTGGAGACTTTGAGCTTCACTTCATTCTATAATTTTATTAGTCCTAAATCACGAAGAGAAGCAACGAAAGACTTTGTACTTTCATGGGTTTCTTGTGGACCCAATTACTACCTAAGAAGTTTTCCTACTATTTACTAGACATAATTTTTGAAAGAAGAGGATTGTTTTTAGTTATTACACAGGAATTTTCCTTTACCTTTTGAACATCATCTCAAAAAATAGAGAGATGAATGGTGTGATTTCACCCCTAAGTCTATTTTCAATTTATATTAATAAATAGAAAATTATAAGGAACCTCCCCTTGATGAGAGGAGAGATTTATCTCACTATGCTATGGTAAACCTACACATTTTTCCATATAGATCTCCTTGTGTTGTGGTCAATATACCCATTTTGTAATTAGTTAATTGATGAAAAAATAATCACCCAATAGCTTTTGGTGACTCAATTGGGGACATGGACGTGCACTTTGAAGCCTCAAGCTTCAAATTAAAGCATTTCTAGTCCTTTTTAAATTTTTCACTTTGGCAAATCCATCATACATGTGAATCCAAAGATCTCAAGGTATTGTTTATCCTATATTCAAGTTAGTTTGGCAAAATAGTTTTGATATTTCTCCTCTACTATCTCACCTCCAACGTACCAGGAGTTTTCCTCCTACCAACGTCAGATCTCCAATACCAAATGAATCTTCTAATATTAGTGCTAGTAGAGTTTTGTCCATACTTACCCCACCAAGATTTATTATCCCTCCCTTTAATCATCATATCATGGCAGCCCAAGGTCCTTGGAGTAACTCATTTGGTGCTCTCAATCTAGCCCCACCTTTACATGAACTACCTCATACTTCAAGAAAGAATTTTCCCAAGTTTTATGGTGATGGGAAAGTCCATCCTAATGAGCATATTGCTACCTTCTACATAGCATGTGGTGTGATAGGCATGGAATATGAAGATATAGTGGTGAGATTGTTTGTAGAAACTTTTCAAGGTGTTGCCGCAGATTGGTTCTATCACCTTCAGCCTCAAACTATAACTGACTGGAACACTCTCAAAGCCAAGTTTGAGGTTAGGTTCAAACCCACTAAAGATGCACATGATTTATTGGCTTAGCTTATGTAAATGATGAAGGAACCCCATGATCCTATCCAAGACTTTATTGCTAAATTTAATAAGCTGAGGAAAAAAATTCTTATGATCGCTCAGCGAACACCAGAGAATCTTAAGTATTTTTTCATCAACTCTCAACTTCTTGAAGTAAGTTTTCTATTGAGGTGGGCCAGTCCTATAGATATTTTTTTAGCCCAAAATTTGGCTACTGAGGTTGAAGATGACCATATCCTGGTAGGTAAGATCAAAAAAATTCCAATAAAAATAAATTTTCCTCATCTACTAAAATTTCTTCCATAAGCACCACAGATCCTATGGTGCAAAAGTTGACAAATGAACTACTAGCCTTGAAAAGGAAAATGTCACAAGAGATGCCAAGAAGGTTGTTTCTCCATCATTCATATCAAGGTAGTGCTACTAAAATTCAAGGATAATCTAACCATCTTCCTTTGACATAGGGGAAGCTCACCATCAAAGCAGCACCTGTCAACTCAGCAGTCAGTTATCATGAAACCAAACATGATCTCTCTTTCCAACTTGAGTTATAATAAGAGGATGACGTTAATTTATTTTTTGAAGGAGAAGAAAAATTAGCTAATGATTCTAATATCAATTTTTTTCAATACCAAGATGAAGCTAAGAAAAAATGAGAAGTAGTTGATGGATTGTATGTTATCTTTACTAGGTCCCAAAATTAGTCAACTCAACAAGCTGATAAAGGAAAGGCAGGAGAAGAACCTCAACTAGTAGTCTCAATTGATAAATGGGGGACTTCATTACCTTTCTAATCAAAGGAATCGATAACCAATAAGAAAGTAAGTACCTCGAACCACCATGTATCTTTTGCTTATATTCCTTAGACCAGTGCCACACCTAATAAAGATTAGGATGATGTACTTCCTCTATTCTAGTTCATTCAAACTATTTGATATAATTGATCATGCTAAAAAACCAAGATTCAAATGATCGAAGTTGAGTACTTGTGAGCCAATCATAAGTAGTTTGATAGGTTAGCTGAATACATAAAAATGAAAACTGTCCCTATAAGACAAGATTTTCCAAAGATGACTCATGATTCCTCAAAGAAAAAATCCACTCAGAATAATCTTGTCACTACTCCTTCTACCCCTAGAAAAATAGAACCTTTCTATGTTTCTCTTCTGATAAATGGTCATAAATTGAGCAACTGTATAATAGACTCTAGGGCCTCTGACAATGTTATGCCTACCAAGGTAGTAGATTCTCTTGGTCTTACCTTAACTAAGACTTATGGTATATGGTTTTCCATGGATAATAAGTAAGTACCACTCCTAGGTCAAATTAAAGATGCCCAATTTGCATTCACAACCTTTCTAAATAAAAGGATCAAAATGATAGTCTTGGTGGCCGATGTTCTAGCTTCCTATGGCATCCTGCTTAGACAAAAAAATTTGCAAGGATGTAGGTGGAGAGTTGAATATGGATCTATCTAAAGCAAGGATACCCATTAAAGGTGTCATGAAGAAATTGCTTCTTGAGAAACAGTCAAAATATATTTTCACCCAAATGTCAGACCCTGAAGCTCAAATTTTATTTGAATCATCAGAAATGGGTAACTATTTTATGATCACTGAAGATGTTTTTAGCTCATCAGACAAAAGTTCTTTAAGTGACCATTTAGACAATTCAAATAAGAAATCAATAGAATTATTAGAGCAAAGTTTAGATAACAAAGTATCTTTCCTAAGTAATGAAGAGAAATTTTTGAAAAGATCAAATTCTAATGATGTCTAGATTTTAGAGTTTGATGGCAGTTGTTCTTCTATTGGTTTTGGAGCCAAAATTGTCTTGATATCCCCTCAAGGAAAGTGTTTTCCTTATTCATATAAGTTATAGTTCAACAATACCAACAACACCACCGAGTATGAGTCTTTATTTTTTAGATTGAAAGATACTCATGCTAAAGGTATTAAGATTCTTCATACTCAGGGATATGTTGAACTGGTGGTTTATTAGGTAAAAAACCTAACCCAACCAAAAATGAAAGATTACAACATTATCGCAATCTAGTATGGGATTATATTGAAAGTCCTAATGCTTTCGATAGTTTTTATATGCCGATAGAATTCAACAATCGTGCAAACTCATTGGTGGTCTTTACAACCCTCATGGTTCCCCATAAAGATTTCAAAGGGGACAAGTACACTATTGAGGTAGTCTTTCAACCAAGTGTACTTGATAATGCCATTCATTGGTAGCTATTTAATGATGATAATCAAATCATTGCTTTTCTAGAAAAGATGGATAACTTTGAGGAGATTTATTTTGAAGGTAGCAAATCTCCATCATGGGAATCAGTTCCCAAAATAAATTCAAAAGCTGGTGAGGAGTTTCTTCAACTCAAAGGGAATAAAATTCTAAAAGGTTTGGTTTCTCTTGAAAAGTTATTTGATAAGCATGACAGGTATGTTAAGCAACAACAAATAGATTTAAGTTCCTCTAAGGAATTTGATCAAGTGAATTTGAGTACAACAAAAAATACCAAAATGGTCAACATTGGGAATTGCTGCACTTTTGATGAGAAGCTCAAATTCGTTACTCTTCTTCACCATTACATTGATGTTTTGGTATATTCTTATGATGATTTGAAGTCCCTCAGCCCTAAATAAATTTAGCATGAAATTCCTCTTAAAGTTGGGTCATGACCTCACAAGCAAAAGCAAAGGCAATATAACCCTAAAATACTAGGTACTATCCTTTATGAGATCTAGAAAATGCTGAATGCAATAATTATTTTTCCAATCCACCATTCCACATGGATTGCTAACATAGTCCTAGCAAGGAAAAAGAATGGAGAAATTCATATATGTGTTGACTTTAGAAACATAAATCAATCTTGTTTAAAAGATAACTATGCCTTACCCATCATGGATCAAGTGTTGTAAACAATGACTGGTTTAGAAATGTTATCAATGTTAGATGGTTATTTTGGGTACAATTAAGTGGAAGTCAATGAAGCAGACCAACATAAAACCACTTTCACTACACTATAGGGTACTTTTGTGTATCATTGAATGCCTTTTGATCTGATCAATGCTAGCACCACCTTCTAGAGAGCAATGGATCTTGCCTTTAGAGATGTCATATGGAAGTTTATCATAATATATCTTGATGATTTGACCATTTTTTCTAAACATAATCCTGACCATGTGCATCATTTATAATAAGTGTTGGAATGCTATTGGTAAAATGGTATTTCTCTTAATCTTAAGAAGTTAGTTTATGGAGTTATAGAAGGTAAACTTCTCGGTCACACTGTATCCCAAGAAGGCATAAAAATTAACTTAGAAAGAGTCAAATCTATCCAAAATCCTACTCTTTCTACTAGTAAGACTGTCGTTCATTCTTTCTTTAGAAAGGTGAATTTTCTGTGAAGGTTCATTCCTAAATTCATAGAGAAAACTTGCCACATTGTCAAAATGATGAAGGTTAAAGCCACATTTGATTAGACTGCACAAGGAAATTCAGCATTTGAAGATATCAAGAAAGTGATCACCCATGCCCCAATCCTAGTTTGCTTGAATTATACCAAAGACTTTGTAGTATACAGCTACACTTCTGAACATATACTTTCAACCATTTTGGTTCAACAAAACAAAGAAAGTGTGGAATCTCCCATATCATTTATGAGTTGTCCTCTCAAAGCTCACAAATTGAAATATTCAAACATGGAGAATCAGGCTTATGCTGTGGTCAAGGTAATAAAGCATTTCAGATTTTATATCCTGAATTCATATACTATCATTCTGGTGCTTGATACAACAGTGAAGTCCATTCTAAATCAACAAGAGTTTAGCACTAAAAAGGGCAATTAGATAGATAATATTTAGGAGTTTGATCTTGATATCAAACCTACCAAGCTTATGTGGGGAAAGGGTCTCTGCCAACTGATTGTTGATAACATACCAAAGGAAATAGGACATGAAGGAATCAAGGTTGAAGATGTGCATATAGTTCTCTTCGTCACCACTACTGATGAGTGTATTCCAATATCACTCATTTTCTTACCTATGGTGAGTGTCCCACCCATCTATCCTATAAATAAAAATGGAATTTTAAGTTAAAGGCTACTAACTATGTCTTATGGGGTAATGGTTTGTGTTGACGCTGGAAAGTGCACCCAGCGGCAGGAAAGCAGATTCCTGCCCTCTCCCCGCAACATGGAAACCCCTCTCTCTCCTGTGGGATGGCGAAGCAGGAGAGGGGAGTCTCTAGATATGGGCTAGTTCCCTCTGATGTATCTTGTTTGCTTTAGGTAACGCAAAATATAGGTATATAGGTATACTGGGGGGGATGAAAAGGGAAAGAAGTGCAAGAAAGCAAACAACGTACTCTAAAGGAGGTGATACACCAAAAACAAGTTGACCTTCCACGTCCACTCTCAGAATCAAGGAAAAACATACATACACTCAGATCTGGCAGAAAAGACCTGGTCTCTGGGATGACAAGGAGGTTCTTATGGAAAGCACAAGAAAAGGGACTCACCAAGGTACTGAAAAATACACACTGTAAGTGACCTCACCTATTCCATACCTCCAGAACAGAACTCTACTTGTGGCAGCAGTAGACAGTGGCACTTTGTAGATCACAAGTTTGCTGGTGTTGAACCTGTGAGAGCATCAAGAGACAATGACTAGACACAGATTAACATTCAATGCATACACTGAAAGATCCATCCAAAATAGAGGTAAAAACTATCTTTTATTGATTCAGGTGGAAAATTTGGAGAGCAATGCTCTTTACAAAAGTGAGGAAGATGCTGAGAAATGGCTAAGTCTGAGTATTTATAGCAAAAGAGCCAAGAGAAGTTTCATTGGAAAGCGTGAAAAACACTATTGATGACATCACAAGTCTGCCAAGGCCATGCTTGTTGCCTCGTTTTGCGTGCTAGTTTTCTCCTTTGGTGGCTGGGTGGGCTTTTTCTTGTGCACTACAAGTGAATTTTGCTACCTTTTACATGTATTTCATGTAGGATTTCTGCCGACGTCGGCCGATAAGCTGTCGACAATGGCAGTCTTACCGACGTCGATTTGTGTAGGCTGCCGACGTTGGCAGTCTTGTGCTATGGGTGGCCCTTTCTCCTTCGCCGCCATGGGGCAGGGTTTTCAGTTTCGCTGCCTTTGGGCGGGGTTTTTCATATTACCACCATAGGGCGGGGCTTTTCATATTGCCGCCATAGGGCAAGGCTTTTCATATTACCGCCATAGGGTGGGGCTTTTCATATTGCCGCTCGTCTTCTGTTGTTCTGTCGATGGTGGCAGTTTTGCCGACGGTGGCAGTATTGCCGACGTCGGTCGATGTCAATGGCCCTTTTGTGTTGTGGGCGGCAAATTTGCCGCCCTCTACATATTTTTTGTAGGTGGGCTCATTTTACCTGCCCTTGTAGTGGGTGGTGATTTTGTCACCCTCTGCATTTTTTCCTACCCTCTTTTTTGCCTAAGTGTCAAACACTCCAGCTTTTTCCCCTTTCTCTCCTGGACATTTGAACGTCTGCAGACTCTGTCTCTTGCTACCTTTCATGAACAATGCTCTACAACGGCGCTGTCGAAACCTGAAGGTGGACCTTGCAACACGAAATGACTGGCCATGTGAAGCAGGTGTAGTAGGTGACTAGAATTTTGCCTGAGGGGTAAAATTGGGTCAATAAATTGGCAACTCACGGGGGAAGCATGCCTGCTATGCTTAGAACCCAGTTGCCTTGCATATCCATTGGGTGCGGAGTCGAATGGTCACTTTGAAGATGGTTTACAACAGCTCAAAATATCCCAGAATCAAAATATACAGAATTTACCTCCACTACAAAGGAAAACACACAAGACTAAAAACAACTAACTGTGCAAACTACACTTAGGAAAAATAGGGAAAACTATGTACAGTCGAACCAAAATTTAGTGGCAATGTTTCAGATGTATCCCATTGACTGGGATATGCAATTCTTTGCCGTCCAACCTAGAGAGCTAGAATGCGTTATGCTGCTTGCACTGAGTAATTATGTAAGGACCGCTCCAGAGGGCATCAAATTTTGCATGTTTTTTGGGCTTAGCTCTATCCTCGTCCCATTTTAGGACAATGTCTCCTTCGGAAAAATTCTTTGATGAAGACTTCTTGTCAAAATGTCTTTTCACCTGATGTTGGCGACTGATCATAGAGACCATGCCCTGATTCCTTACCTCCTGGAGCTCCATTAGTTCACACAATCTGACCTCCATGCTGTTTCCTTCTTCTAGCTGCAGCTGATGAGCAAGGTCCAGCGCTGGCAATTCGAGTGAGATAGGAATCCTTGCTTCCCTTCCATACACAAGCGTGTATGGAGAATTTCCAATTGATCTTTTTGGGGTGATTCGATCAGCCCATAGCGCTGTTTTCAACTTAGTATGCCAAGTTCTCTGATTTTCTTCCATGGTCCTCTTTATAATCTTGATTAAATTTTTGTTAGTGGACACAACTAGTCCATTCCCCTGTGGGTAGTAATTTGATGAGGTTCTGAGGTATATACCATACCTTAGCGCCCATTCACTAGTTTTGGTTCCCAGAAAAGCCAAGGCGTTATCTGAAATTATAGTGGCTGGGACCCCAAAACGTGTCACTAAGTCCTCATAGAAATCTAGGACCGCGCTTTCATTTGCTTCTTTCAAAGCAATGGCTTCCACCCACCTAGTAAAATAATCCGTAGCAGTCAGGACCCACTTGTGTCCGGTGCTAGAGGGAGGATTGATCATCCCTATGAAATCCAGGCCCCACTGCATGAATGGTTGTTCAACTTGAATGGGCTGTAGGGGCATGGCAGCCAATCGCTGCTTTCCATCAAAGAGTGCACACTTCTGACACTTTCTTACCCAATCATGGGTATCCTTGAAGAGAGTGGGCCAGAAATAGCCAGCTCTCATTATTTTTGCTGCTGTGGTCTTAGGGGTGAAATGGCTACCTGCCGGCCCATCGTGAAACTCAGCCAATACCTTGTCAGCCTGACTGGAGTTAATGCATCTCAAGAGAACCCCAGAGAGATCCTTCCTAAATAATACTCCATTAATCAAAACATAGGGAAGGGACTGAAGTTTAAAATACCTTCTTCCGGCCCTATTGAGACCCTGTGGACATTTGCCCATAAGAAGGAAATGCCTCATGTCCAGTGTCCAATCTCTTACGATAGCTGGTTCTTCTGCAGTGGCTGCGTCATGGATCAGCAAGTTGTCTTCATCCTTTTGTCTCAAATCTGCGGCTAGCTATTCACACAGGTCCCTTCCTCTCACCAACTTGGTGATTTTGATGTCTATGTCATACTCCATTACCTTGGTGATCCATCCCACTCTTTTTTCATTTAAGTCTCGATTGGTCAAGAAATCTTTGACGCCAGGATGTGGAACCATGAGATGGATCTTGCTATTTGACAACATATATTTGAATTTCTTCAGGCTGTGCACTACTGCCAGGACTTGCTTCTCTACATAGGTGTACCTGGTTTCGAAGTCCTCTAACCCTTGGCTGAAGAAGGCGAGTGGTTGCTCGAGGCCATCACTGTTTGCTTGGGTAAACATGGCAAATATTACTTCTCCGTTGCTGAAGGTATAGAGATTGAGGTCTTTATTGAAGTGGGGGCCGATTAGAGCGGGAGCCTAGGTCAAAGCCTGTTTGATAGCTTCAAAGCTGTCCTTCCTTGGCATTGTCCATTTGAATTCTTCACCCTTCTTTAGCAAGGAGGTCAAGGGTTTAACTATTTCAGCAAAGTTTGGAATGAACCTCTGAATGAAATTTATCCTACTAAAGAAACTCTGAAGGCCCTTTTTGTGTTTTGGTAGTGACATCTCCAGAACGGAGCAGACTCTTTCTGGGTCAATAGACAAACCTTTCATGGACACAATGTGGCCAAGAAGTTTCCCCTCATGAACTACAAATATACATTTCTTTGGGTTTAGGGAGATGCCAAATTCCCTGCACCTCTCAAAAATCTGTCTGAGGTGCTTCATATGCTGCCCTGCTTCTTTGGAGAAAACCGTTATATCATCGAGGTATACCAGCACGTTCTTGTTTATCAAACCACTGAAAGCCATGTCCATGGCTCGCTGAAAAGTAGCACCAGCATTGGATAGCCCGAAAGGCATCTTCTTGTAGGCGAACGTTCCCCATTTAGTGGTGAACTCTGTTTTGTATCAGTTGGAGTCTCGCACCAGAATTTGATTATATCCCGAATAACCATCCAGGAGGGAGAAGCATTTAGAACCAGTTACCTTTTGGAGGATCTGTTCCATGTTTGGAAGGGGATAATGATCTTTTAAAGAGACTTTATTAAGGTCTCTGAAGTTGACGCACAGCCTGATCTCCCCATTTTTCTTTCTAACTGGAACTAAATTGGCCAACCATGAGGAATGTTTGATCGGAAATATAATGCCAGACTCAATCAACTTGACCAATTCTTTCTTCATGAGGAGCTCGACCATCAGATTTACAGGCCTCTGCTTTTGCGTGATTGGTTTAGCACCTTCATCTAATTCAATAGTGTGCTGGGCGAGCCTTGGATCGAAGCTTTTCAAGTTGCTATAGTTCCAAGCGAAGACGTTAGCGAACTCCTGACATAGCAAAATGAAATTTTGCCTTTCTTGAAACGTGCAGACCTTACCAAGTGCTAGCAACTTGTCCTTGAAGATTTCAACTTTTTCATAATTCTCCTCTTTGGTAGTGATGCATGCTTTGTCATCTCTTAGTTGGTCTTCTCCGTTGAAAATACTTTCAAGTGTGACCAGACCCTTAGGGAGTTTATTGTTCTTCAATTGAACAATCTGATTTCCATATTGCTGCTGCAATTTCGCTTGATTGTGGACCGCAAACTCAGCTTCTTCCTGCAGGAAAAGAGCTATTTGTTGGTCGCTTTCGAAGACCTGCCAATTTGTAACATTATCTGGAATTGAAGGCCGAACCACTACCTTTAAATGGTGTGAACCACAACCCCTGCTTATCTCTTTTGAAACATCAAATTGGGCACCAACAGCTGCCAACCTGTCAGCCTGTTTATTCTATTCTCTGGGGATCGAAGTAATGTTAAGAGCAAGGAAATCCTCCATCAAGTCCCAAACTCTATGCTTGTAAGACTTCAGTAAGGAGTTCTTAGTCAGGTTTAGGCCTCTAATTTGGTTCACAATTAATTCACTGTCCCCCAGGATTTGCAATTTCTTGATCCCTCTCTTTCTTGCCCACTCAAGTCCATGAATCAAAGACTCATATTCTGCAATGTTACATGTGCAAGAAAATTGGAAATGGAAAGCTAAAAAGTACCTTTCCTTAGAAGGGGAGATTAACATAGTCCCACCACCAGCACCCAGTTTGCTTCTAGAACCGGCGAAGTATAGCTGCCACAGGCCGAGGTCTTCTTTATTCTCCTTCATTATATTGGGCATGACGGCACTTTCTTCATGCAAGCAATAGACTCCAAGGTCTGCCTCCTCAATAAACTTATAAGGATCATGATCGAAGTTATCGCTTCCCCACTCATCCAAGAGTAGATCTGCGACTCCTTCAAGAATGGAAGATGAAGATTTGTCTATCTGAGAGTCTTCTAGATCAATGATAGTATAACTGACATTCGCTGCTTTGGGTGAATAGGGCTCTAGGTGGTCCTTGTATATTGGCTCGGATTCAATTTTCACTTTAGTTCCATACTTGGTTCTGAAAACCAGGTATGACCAATTTGCTGCTAGATAGCCCCCTATCTTGCATGTAAAGTCCCTAGACAAACATATTGCTAAATATGGAAGAACATCCGCTACCACTATATCTTGGGAGATTGAGAATGTTGGGCAGGCATGCAATGTTAAGCTCAATCCTTTTAGGACCCCGACTGTCTTTGCAGGCGTCCCATCTAGTTGTAAGACTCCTTTGTTCATTGCTTCGTACTTTCACCCCATCTTATCAGCAATGCATTTAGGCATTACTGAAGTGCTGGCCCCGCTATCAATTATGCAATTGTGTACTAAAAATTCTCTTATGATCAAAGATACATAAAAAGGGGGAGTCTTTTCTTCTTTCTTTACCTAACCTAGAGCAGAAGGCTGCCCATTTGTCATTAAGACGTTATTAGTGTCTGGCAGGATGGCCTGTCGATCTAGCTCATGCAATTCTTTCTTCAATGCTTCCTTTTGTCTTGGAAGAGACAACGAATCCCATAGAGAAATGTTCACATGCAATTTCTTCATTTGATCAACTATATTAACTTGGGGGCTGATTGCCTTTGTGCTCTCCTTTGGGCTGATCCCAGATGGAATTGTAGACTGAGGAGTTGGAGGTACAGATGATTGACCAGGAATTGGGGCCCTCTGAAAAGGGTGTGGTGGAGGATTCGTTGTTGTCTGAGGGGAAGCTTGCGCTTTTCCAACTGCTCTTCTTTTAAATCTGGTGTTCCCTGTAATGCAATCGGTCTGATTATCTACAGTGCCCCCATGATTAATTTCACATAACTCACCTTCTTCATGATTTATCAGGGTAGAATCTGGCTGAGTTTGATTGTTACTCGTGTTGGGCTGAGCTGGGAACTCAAAAAACTGAGAAAAATCAGCAGCCTGATTTTATAAATTTTGGAAAAAATTGCCCATATTGTTTGTGTGGGCGGCTTGCTCTTGACTTTGTCCCATGGTTGAACGACCTGGCTGCTCCTGCACTAGATTGTTTAGAGTAGGCACCATGGCTTTAGATGACGAAGAAGGGCCTGCGTTATAATTTTGATAAGGTCTGGTTGTAGTGAGCTGCCCCTGACCTTGGTTATAGTTTGGAAAGGGGGGTCTAGGGGCATGGCCGTAATTCTGATAACCCTAGTTTGGCTTGTGGCTTTGAGCTTGCTAACTTTTAAGGGCAACAAGTTCATTTGACATGCTCTGCAACAAGCCCTTAACTTCATTTAATTCATTGGATGGAAAAGCCGCTGGTTTCTCAATGACAGGTAGGGGAGCAATTGTAGGAGCGACAGCCTGAATTGGGGGGAGTGGTTCTGGGAAAAGTGGCATATGAGGCCTAGGGGCAATTTTCTCGACTTGAATTAAGCAATTTTTAGTTGCAATGGCTATGTTGTACGTAGCTGGCAGGATGTGTCCCCTCATAGATTGGATCATCATAGCAATGTCACTATTTAAAGCTTTTAGGTAGTACAAGAAAGCGTAGCTGGGAGTCAGTCTTACTAGGACAGGAATTCTATCCCAAGTCTTCTGAAACCGTGTGTTGAAGTCCTGCATATACTCGTGCGGAGCTCTCTTTATAGTGGTTAGTTGTTCTGCAAGAGAGAGGCCATCACTTTTTTCCCGAAAATGATCAGTTAAACGGGTGCCCAATTCATTCGAAGAATGTATAGAATTCACAGGCAAGGTGCCGTATCAGTCGAGAGCTTTTCCTTTTAGAGACAAGACTAATAGTCTGATGGCAATATTCTCTTCTATTATATTGTGAATATTGCAAAGGTTGGCAATATTTTTTATATGCTCAACCACTGTAATAGGTCCCACTCCATCAAAAGAAGGCACATTTTTTAAAGCTATTCCTGGGATCGGATCATAGCATGGGAGGTTTAAAGGGCTCTCACCATGAAAAGCTACAAAAGGCAAGGCCATGGCTAGAACAAGTTGTATTTGTGGCTGAGCTGGGTTGGTATTTTTCGCAACAAGGCCAGGAGGGTTTACTAGTGGATAAAGGCAAGTTCTTTCAAACCTGAGCCTTTTAGCAGAGTTTAGAGGCAGCTCAATAAACTCAAAGGGGACCTTCTTGAAGCTAACCTTGTGGTAACCTTTGGCATAGAAGTTTAAGTGACTGGTCTTAAAATGAAACACTGAGATCTTACCAGTGGAGTCACCAGATGCTGAAAATCTTTGAAATGACTGTAGCAGGACCAACATCAGTCCTGAAATACTACTGTATTGAGAAAAGGAGTCCCACTAGGCATGCCAGAACTGTTGACGCTGGAAAGTGCACCCAGTGGTAGGAAAGCAGATTCTTACCCTCTCCCCGCAACATGGAAACCCCTCTCTCACCTGTGGGATGGTGAAGCAGGAGAGGGGAGTCTCTAGATATGGGCTAGTTCCCTCTGATGTATCTTTTTTGCTCCAGGTAATGCAAAATATAGGTATATAGGTATACTGGGGGGGATGAAAAGGGAAAGAAGTGCAAGAAAGCAAACAGCATACTCTAAAGGAGGTGATACACCAAAAACAAGTTGACCTTCCACGTCCACTCTCAGAATCAGGGAAAAACATACATACACTCAGATCTGGTAGAAAAGACCAGGTCTCTAGGATGACAGGGAGGTTCTTATGGAAAGCACAAGAAAAGGGACTCACCAAGGTGCTGAAAAATACACACTGTAAGTGACCTCACCTGTTCCATACCTCCAGAACAGAACTCTACTCCTGGCAGCAACAGACAGTGGCACTTTGTAGATCACAGGTTTGCTGGTGTTGAACCTGTGAGAGCAGCAAGAGATAATGACTAGACACAAATTAACATTCAATGCATACACTGAAAGATCCATCCAAAATAGAGGTAAAAATTGTCTTTTATTGATTCAGGTGGAAAATATGGAGAGCAATGCTCTTTACAAAAGTGAGGAAGATGCTGAGAAATGGCTAAGTCTGAGTATTTATAGCAGAAGAGCCAAGAGATGTTTCATTGGAAAGCATGAAAAACACTATTGATGACATCACAAGTTTGCCAAGGCCATGCTTGTTGCCTCATTTTGCATGCTGGTCTTCTCCTCCGGCAGCTGGGCGGGCTTTTTTTTGTGCACTGCAAGTGAATTTTGCCGCCCTTTGCATGTATTTCACGTAGGATTTCTGCCGACGTCAGCCGATAAGCTGCCGACGGCGGCAGTCTTGCCGACGTCGATTTGTGTAGGCGACCGACGTCGGCAGTCTTGTGCTGTGGGCGGCCCTTTCTCCTTCACCGCCATGGGGTGGGGTTTTTAGTTTCACTGCCTTTGGGTAGGGTTTTTCATATTACTACCATAGGGCGGGGCTTTTCATATTACCGCCATAGGGCGGGGCTTTTCATATTACTGCCATAGGGTGGGGCTTTTCATATTGCCACTCGTCTTCTATTGTTCTACCGGTGGCGGCAGTTCTACCGACGTCGGCTTATATAAGGTGCCGACGGCAGTAGTATTGCTGACGTTGGCCGATGTCAATGGCCCTTTTGTGTTGTGGGCGGCGAATTTGCTGCCCTTTGCATATTTTTTGTAGGTGGGCTCATTTTACCCGCCCTTGTAGTGGGCGGCGATTTTGCCGCCCTTTGCATTTTTTCCTGCCCTCTTTTTTGCCTAAGTGTCAAACACTCCAGCTTTTTCTCCTTTCTCTCCTACACGTTTGAACATCTGTAGACTCTGTCTCTTGCTGCCTTTCATGAATAATGCTCTACAACGGTGCTGTCAAAACCTGAAGGTGGACCTTGCAACATGAAATGACTGGCCATGCGAAGCAGGTGTAGTAGGTAACCGAAATTTTGCCTGAGGGGCAAAATTGGGTCAATAGTTTGTACAAAAGAAGCCTTGATGGGGTATTTTTTCATTGCATCGATAAGGTGCAACAAAGTAAACTATTAGAGTCCTTTCATAATTTGTCTTGTGGAGGAAAATTTTTTGCACCAGTGATGGCTCACAAAATTCTATGAGCTAGATACTATTGGCCTACACTATTTCAAGACACGTACACTTGGGTACGTAGGTGTGAATGTGTCAACAGTTCAACAGAAAACCTAAATTGGTTGCATTACCTCTCAATCTAGTAGTGATTGAAGAACCATTTGAACAATGGGGTATTGATTTCATTGGCACCTTAAACCCATCTTCAAGTGCTGGACATGACTATGTTCTTACCTTGATAGACTATTTTACCAAATGGGTGGAAGCCATTCTAACTAAGCGTGCTACTTCGGAAGTGGTATGTAATTTTCTTAAAGAAAATATCATCTCCCTATTTGGGGTCCCAACTAAGATTATAATAGATAATGCTGCTTGTTTCTCTTATTATGAGGTTATTGAGTTTTGCTACCATTATGGGATTATTCTTTCCCACACCTCTAACTATTATCCATAAGGAAATGGTCAAGCAGAATCAAGCAACAAGAAGATAGTTACCATTATCCAAAAACTGGTAGATAATAATCAAAGAACTTAGCATAAAGCATTGTTCGATGCTTTATGGGAAGATAAGATTACACCCAAGAGGGAAATAAGTATGTCACCATTTCAAATTCTATATGGTTTGAATGTGGAGATACCAATCACCCTAGAACTACTAGCACTAAAGTTGGCAAAGGCAATTGAAGATCAAGCTTTTGAAAATTCTATTGATAAAAGGATCATGTTCCTAACTGAACTAGATGAGCAATGAACCATGGTAGTGGAATGGGTTATTGCATATAAAAATTAGGTAAAGAAACTCTTTGACAAAAGAGCAAAGATTCATGATTTTAAAATTAGAGATCAAGTCTTGTTATGGGACAAGAGGAGAGAACCGAAAGGAATGCATGACAAATTTGATTCTTTGTGGAGAGGTCTATTTATCATTCATTAGGTCTATGGTGAAAATAGCTTCTTGCTAAGATATCTAGATGGGACACCATTATCACTACCTCACAGTGGGCAACATCTGAAACACTTCAATCCTTAAAGTATTAGATGACTTCATTTATACATTTGTATAGTCTTACGTTATTTTTTTTGTTTATTTTTCATGTCTTTTTCTTTTTTAGCTTGACTTTGTGGCCCAATGGCATGGATGAAGGCACTTAGAGACTGGTTTCTACTCCCATCGATCATTTCAAGATTCAACCAATAGAAGTTCCCCAACAAGAGAAAGCTATTGTTCCCAAAATTAACTATGCTCATTTTTGGAACAACCATTACGAAATTTGTCTATTTCATGTTTTTCACTCTAAGTTCATCTTTCAAGACAAGGTTCTCTTGATCTTAGGTTTAGCCAACTAACTTCCTTGAAAAATTTGTAACCTTCCCTCATCACAATTTCTCAAAAAACATGAAATTTGTTATAGTTTTGATGCAATCAGAACATCAAAATTTTGATAAAATTCTAGGAGTTAGTGTTGTTATTCATTTTCATGTAATGTTGACAATTTTTTCTGACATTACATCTATTTTTAGTTTCCATGTAAAGGTGGTGACTTTTGCCACCCTTACATCCCCATGTAGGAGTGGAAAAAATCACTACCCTAGCATTTTTGTTGAAATGTTCCATGCAGGAGCGGCAATTTTTTCCACCCCTACATTTCTTCCAACTCACATGCAGAGGCGTCAATTTTTGCAACCCCTATATGACATTAGTTTTCATGCACAACATTTATGGTTGTGCATGTTGAGTGGCTAGCATCAACTTTAAACCTTTTAAATGCTAAGTTGAGCCCCATTTGGATCATTCCAAGTTTTTTGATCCTCCTCCCTACCTCCTATCGATTGTGTGAATGAGTAGGATTGCAATTTTTCCCAAATTCAAGTGTAAGGTGGCAATTTTTGGCAGGTAGGGTTTTTGTGTTCTTCCTTATTTTATTTTTAGTTTTTTATTTTGATCTTTTGTTTAAATTCTAGTTTTTTCTCTTTCCTCCTTTGTAGTTTGTCTTTTTATTATTTTTTTCCTCCTCCCTCTCCTCCTTGTTAACAACACAAACCCTATCAACCCCGTCAACCAAACTAACCAGTGTAATGGCAACAATTTTTGCCACCCTTACACAACCATTTGAACCAGTGTAATGGTGGAAATTTTCACCATCCTTACAATATATTTTCCATTCATGCAAGGGTAGTGATTTTCTATGCCCTTACATAAGTTTTACCTACCCATGTAGAGGTGGCAAATTTTTCCACCCTTGCACAAGGTTCATATGCATATGCAGCAAAAATTGTCGCATATATACAACAATCTTTCCCCAACATGCATAGGTGGTAAAAATGTCCACCTATGCATCAACACCCTCTATTAATGCATTACATCAGCAATTTTTGCTACCAATACTACCTCCACATGTAAGGGTGGAAAATTTTACCATCCCTGCATGTATTTCCTTAGATTTTCCTAACTCTGGGAAGATTTTGAATTTTCACTTTTTTGAGCCTACTTCCCTTTTGGCTTTCTTACCTACTCATGCATTATCCCTTTCAAGAACATTCCCATGGTCATGATCATCAACATCCAGTTTTCCCAAATTGACAATATTTCCCCTGATTGCATGATCATGATTCTCATTGTAGTTTCTCTCAAAGATCCTTCTTTGTCGATGTCCTTTTTACAAAAGTTCTTCCAAATGACTGAGGTTTCTCTAAAGAAGTTGAAAGTAACGAAATATAAGTATCAAGGTGTTTTCTAAATCACCTCAGTAACTTTTAATGTCTATGACATTAGGGATATAGAGATCAGTCATGTAGATATGGCTGAGTTCATAGAAAGAAATGAATCAAGCAACTCTAGCCATGAAATGAAGAAGATAATTGAGAGTAATATCCATCTGGTATCTTCTTTTCCTTTAGCAGTCCACAATACAAAGTTCATTTTCCAGTGTGCTTAGTTCTATAATAAGGATACCAGGGCTGTGTTAGATTGTGGTGGTAATGTGGCAATTAGACTAGACCCTGAGTTCATTGACAAAGTGTTCATGTGTCCTCCCACTACTAAAGTATTAAAGCTTGAATTTGTTGAAGCACAAAGGGAATATGACAAAGATCTTGAAAGAGTGAAGAAAGTGATCAACAATAGATGGATTAAAACTCTAAGGGAAAACTTGTCAAGATGGCCATAAAGCTTTCTAAGGAGTGATTTCATAGAATAATTTGGTGACTTGATCACTCTTCTCAGCAGGGTAAGAGGTCTACCTTCTTCCTCTTAGTTTCATAAATGGATGTACCCCTTCATTAAGATAATTCTCTAAGGCAAATAAATCATTTTTTGGGAAGAAAAAATCAGCAATGCTCTTCATGAGCAATTGATGAAGGTATCCACTACCATCAAATTTTATATGACGTCATACCTAGTGTATATTATGGTGTCGATGAGAACCTTCCCAAGATTAACATCAAAAGGAGATAAGAGAGTAACCCTGGTATATTAATATTATCCTCAGTTGACATTGAAGGTTTCTATCCATCATTTTAGAAGGGTAAATGATGCTTTCTTCATAGTATTTTTGTGTCTCTTTGATCCCCAATTAAAATAGAGAAGAGTGTCAGATGAAAATTGGACAATTGTAAATGACTTCAGGTGTATGTTCTTATAGTTCCCTTCCTTTTCTTATCTATGGGTTGGATTTTTCCAAGGTCACCCTTATATGCTCCCAATATTCCCCTCAAAAAAATTAGTCTTGATGGAATTATGTAGGAAAATAATTATCATACACAATAAGCAAATGGAACTCAAGAAACATGGCTTCAAGTTCCCGATTGGAATTGGCAGGTTCTCAGTATTAACCGCTAGAAAAGCTAGGGTTATAGAGACTAAAATACAACTCATAACCATGAAGAATTTCAAAAGGAGGTCAAACTTTGACTATAGAGGTGTAAAGGATATAATCAAAAGGAAGACCCAATTTCATGAGCCTATGATCAAAGATATTTGGGTTGATTTGAGGACTGCCAAAGACATCAAGAAAATGGACTATAGTAGATTATGTCTTGAACAGATAGAATATATGAGACTCACTGATATCCATAAAAGTCTAGAGGATAATGGTGATTTGATCAATAATATATACCATGCTGAACAGGTCACCAATGCCCCTCTCCTCCCAATTCAATGGTCACAAAAGGAATTGACTTCCTTAAGAAGAAAATTCAAACCAATATTGGAAAACACCAATGATTAGTTAGAAAATAAGGGAATCACCCTGAAAGAGTTCATCATAGAGTTGAAAGCTAAATTTTAAGAAGAAATAAGGAGAAGGGTAGAAAATAGGATGAAGAATAAAAGTGATGTCCCTACTTCTGATAGGCCACATAAGCCTAGGATTGTCTTCATGACAAAGAAGTCACAAGTTGTAGAAAAGGAACCAGGACCAACAGACATGGAAGTTGAGAAGTAGAGCATCAAATAACCAACAATAGAATAGATGGAAACTGATGATAGGCCCACATATTAATAGGAAAAGGAAACTCTATCTCCATAAGTACGTGTACAGCTAGATGCAAGAATTTCTTCTCCCTACCTATCTCACCCATTGTAACTCCTTCACCTATTTCTCTAATTAGTATACCATATTTTAGAACTACCTCTCCTTCCAAAATTATTTTTGATGACCCTCAAGGTGATTTTGGAGATGTTATTCATTCCTTAGGATCAATCCCCAATTTGTCATCTCTATCTTTTGATATCGGAGATAGTTCTGCCTTCGATCATTTAGCATCAAGTGTAGTTTTAACTAATACTCCACCCATTATTTCCACCACCAGTGTAGGTGATACTCCAGTGATGCCAACTATAGGTATTGATGCTAATGTAAGTACTTCTACCTTCCCACCTTGGTTGTTGGCTTATATGCCAAAAATGAAAAAATAGGCCATCTCCCTAGATGACTTTGATTTCACTAAAATGGTGTTGGTCAAAGTAAAGACTCATAAAAAACCAAAAATTCTTTCAAAGATTATTGAGGATAAAGGGCACAAATTTTTGGAAATAGAAAAACCTCCATAGGATGCAACTCTTGACAATTTTGATGTAAATGAGTACTCTATCTCTCAAATTGAGTTAGGAAAAATAACTCATGAAAGCACTAAGAGTGACATACAGTTAGATATGGACATCTTAGTTTAGAAGTTTGACAAAGAAAGAGAGATGAAGGACCATTATAAATCAATGGTGGAACAACTGACTGTGGTAATAAGGAAAATAACTTTCACTCTAGAAAATGTAACTCAAGAGGCTATCTCCCTCGATGACCCCATGATTCAGAAAGCAAAAAAGACCTATCTCAAGGGAAAAGTAATTGAAGAGTAATTAGATAAGCTGCATGCACAAGGAATTTCCTTGCTCATCAAGTTCTATGAGAAAATGGCTAAGATGAAGAAAGTGAGAGCAGAATTAGATGACCTTATCAATATCATTTCCCAAGATATTAAAAGCATAAAAAAGCATCTTGATAAGTGGGTGGATATGAAGAAGTTGAAAATAAGCACCGTAGTAACAATTAGCATCATTACTGATAGAGACTCTTATATTGAAACAAAATAAGCACTGATATATAGGAGTTAGGTGCTTAAGAAGTTAATCAACAACCTGAAATCATCAAGAGACCTCAGTGAACAAAGTGACATCAGTTTGTTACACAAGTTAGAGGAGCTACCTTGCAAGCTTACATCACAAGACAACCAATCCCTTTTAGCTAAATAAATGGTTCAAGAATTGAAAATTATGTTCCAAAAGGAATTTGAAGGTAAACCATTCTCAGTGGCCTCCATAGATAATATACTGGATAATCAGTTAACTCTAGATAATCTAAAAACTAGGTTAACTAGTCATGCAAAATCAGTCACAATAGTGAAAGATGCCATAGTCAGGGCGAAGATGATTTTTAAGAATACTATTACTCCAGACATTATTGGGATACAAGTGACTATCACCATGGATGATGCTCATATAAAAAAATATGGAGCTACAAATTGAATCAACTTTCCATTGATTTAATTTCCTTTTTTTTAAATGCACTTTTGTAACCACTTTGGACATTTGCACATGTACATTTGTCATGTGTAATTACATGTATAAATATGGAAAGTCCAAAGTCAACAAAGACTTCTATCTTTGACTAGGTCAGAATATTTAAGTCTTTCATAAATCGTCAAGGCTTTTCTATATAAATAAAGAGAGCCTCTTTTGTAAATAGATCTTTTGGGTGATCAAAAGAAAAAACTCTACCAAAAATTGAGATGCCTTTTGAGGCTTTGAGTTTAGATTGTAAATCATATTTTATTGAATGAATTTGAAAGTAGGTTACTTTTCAAACTTTGTGGTGGAATAACTTGTATTATTTAGGGAATTGTTCTTATGTCATTTTTCATAATAATATCTCATATATTTGATTAAATAAGTAGATTGTGTGGAAATTATTTGGAAGATGTTCTGAAGTTAATTATGAAGACTTTGTGTTGCTATAATTACCTTTAGTTTGTGTTTCTTGTGTTTTGGTGAAAAGGGTATTAGAAAGGATTTGTACTACTTTTATCCTTTGTGATCTTATACTCTGTTGTGGTTTTCGATGGAGACTTTGAGCTTCACTTCATTCTATAGTTTTATTAGTCCTAAATTAGCAAGATAAATAATGAAAGACTTTGTGTTTTCATGGGTTTATTGTAGATCTAATTACTACTCGAGAAGTTTTCCTACTATTTACTAGACATCATTTCTAAAAGAAGAGGATTGTTTTCAGTTATTACATAGGAATTTTCCTTTACCTTGTGAACATCATATCTAAAAAAAGAGAGATGGATGGTGTGATTTCACCCCTGAGTCTATTTTTAATTAATATTAATATATAGCGGTTTATAGGGAACCTCCCCTTGATGAGAGGAGAGATTTATATCACTATGTTGTGGTAAACTTGCACTTTTTGCCGTATAAATCTCCTTGTGCTATAGTCAATATACCCATTTTTCCATCAGTTAGTTGATGAAAAAATATTCACCCAACAAATCTTAGGATGATGGTTCAATTTGATTCTAGACATTCTCAAAAATATATAAATAGAGAGGCCAAGAACATCATTTCTAAGATATTTTGGTGAAAAGTTGTAATGCAAAAATATCTTCAAGGAGCCATTTAAACTAGTGTTACCATGCCAAATTGATTCCAAGCCAAGCCAAGCCACAAGCCAAAGGTGCCAAGGAGGGATGGGAGTATCCAATATTTTATTTCCAAGGACTTCGTGAGCACAAAACTGAGCAAGCCACTACTACAAAGGCATTTGGAGCATCCAAGGAAGTTGAAGGAGTTATTGTATTTTATTTCTTATTTTTTAATTATGTTTATTATTTGTTTTTGTTAACTAATCTCTCCCTAGTGTCTAAGCCTAGAGATGTTAAGTTATTAGTGTGTTTCTTTCATTTTATTTTCATTTTGAAACTAACACCATACTAACCATCCTCTCTTGAGTCAAATTCCTAGATCATATTATAGGCATCATACAACTAGTTTATCATCATTGTAGTTGTAGGCATACAGGACCTTTTCATTCTTTGAGAAGATGTTATTATGCTTATAACTTGTAATGCCTTCATAAATAGTGGCAAACTATAGACACCTAAATCTAGCCACCGATAACCTCCAATCGAGATTTTGGCCAATTTCCACCCAAAATGCACAATTTGGAATAAAAACACTAAAATTCATTAAATAATTTGAAAATAACATTCAAATACTAATTTTGGCTATGGTATCCCTAAATGGGGCAATGCAATTTATGAGCTAACTAACTTTGATCAGTTCATTTTGAGTCAAAATGCCAATTTTGTACCTAGGTGCTCTGGATTGCTCTTTCCTATAAAATCTATTGCATGAGACATGTGCTTTTGTTATTTTTTTTTGGTAAAATCTTAAATGGGAATATAGATCTAATGAATCTAACATCACCCTCTAATTCTAATATAGTCAAATTTTGGACTAATAACAAGGCATTTTGATGAATTTAAGTAATTTGTGCACAATGTTCTTAATCATGCTTAAGAGCTAATTAATTCAAATCAAGGCATAATTAATAACTCCATGGAAACTTATTGAAAACATATTTTTGGAAATGAGTATTGAATATCTACATCATTAGGTGACCTCATTTCTTAGGAAGACATCCCTAGGCCATATATGCCATAAATATTAGGATTCATGCCCTCCATGCCTCATCAATGCCTTCCATGATGCCCTACATACATCTTAATTTCCACTTATTCCAATTTCATGATGAGGATAATTATAAACTTAATTAAAAAAAATTAATTAATCCTCAACCACACATCTCAATATTAGTATGGATGGTTCAGGTTGATTCCAAACATTCTCAAAAATCTATAAATAGAGAGGCCAAGAAAATCATTTCTGAGTTATTTTGGTGCAAAGTTATAATGCACAAATATCTTCAAGAAGCTATTTCAACTAGTGTTACCATGCCAAATTGATTCTAAGATAATCCAAGACATAATCCAAATGTGCCAAAGAGAGATGGAGGTAGCCAAACTTCCATTGCCAAGGACTTCAAGAGTATAAAATTGAGAAAGCCACTACTACAAAGGCATTTGGAGAAGACAAGGAAGGTGAAGAAATTGTTGTTTTTTATTCCTTAATTTTTAATTGTGTTTTTCATTTGTTTTTATTATATAATCTCTCCTTAGTGTCTAGGCCTAGAGATGTTATGTTATTAGTGTGTTTCTTTCATTTTGTTTTCATTTTGGAACTAACACCATACTAACCATCGTCTCTTGAGTCAAATTCCTAGATCACACCATATACATTGGAATGAGTGTATGTCTCCTATGAATGTTTAGTTTAGTTTTTTTTTCTAACCCCCACTTTTTTCCATAAGCTTTGGTGAACACAAGATTAGTTTACTTTTATTTTTATTAGAATAGTTTACTCTCTTTTTTTAAAAAAATAAGTGAAATATCAAATCATAGGACTCTTTTAGGGCTGTTATGTGATTTTGTTAGATTTTAGGATTTAGAACCCTTCCTATCATGATATGTTGTGAAAAGTGATACAATTGAACCCATAATCAAGTCTAGTAGATCCCCATATGGGTCATGTTCATACTTAACAATAATAAAACCAATCTAAAGTGTAGATGTGTTCTATCTTATTTGATCTAGGATTGATTCATGTACATCATGAAATTTTTATTATATATATGAAGGACATGATTAACACCTTCTTAATCCTCATGATATAAATCTCATGCACTCTACAAATTCACTAATCAAGAATGCATCCTCAATGGCATGGAAGAACATCATCAGTGTTTTTCATGTTAGTAGCTAAATAAAGATAGCAAAAGACATGGAAAAAGAGCTTGAGGTAATAAAGCTTAAGTTTAAATAACTAATAGAGTACATAGAATATGTAGAGTCATCCCTCTTGGATGGTCTAGATACGTCTATGATGAAGGAAGTTGATTACATCTATGCACTCATAGAGTAGATGATACCAAGGATGAGGCCATTGATCAAACATAAACAAGACCTCTATGAGGCCTTATGAGGAATGTTAAATAAAAATTTGGATGTGGTAGAGGAAATTTTCACCAATATTGAAGAAGGCATAAAGGAAGTAGACATGATGTTTTTTAACTTTTCCAACTAGATAGTATTGATTGATGCATGCCTCAAGAAGGCAAAAGAGTAAAATGATGCTTTATTCCAACACTCCTTCATAGTAACCAAGACCAAGCATATGCAAATAATTTCAAGGTAAACTCCCTTAGTGCTCAATTGAATATTCAAGAGCAAGATTTAGAGGTGTTCTTTTATGCCTTTGAAATGAAGGCTAGTGAGAAGGGGGAGATATTAGATGGTAGGGTGAAGAACATGAAAGAAAGGCTTGAATCCTTTAGAAAGGACCTAGAAAGCACAAACATGCTTTCTCTCTAGGTCATATCCACAAAATTAGAAAGTGCCATTAAAGATATTAGGTGTGCCATCAAGGGTTTTTAAAATTTTAAGGAAAACTTAAAGCAAGGTGCGCCTGAATTTTATACACCTAAGGTGCTTAAAGACTAGTCTGGGGTGGACTAGAAATTTTATATGGGGTAATGTTGGGCCCTCTTTTATGAAACTTATGTAAACCATGATAACTAAACCCATCTTAGTGTGAGGCAACCTTTGGAGTTGTTTTTCCCATTTTATATATTTTTGTGTCATTTGGAGAAGTCCCTATGGATCTCATGCTAGTTGATAGTTATTTACATAACACTGACTTATATAAATACATCCTTGTTAAGATTTATATGTGGTGGCTCAAGAATCATAGATGTTGGAAGAGTAGAGCAGTTGAGATAGTGACCCCAAGTGACATATTGGCATATAATTTGTACTCATCTAACCTAAGTAGCATAATGGAGCTAGTAGACTATTGACAACTCATAACTTGGCACATGCCCATTTAACCTGGCAGGAGATGCCCATTCACCTATAAAAGAAGGCCTAGAAATGAATATCAAGAGAGGTGACAAAGGTAATGAAGCTTTGGAAAAATTGAGAGAAAACCATTAATATTCTACATATTAGTATTTGGAATGTATATTCCAATCTCACATGTGAACCATTGGGCATGATTAGAGTTAGGAAGAGCATATGCTCTATTTCTTTGTATGAAACTTTGTTGTTAAACTATAAGTTATTGAATAAATGATATGTTGATCCTTGTTTTCTATTTTGTGTAATATTAGGCTTATGAGTTAAGTTTCATTGAGTAATGTTTAGTTTTTTATTGAATCTATTATGAAATGAAGGTTCTTCCTTAGTCACTAATGGCATCCTTATGCCATTTAGTGACTTTGACAAACCTATGAAGTGACTAAGTGTTGGAATCAAAATGCACCAAGGATCCAAGACATATGCCTAGAGTGATACCTTGAGGATGAGTAGTTAAACCTAATACACCCCTTGACTTATCTAAATAACCAAATCACCTAGTTGGCCATTCTTATATCCTATGTTACTAAGAGCTCTACCTAAACAAGCATGGACTTGTACCTTAAGACGTATGTCATAGAGAAATATCATACTTATTGAGCTCCATATAAATAACCAAGTGCTAGAAGGCCTCTTGAACCTCTCTATCCTATTTATATTCCCCAATAAGACCCAAATTTTACCATGTTATAACTATCCCAATGCAAGCCCAAACCCTTCACTGTTGTACTTTGGGTGAGCACACAAGACCTACAACTTATGTGAAACTGATGCTAGTGTAATAGTGGGTTAAATTTTGTATACCATACCTTGTTATACTTTTGCCTAGCTACCTCAAGTATATAACTATCTTGGATCACTAACTAAGTGCATGATTAAGTGAAGATGCCAACCTAGTGGACTTTTATACAGCACCAATGTTGAGGGTGTGTAGAGAGAGGAGTATTGAAACGTGACATTTAGGCTCTTTTATAGCCAATTCTAATAGGTTATTTTATTAAGGATTGTTCATAAAAGTTAAACCCCTAATACCTATAATTATTTCATGGAGTATTAGTCCATGATGGGACTTAAACTTCTTGACGACCCCTGGGCTCAAGCATCTCTATGGTGAAGTGTATGAACACCTGAAGTTATACTTTGATCTAGCTATGTTCGGGTTGTATGGATTGAGTAGGGTTTTAAAATCATTCAGACCTTTTCCTTATTTTTATTTAATTAAAACCATCTTATAAGGTCTTGACATACCCTTCCACATCATTCATGGCCATCAAACTTATTATAAGGGTTTGGAGATGCTTCAAGATGGTAGTAGTGTGTATGAAAAAGCATAAGGTCTATTTGCTTTAACCCACCCTCAAGGGAATATGATGGGAATCTTGGATGTCACTTCTTATTTTAGATTAATTTTCACTCATTTTAAATTTTAAAAGTAAATAATGAACTAGTAATAGGGTGAGTTGAAGAATACCTGGTAAAGTGTGTGCATGAATCTAGATGATGATGGGAACTCCTCTTTGGATAGGAAGGAATAACCTATAGATAGTAAAGACACTAGTAAAGGGTGTTGTTAACAAATAGATGAGTAGACTACCTAGTGTGAGATAGATCCAAGAAGTGTATTGCTTGTTAAGAGGTCATCAATCTATTGTTATGACAATTAAGTTGGAAGTGGTAAAGTAAAGATCTACTCACATAAGATAAATGAAATTAAATTCAAATAAATTATAATGATAGTTAATTGAAAAGTAACCAAAAGTAATAAGGTTGGTCAATACTTATGTTAAAATGGTTAGGGTCTAGTCCAAAAAATTAGAAAAGGTACTATACTTAGGTAAAAATGGAGAAAGTTAGGTTTGACTAGGCTTATGGGGATAAAAATATCTTGCTATATTTTTATGCCATGGTGGCCTTCGATAGTTAGGTGAACCATTGGTATTTTAGGCTAATCGTCAATGGTTGGGTTACCATTGATGGTTGAAGTGACCATCGATGGTCATGCTAATGATTAATAGTTACCTGCATGATTCTAAAAATGATCAAAAAAGAAGGTGCAGATTGGGTTTTTGAGAAAATAGAGGTCTATTATGGGGTTGAGTGGTGGAAGATAAAATATTTATGGGTCTGATAGGGAAAGAAGGTTAAAAATAAGATAAATCAATGAAAATAAGAAAAGATACTTGAAAGCTGTTGGTAGAAGGTTGAAGCAATTTAACTAGAGTGATAATACTTTGGATTTCAAAAGTGATTCTGATAGAGCTTTAGATCTATGGTGATGTTGCTTACTTAAAGGATGCTAGATACCTATATGCAAGAGATTTTGGATGCAATATTGTGGATTTTCCTTAATCCCTTTCAATTTTTCCTTTTATAGGATGAAGTTGCTAGTTGGGATGAAGTTAATAGTTTGATAGGGGAATAACATTACCAATTCTTGAAATTTTAAAGATAGTTTTAAAATAAAGTTACCGTTTAGGGAGTTGCTTATCTCGCACAAAGCTATTAATTCTTTAAAACTTTAAAGTATGTTTGGAGACCTAATCATCGAGGGTCAAACCAAATATCAAATTTTAGGATGATCATCAATGATTGAGGGGCTAGAAGAAATTGGGTTAAAGAAAATTAAAAAGGGGTGAATTAAAAATGGTTTAGTCAAATATTTTAATTTAGGGGTTTGATAGGTTTTATTTAGTAAATGAGTCTAATATACTAGGTTGTCTACTAGATTCAACGTCAAATGAGGGTCAAAAGGCAGTTTGACATCATAAGCTATCATGTGTAGTTTTTGAGTCTCTACATTTTTCCCTTTTTTATGTGGATTTGATCTAAAAAATTATAAAAAAAAGAGATCACTAATCAAGGTTTGGTTTCTCGAGTATGGGAGGAGGTGTTCCTTCTCATATTGAGAGTTAATGAGGTAGAAGCAAAATTGGGTTAGGGTTTGATAAATAGTAAATGATAAGGCACAAGGTGGGTGACATAAAAATGTTGGGAATTTGAGATGCAAACATGCACACCAAATGTGACTAAGGGTGATAGTCAAGATTATGTAAGGACTAAAGTTGTCAATATTGATAAAAATAAGCTCAATTCTAAAGGGATATGTGATAGGGATAACTAATTCACAATAGTGGTCATAACTAATTAGGTCAGACCTATCAAGCCATTTAGACAAGGTTAGTATTGGTCACAAGTATCTAGGGTAGGAAGTGCTCCCATGAAATAACATAACTAGTTGGGTCGTGCATGAGGTGATGCAAAGTTCAAGAGTTAAACATGGCAAGGTTGGTTAATATGATCAAAATGACTAGGTAAAGTTGTCATAAAATAAGTGAATTGTCTAGGTTAAAAATGACCAAAATTAAGGTGGATGTGGTAAAATGGTTGGTTGTTTGGGTATGGGTTGGTAAGGGATGGCCAAGATAACTCCATATGCACAAGGCTAATGGATGTTGCCTACATAGTTCTATGGACATTATATCTTAAAAGAAATTCAAGCCAAATGTAGTTCTCCAAAAAGGTTGGTAGTAAGGTGGGTTATTTTGAAAGAGGGGAAAGAAAAGTGGGACCCTAATCAATGATGATTGGGGGTTTTCTTAGGGTTGACCATAGACAATCACCCTGACTATCGATGGTCAAGAAAACCCTAAAAATTTGGGAAGATAAAAGTAAAATGTGAATGCAAATTTATCATTTTTACTTGTTTGATGTTTATCCTTTGGGTACTTTTGGTGATTTATCATTTATGTGGTGAGATTTTTGAGGTGGAGTGTGTGGATTAGGTGATAACATGTTCAAGGAGCCTAAGGTTTGACTAGATAGAGGGTGAATGAGGGCATGGATAAGTGGTTGGATAAGGGCTTCAACCATACCATCGATCATAAAATGAGGTGGTGTTATTATGAACTTTATAGTTTAGTAGAATGTGCTAGGATAAAGTTATATTAGAGGAGGCTGAATTAGTGGGGTAGGGTTTTGAAAATTATCCTAGGCTATGATGCCCTAGGTTTAGTTTTGTGTTGTTCGTAGGTAAATTAGTGGGGAAAATGGAGATTGGAAGGGTGTGATAAGAGTGTAATAGGTTATGGAAAAATTTTAGGTAGAGAAATTAGAGGATTTAGTTGATTTTTAGAGGTTGTGGGAGGTCAAGGGTTTGATTTGGATAACTATTTTAAAGTTATATGGAAAATTTGGATAATATGTTAAAATAAGAATGTGGATGTAATAATTATATTTTAGTTATAAAAGTAGTGAAAAGTTAATAAAATGATTAAATGCTAAAATGGTTGAATTAATAGTGGGTAAAATTGTTAAATGGGTGTGAAAGGTTAAATTTGGTTAAAACTAATTGAAAATGAAGTAGGCATGCTAATATTATTATGTGATTATGACATAAGCGCATGATCAAACTTAGATAAGGGATAGGGTCTTATATATCTTTTTTGAGTTATGAGATGTGAAGATGGTGGAGTGGAGGAACATGGAGATGCTTGGCCTCGAAGCTATGATTCATTACCAACACTTTCCATAGGATGTGCCCATCATCATGATGCTCATTAAGAGATGGGACCTAATGATGAACATCTTCATGTTGCCTACTAGAGAGATGACTATATTGTTAGTTGATGTGACTAGGATCACATAGATACCCATTCATAGTGAGCCCATATATTATATTGAGAGCAAGGAGAGGGACTACCACATGGATCTTATAGAGTAGACCAGGTTTATAGTAGGTGGGTTTGGGATTGGGATACTATACCAAAGGGCCCTAGGGGATAGATGCTTACTAATGATGATGATTATGGAAGTGACTTATTTTTCATTACTAGATTTAGGCCACATATGATTTCTATACCTATTACTAGATGTATTAGTGGAGATTTTGTTGGGGAGGATGGAATTTGGATGGGCCCTAGTGTTACTAGTCCATATCTATAAGGATCTTTAGGGCTTAAAAGTACATAGATAATTTGGGATCAACATTAGTTTTGTGCTCCATTACTAGGAATACAAGCACATTCAGGTGGTGAGACCATTGGGGCTACCATGGGATGGATTTAGAAAGGAGCCCTTTTTAGTGGGTTTTACTAGTTGGAAAGGTGACTTTACTTTGATAGGGGTAGGTTGAGGAGCCAAAGACATTGACTAGTTCTAAGATGATTTAGAGGGTTTGGTGGTAGGAGATGTGATATAAAGGCCCTATGTGGGTTGGCCTAGTTGGCTCAGGCACTATTACCACACTTTATCCTTATAGAGCTAGTGTTGGATTTATAAGAGGAGAGATATAGAGATTGAATTGATCACCTTCAACTAAATGAGGTAGAAGTTTGGATTGGTAGAAGGGATCCTAATAGATTTATATCAACATAAGAGGGAGACGGTTGAGTTCTTAATCCTAGAGATACAGTCATAGGATATAATTTTATACTAAGAAGAGTTACCAGTCAAAGATCATATAGATGATGATGGTGTTGTAGATGGATATGTAGCTTAGCACTAGGCTAGATATGCAGTGACAAATTCTAGATGGGGTGATGGGGGAAACAACCTATTAAAGTGGACACTATAGGAGAACCAACATATGATGGTTAGGTAGTAGTGTCCCTAGCAATAACATAGGCCCAAATTACTAGGATACAATGATAAGTGGCCACTTTATAGGCATAGATTGTTACTTTGACTCGTGAGTATGATCAGGTGAGGATATCCCTTAGGTTAGTGACTCAGGAGAGAGATTCATTGAGATAGAGGGTAAGAGTGGCCATAGTATCAACTAGAGGACCACCTAACATAATTTTGAGGACATGATACCTAGCAAACATCAAGGAGTTAAGATATTACAAGGTGATAGTGCTAGCATAGTTACCATAGGAGATGAGATATGGAGAGTATATGGCCAACCTGGTAGGGGGTCTTGAAATAGTTACTCTAAGACACTGGGCCTTGATAGTGGGATAGGTAGGGACATTAGGGGGCCACCACTTGATGGTAGTATAAGTGAAGATAGGGGAAATGGTAGTGGTGTATTAGGGGCATGATAGATGATATTATGTATATGATTTTGATTGTGATACCAACCTATGTGCTAATGATGTGAGATGTATATGAGTGATAGAGACATGGATACATTATTTCATTAATTTCCTTATTGATGTATATAATGATCATGTTTATTGTTGACATGTGATTATATTGATGATATGTTGGTTATGTATTGATGTTTATATTTATGACATTATAATTATGTTGTGATGTTGATGATGCTTATTGATTATGATGTGATAGATTATGATGTGATGTAATGATGTCTATGGTTGACATATATGATGCTTCATGAGAAGGTTTATTGTTGATTATATAGTTTAGGTATTTGATGATGGATATGATGGTGACTATTTGGTTACATGATTATGTGATTGAAAACATGTTTTTGACTAAGATGTTTGTTTTCATTTAGTTTAATTTGTGTATGACCATGAATAGTTGATAGATGATTTTTGATGATGTTGATCATGATGTGTTTATATCAATATGTTTTAGAGATAAAATGATGGTCAAGTGATAGATAATACAAGCATGTTGATTGGTAAGATTTATAGATAGGATGTGTAGTTCATAGATAGGATGACATTTTGGAATTATTGTATGATGTGGATGATGTTTGATGAGGATAATATGTTATTATGATGTTATAATGGTATGTTTTAATTTTTTATGAGTTATGTTTCTTGATGTGTTGTTTATGGGTAGGATATGGTTTATATTTATTCTATTTATGGTTCATAATGTCATGATTTCATTAATGAGAATGACATTTTCATGTTTGGATATGATATGTGATATGAGTAAATAATGAAAGCACATAAATTAGGTGTAGGTAACAAACTAAATGTGAGAAAGAGATAAGAGTTGTGAGACATATGTCTACATGAACTAACAAAGGGCAAAGAAAATATATGATGTTATGGGTTGGCAAGGACCTAACAATAATAAAATATAATTGTATTGAATTATTGAACATAAACCTATAAAATGCTTCACAAGAGCATTATTTGATTAAGGAAGAGGGTGTCTTGACCAAGTTGCATCAAGTAAGCTAATAGTCCCTTAATTTGAGAAAAAGTGTGGGGGGAAAAGTAGGTTATAATTAGATAGTTAAATGGGAAATGGGGGAAATGGTAACCTAATACGAATTAGATTTCCCCTTCAATAGGTAACAAAAGAACCATAATAGAGAAGTCCATGCCTTAATATGATATGTAAACTGATTAATATGGGAATTCTACCAATGACATATAAGAGTTGATTATAGTGTACTAAGATAGTGCATAGACTGATTGATGTGGGAAGTCTACAAATGGCACTTATAAAAACTGATTGTAGATTACTTTAGTTTTGACATAGGGTTGTTTGTTATTTTTTCTATTTTGATAAGTTTTCAAATTTGATCGATACAGGAAGCTTCAAATGATTATTTCTTATCCATCCTTAACGGGAGTTGTCTAAAAGTTGTTTTTTTTATAGTTGTCCTTCAAGGGAGCAATCTATCTTTAAGCAATTTAATTTTTGGGTAGCTATCCCTCAAGGCAATAGTCTGCTATACTATAAATATGGACCTAAGTGATATTTTGGTATTCTAATTTGATTTTGATACTAGTTTTAGACATGGAAAAGTCTATTTAGGCTTAGAGGTTTGCCTTTATGGAGACAAGAATTTTATCACAAAAGGTTAATGATGGATGAGGAAAAGTGGTTTGAAGGACAACTGATAATCGGATTCCATCTGATTAAAGATGAAAATTATCCATGGGAACCATGGCACGGGTAGATATATCGTACCCATGTTTAGGATTAAGTAATAAATGTGATGGATAATCATACACTACTAAGTTGTAATCAATTATCCCCAAGAGAAATAAGTATATGTAGGTGAAGAAAAATGAAAATAACATAAACCAAGGGATGAGCTTAAGTTATACTCAAAGGTGATTTCAATCCTTGTTTCAATAATATAATGGATGTAAATGTGAATTGTTAAGAGGCTTAAGTTCTAGTTTGAATTTAAGAGAAGACAAATGATAAGCTCCTGATCTATAATTATGGGTTATGATGTAGGGTGAAATCCAATTAAAAATAAATGTTCCCTTTTCAATTTTTTCTATGTTAGTTACATGTTGGTTTTCCTTAAGGATGAGATATATGATGTCAAACTCTCATTCTTTTAGGTGTTTATCATATGTGTACTTGATTCATTTCTGATAGACATGAAGATGATTAAGGGATATGATGTGATGTTCATCTAGTAGTTCAATATGTGAGAGACATTCTTGATGATAGTCATTTTCAAAAAGTATTTCATGAAATGATATGTGAAGAGATGGAATCTAGAATTTGAGAAGCAAGACTACCTCTCTATTGAAGATGAGAGAGAAAGGGGTAGTATCTGTAGAGGTTCAAATGCTAGTGTGATAGGCCCATAAAGTGAAAGGGATATGTAAGTGTCAATCTCGACCTAAATAACTCACCACCTTGGTTAACATTTTGATCAAGGTTTTGTTAGAGGCTTCTGCTTTCCCATTAGCTTGTGAATGGAAAGTCAAAGAAAAGCTTAGCTTGATGCCAAAAGTGTCACAAAGACATTGGTCTTTGTAGTTTTTAAAATATTTTCCATTATCAGTGATGATCTTATGAGGAACATCAAAGTGGTAGATGATATTGTAATTGATGAATTCGATAATATTTTTGGTTTTGGTTGAGATAAGAGGGATATCCTCCACTCATTTGGTGAAATATTCAATGCCAATAATGATATATTAGTGTCATTATGAAGAATGGGGATTGATTTCCCCAATAAGGTAAAGAACCCATTGCAAGAAGGGCCAATAATCTTTAGATACTGGAAGGTAATGGGGAGGTACATGATGTAAGTTATCATGTTGTTGAAATTTGACACACTTCTTTACATAGTCATAATAGTTTTGATTTAGGGTGGGATAATAGTAGCCAAGATGAAGGATACATTTAGTGACATATATGCCACTAAAATGTCCCCCATAGATTCCATCATGAATTTTTCTGATAGCATGGAAAGCTTCATGACTACAAAGTTAACGTATAAATATATTATCAAAGCCATGCTTGTAAAGGATTCCACCTAGTATGGTGTAACAAGAGGTACCTTGAATAATATCTCTTTAGGCCTTCTTTGAAAGTTTGGGAGTAATAATGCCAAGGTTAATGTGATTGAAAGTTTGATCATACCAAATGTTAGAAGGAGATGCTTACACACTAAAAATGGTAAGAAGATTAGAATTGATATATGAGGGTGTGACAAAATGATGGATGGTGATAAATAGGTTAGATTTAGAAAGTTAAGATGGAATTTGGGAAGTAAGGGAGGCTATCATATCTATGAATTTGTTAGTAAAGTGAGGAATTGATTGAATAAGGTGATGGTCAAATGTTGTTAAGAGTACATCCATAAGCTATTTGTATTCTAGTAAGACATTATTTTTATATTTATAATATCCATTGACCTAGTTGATGACTAGTTGGGAGTCACCAAAGACACTAATTGTTTTGACTCCCAAGGCTAGGGTGGTTTAGAGATGTAAGACTAGGGATTCATATTTGGCTATGTTTTTGGTGCATTTGAAGTCATGTTTAAAATAAAGGGGAAGAGGTTCACCGTTAAGGGGAATGAGAATCACTCCAACACACCCACCATTTTTGCATTTGGAGCCATAAAAAAACATGGTCATTTTTTAAGTATGTTCCTCTTGAGAAAGAGTTTTGATAGAATCATCTTGAAAGGCAAGAGGAAGAGGTTGATTTTCTAGTAAAGGAGCTTTGGCCAATTGATTATCAATGAATTGTAATTTAATGGACTTTTATGGAAGGAAATAAAGATTGAACTTAGCTATGAGCATGAGCCACTTATCCATACATTAGTTTTTATATGGCTTATAGTGCATATACTTGAGGGGGTTAGTGTTGGTGATGACATAGGTTTTAGGATTAAGAAGGTAGTGACAAAGTTTAGAGGCCATGAAGACTAAGGTGAGGTAGATTTTTTTGAGATGAGTATACCAAGTTTCATATCTGATAAGGGTGTAACTAATGTAATAAATAGCCTGATATTTATTTTATTCATCACAATGAGTGAGCATTTCCCCTAAGGAATGGTCTATGGTGGATATATAAAGGTAGAAAGGTTAGTCCTCTTTGGGAGGGATGAGGATAGTGAAAAGAGAAGATACTCCTTGATTGAATCGAAGGCTTATTGACATTACTTGGTCCACTTAAAATATGTTTCTTTCATGAGGATATGGTCAAAAGGTTGACCTATATCTAATAACTGGTAGATGAAGTGACAGATGGATTGGAGCTTCCCCTATAGGCTATAAAGTTGTGTAAGGTTGGTAGGAGGAGACATCTTTAAGATTGCTCTGACTTTAGTAGGGTCTATTTGGATTTCATATATAAATATAGTGAAACCAAGAAGCTTTCCTGATAAGACTCCAAAAAGACATTTCTTAGGGTTGAGCCTAACATGATAATGGATTACTCAGTCGAATATAATGGCAAAAATATCTAGCTAGTCCTTGTAGTGTTTGTATTTCCCAAGGAGTTTATCCACATATTCCTCTATGATTTTATGGATGAGATCATGAAAGATATAATCCATGGCCCACTAATAAGTTGTTCCATCATTATTTAATTGAATGGGTATGGCCCTATAGTGGAAGGTTCCTTATGGGGCAATAAAGGAAATTCTATGTTGATCTTTGGGGGTATTTAAAATCTAG
This sequence comes from Torreya grandis, assembly GCA_037957365.1. Taxonomy (NCBI): domain Eukaryota; kingdom Viridiplantae; phylum Streptophyta; class Pinopsida; order Cupressales; family Taxaceae; genus Torreya; species Torreya grandis. Next base: position 782,946 of record JARHVA010004759.1, read on the forward strand.
TTATATCTTGAGAAATTGTCTATGAGAGATAACATTTCATGGCTAACCATAAGATCAATAAGTTGGTCAATGTTTAGTAAATGAAAGTCATCCTTTAGGAAATCAAGGTTGAGGTCATGAATTTTGATGCATAGGTGAAGGCCTCCTATGGGTTTTATAATGGGAATGATATTGGAAACCCATTTTGGATAGTCAATGCGCTGAATGAAGTCAAAAAAAAAGAGAAACTAAATCTCTTCTTTGATAAGAAGGGATATGAAAGGATGCATCCTATGAATCTTTTTTTAAACTAGAATAGCCTCAGGACATATAACAATGTTGTAGAGGGAAATAGAAGGATCGATTATGGCATATCTTGATAAGACCAAGAAAACACTATGTTGTGGTCTTAAAGGAAAGAAGGGTAATCTTGTTGCTCCATATAATTTAAATATTGGCCAATTTTTTTGATAAGAGGGTTATCCTAAGTACCCAAGTTAACATCAATAGTAGATTCATTTAGCATAGTTTGATTCTTAGGAGGAAGAGATTTAAGAATAGAGGGATCCCCAATACCATAGTAAGAGAGAATGGAATCATCATCCTAACATTAGATGGTATTGATATTAAGATAATTGTGTTCAACCATTTTAGGATGGATGAGAGGAAGGATTTTAGTTCATCCACCCTTTTGATAGGTTAAGGGCCCCAAACTAATAGTATTGATAAAAAACATTAGATGGGATGATATTAGATTCGTCAAATTTTGAATAAGATAGAGTTGGTGAGAATGGAACATCCTTTTTAGTAGTGGTAATGATTTTTGGTGAGGTGGGTTCTTATATTGGTACAAACCCAAAGATAAAGAACTCACAACATATTTGGGTTTTGATGATGGGTAACTCATGAGGTCCCTATTCATAGAGGCCAAGATCAAATCCCTTCTAAGCATACTTATAAATTTAAGATTTGGTAAAGGATGGTTTGTCCAAGTAGGAAAAATTGATGTTAAATGGTCAGATGAATGGGGTAAGGGTGAGAGAGAGAAGTGGTTGATCAAGTCCCTTATAGAAAAAAATTGTTTGATTGTTGGGGAGACCAAAAGGGATGATGGTTCTGATGTTGGGATCATAGGAAGGTTCATATTTGATATTCCCATATTCCCCAAGAGAGAGACATTGAAATGTGGATTATAAGTGGTCATAAACTATAATTTAGGATGAAGGAATAGTTGAGATCGTTTATGCTTCATCATTGTTTTGAGTAGGAGTGTTGTTGGTTATGGTTTGTGGGGTGGTTTTTTTATAAGTTGTTTTCAAGTTAAATTAATGACGAATACAAATTTCATTAGGTTAGTATGTCATATTGTAAGAGGCAAAGGGACTAGGATTAGCTTTGATGGTAATAACTTGTCCCTTGTGCTCAAATTTGACACATTGATGTAAGGTGGAAGGGATGTAAATCATAGAATGGATCCATGGGCATCTAAATAACACATTGTATTGGAACTCACTCTTTATAATGTAAAATAGTTTTGGAATGGTATGGGGCCCTAAGTGGATTGGAGGATAATAAACCCTAAGGTAGTGACCATGGTGTCATTAAAAGAGTGAAAGACTACTGTACTTTTTGACATGATGTTTTTAGGTAGCTAGATTTTGTCATATGTATGGGAAGAGATAATGTTGATGATATCTCCTCCATCAATCATAACCCTCTTGATTTACAGTTTATTGATGTATGTTGTGATGAAAAGGGGAGGATTAGAATCCTCAAGATGAGTAGGAGGTATTTCAAAATCTTTAAAGGTGATGAGGGTGGAAAGTTAGAGGGATCAAACAAAGGGTGAAAGAGGTTGAGGATTATCTAATTAAACCACTATATATTTCAAAGCCTCAATCATTACTTGATGATGGTGGGGTAAGGTATTAACTAGTTCATAATGGCTCATTTTCACTAGTGTTTGGTGAAGTTGTTTCAACATGATATGCTAGATGGATTTGGATGAGTTGGAGATAGAGGGTCCAAAAATGGATACTTTAGGCTTTGATGGTGGCATAGGTGAAGGTATAGGTTTTTGGTTTTAGTTGGAAGGTTAATGGGTTGAAGGGTATGTCCATGGGATAGATGCTTTAGCTTTTCCCTTATCTTATTGTTGGACTTGCGATTGAGTAACCACATAAATATAGTGGATAAGGGGGTTTTCTAGGTTTGATGTATGCTTTAGTTACTCCTCCTCACTCTTGGGTAGGAGCGAGAGAGTAGGTAAAGGTTGGGTAGGTTAGGTAGATGGTAAGATTAGTAATGGGGGTAAAAAGGGTTCATCTCATATAGGTCATGCTCATCATATAGGATATGAATGAGTGCTTAGATAAATTTATAGTTCTCTATGTCATGTCCTAGTGTGCTATGATATGTATATATCAAGTTATCATTGAAACAAGAAGATTTGGTATCATAAGGGTAGAATGGTTTGATAGGTGGTATGTTAATATAGGAAGTTTGAAAAAACCTCTCTAAGGTAGTTGAGTAGGATTCATTCAAAGGCATTAGAGGTGATAGATTTATAGATTTAGGGATGGGAACCTTCTTGGACATAGGCTTTACCATAAAATTTGTAGTTGGAGGATTGGTTGTTTTAGGTAGTTATTATTACATAGTTATGATTAGTTTAGAGGTTAGAGATTTAGATATGGAAGACTTATATGATGAATGTTTATTTATAGATGGAAAAGTAGAGGTACATAGGTGATTTAAAAATGATGAATAACTAGAGGGTTTAATAGGTGTAGGTAGAGAAATAGGGTATGGCTTCTTAGAGGAAGAATAGGTAATTGGGATGCTATAAGGATGTGGTCCTAAGATGGGAGGTAAGCAAGAAGGAGGTGGTATGGGTCTAGTTTGAGGCAGAGGTTTGGGTAACTCTACCTTTTTAATTGGTTTGGTTGAGGGATTATTTCATGTACTAGATGGTGTTAATTCCAAATTCAAAGAGGGGTGAGTGTAGCTAGGTGTGGGAAGGATTCCTAGATTCTTTACTGGTTTGGTGAGAGATGCATGAAGTGATTTGATGATTTTAGGTAGAGGTGGTTGGGATGGTTCACTTATGGTTTGGAAGAAGTATTTGGTAAAGAGGTAATAATGGGTTTAAGGGTAGATTGAATGGAGGTTGAGGATTCAAATTTATTTTGGTAAAGGAGTTTGAGATGATGCCAAAAGGTGGTTCTATCAAAGTTAGGATGAGAAGTGAACTCTAAACATTGGACTAACCTAAAAAAGGGCCTGTAGATGGTTTTGGTTCCTTGGTCATTGGTTTCAAAGCTTAAGCCCTTAGGTGGATAATAAATAATGGTTTATTTATCCTTATTTTTTATGGATGGTTCCAAAATTTGTGGTTGGGTATATGAGGTAAAATTCTCTTGGTTGGACAATGTTTCCAAAGAGGGCATGGATGGTTTCATGGTGGGAGAGGTAGGTGTGTTTCTTCCCAAGTGAAAGAGTGGTTAGGGTTACTTATTTTTTTTAGCATCCAAAAGAATAGAGGTTCATTCTACTACTAAAATAGGTGGAGTGGAAGAAGAAGGGTTGGTTAAATAAATGTTTATCTCCTTTGGTGTTTCCACTAAAGGAAAGGTAGATAAAACTAAGATCAAATAAAATGAAGAGGGAGAGGTGGTTGAGTCCTCCATTTAGGTATTTGAAGAAATAGGAGGTGAGTTGACTATTTTCATTTGGGTAATTGAGTTAATGGTCTCTTAAATAATAGGCTCATTATTAATAGCATTGATTGTGTGTGTCTCATGAGAATAAGATGGTTTGGGTTTGTTGTCATGGTGATGGGTAGAAGGAGCATGATTAGAAAAAGGCTTACCAAAAATGTCAATGGATAGATTGGAGGTGCATTGGGATTATCAAATATAAGCTCCCCATTATCAATTGAGTTTTGGATAAGAATTTTTAAGGTATTACATCCATTAATGTCATGTTTTATGACTTGGTGAAAGACAAAATGGTCATTTTCATTATACCAACCCAACACAGGGCAAGAAGCATCAAATTATTGGGGTGGTTTAGTTGGTAGATGTTGGATGAGGTTGGATTTGAGAAATTTATCCAAGATTGATGCATAATATTCTCCAATGGTATTATATTTTTTTGGAGGAGCTTGGTTTTGTTGATTAGGAGGGTTGGAAGAATTGGTTTGATGGGGTTGACTAATAGTTGGAGGTGGAGCAATTTGTAAGATAACTGAGTTTGGAGATGCTTTTATTTTGGTATTGGGATGGTTTGATTAGTTCTTGGTTTTGGTGGAGGGAGGGTCATTGTATTTAAATCTAGAATTATTATTTTGTAACTTTAATTTACCTTTGTCAATGGCCTAGTTTTCTAGTTCACATGCCATGGTGAATGCCTCATCAAAAGTTTTAAAAGTTTGAACTTGAAGAGTGGGGGAAATATGTTTGGCACAAACTAGAGAGAAGAACTCAATAAATTTGGGTTGGGGTAAGGATAAAGAAAGTTGGTTGATGAGACCTCTCCATATAGCCACAAAATCAACAGTTGACTCATCATCAAATTACTTAATAGAGTAGAGGTTTGTAATAGAAACCTTTTTAGATATATTTATTGAGAAATGCTCTAAAATGATTTGGGCCAATTGGGAGAAAGAAAAGATGGAGTGCATGTGAAGAACACTATACCAATAAGTGGCTAGTATTTATAAGGACACGGGGAATCTTATAATAAGGAGAGCATCATTGTATGTGATTAAATAATAAGAATGATGGAATTCTCTCAAATGTTGTTGGGGGTCCTCCTTGACTCAAAATTTAGAAAACTTGGGTAATTTACATTGAGGAGGATATGAATGGATGGACATGGATGGATGGATTAATGGGTTCATTAAAAATTTGATCATAGGATAAAAGGTTATGAGACCCAGAGATAGATGACTCTAAGTTAGTCATTTTATCCATTAAGATTTTGATCAAATCTAGTTATGGTTAGGAAGATACATAATTAAAGGGTAAATTTTGTTGAGGTTTGGTAGAATCTATGTATGGATAGGTGGTAGAAGGAACTGAAGAAGCCACATATTGGTAAGTGATCACAATAGGTTGAGATGTTTCCACAGAAGGGTTGATTGGCATAAATGGTTTGGTGGAAGGTGTTATATATCCCTATGGGTTGTAAACATATTGATAGGTTGTTATGGGTACTTGTTGAGGTATGAATGTGGGTTGACTTAAAAGTATGGCTAAGGTAGTGGGTTGAGGTTGGGTAGGTTGATTTTGAGTGGTGACTCTAGTGCTAATGGGTGGAAGTGTTTGAGGGATAGAGAGCACCAAGTTCTAAAATGGGGTAGAAGTTGTTGGAATGGTTGTATTAAAGGGAAAGGTGAAAAAAGGGGTAGAAGATAACCCCATGGTAGGTGGGGTATAGGTAACTAAGGGCAAACTTAAACACATATGTAAAGTGTGGGGTGTGTTAGGAGGTATTTGGTTAGAGATTGGAATGGTGGATTGGGTTTGGGTAGTGGTAGTAGATGGGATATTGGAAGAAGAAGAGGCTTGGGTCAAAAGGGTTGGGTTGAGGTAGTACCCACCATAAGATGCAGAGGAATAACATAAGGAGGGTCTATAGGAGGAACTAAGACAATAGAGGTATAGTGAGGTAAGGTGTTAAGATAGTGTTGAAGGGAAAATGCATTATTGTCAAAGCAATGAAGTTTACATCACCCTAAGAAACAACAAAGTTTCTGGTAGGAGGGGGGAAAAATGAGGTGTACCATCATCATTAGAATTATATTCCATGGAATAAGAAGAAGCAGGTGGTGGTTGATTGGTTTGATTTCATATCTGATGTCTAGTTAAGACCATGTGAGAAAATAGGAAATAATATGACACCTTAAATAAATAGCAATCAAAAGAAAAGAATTAAAGGCAAACAATGCATACACTAAAAGTATGTTAAATCCTAGGATTCTTTTTAGATCAATTTTGGCTTATGCCTTAGAAAGTTTGAAGAGGGAATTTGGCTTGTAGATTAGGTACTAAAGATAAAATATAAGGTTGATTTTAGGTTGAGTTCAAGCTCTAAAGAAATAAATCTATGTTGAACTTTAGTATGTGGCTAGGTATTAGGGCCTACCCCCTCACTTCATGGTCCTATAGTGGTAAGAGTGTCAAGTGCTTAGCCAAAATACACCTAGTTCTAAGTTTATACTCAACTAGAGAGCTGAGTTGGTTCTCCCCTTGGTGGTGAAATCTAAGTAGGATAGCCAAGAAGGGATAGGTTACCACTAGGTGATGAAATCCTAGTCAGGCCTTGTCTCAAGTATGTTTTGATGTGTTAATTGTTTTTTGGTTTGGATTTTATGTGTGATAACATGTGCAAAAGATATGATTAATTAATTTGCCTCATAAGTAACTAGATGAACTAAGACAAGTAGGCAATCAATGTATGCAAGAAGTTTATTTTAAATCCAAAAAGAAATTTTTAGATTTCATTTGATGAGCAAACAATAAAGGAAGAAAAAGGGAATTACATTCCACCAGGCATGACAAAATGTTTCAAATTAATTTTCACTCATTTCTTAATTTTGAAAGTAAATAATGAGACTAGTAATAGGGTGTGTAGAATAATACATAGTAAAGTGCATGTGATAATCTAGATGATGATGAGAACTCCTCTTTGGATGGGAAAGGAATAACCTATAGATAAGAAAGACACTAAAAAATGGTATTGTTAAAAAATAGATGAGTGGACTACCTAGCATGAGCTAGATCCAAGAAGCATATTACTTCCTAAGAGGCCATAAATCCATTTTTATAACAATTAAGTTGGAAATGGTGAAGTGAATATCTATTCACATAAGATAAATGAAATATAATTCAAAGAAAGTAGAATGCTAGTTAATCAAAAAGTAACCAAAAGTAGCAAATTTGGTCAATATTTATGCCAAAATGGCCAAGGTTTGGTTCAAAAAATTAGAAAAGATACTATAATTAGGTAGAAACAAAGAAATTTGGGTTTGACTAGGGTTATGGGGATAAAAATAACTTGTATTTTTATGCCATTGTGACCGTCAGCAATTAAGTGAACCATCAATTATTTAGGCTGACTATTGGCAATTGGGTAACAATTAATGGTTAAAGTGACCATTGATGATTATGCTAACCATTGGTGGTTACCTATATGATTCTAGAAATGATCAAAAATGAAGGTGTAGATTGTGTGTCTAAACAAATAGAGGTCTTTTATAGGGCTAAGGGATGGAATATAAAATACTAATGGGTCTAATACAGTAGGAAGGTTATAAATAAGATAAATCAACAAAAAATGAAAAAAATACTTGAAATCTATTAGTATAAGGCTAAAGTAATTTGGACATAGTGATAGTAATTTGCATTTCAAAAGTAATTCTAATAAATATTTAGGTCTTCAGTGATGTTAATTTCTTTTTGAAAGGATGTTGGATACCTATATGCAAGAGAACATAGATACAAGATTGTATATTATCCTTAATCCCTTTCAATTCCTCCTCTTATAGGATGAAGTTTCTAATTGGGATGAATGAAGTTACTAATTTGATAAACAAATTTGCCAATGCTCAATGTTTTAAAGATAGGTTTAAAAGAAAGTTTATATTTAGGTAGATACTTATCTCGCACAAATTTGTCAATGCTTTAAAACTTTAAATCAAGTTTGGAGACCTGACCATCGATGATCAAGGGGCTAGAATAAAATGGCTTAAATCAAATTAAAAAGGTGTGAATTAAATGGTTTAGTCAAATGTTTTATGCTAGGTATTTGATAGGGTCTAGTTAGTAAATGAGTCTAATTGACTAGGTGGTTTACTAGACGTGAGGTGAGATGATGGTCAAAAGGAAATTTGACACTGCAAGTTATCATGTGAAAATTTTGAGTGTCTACACTTCCCTTAGAGGATGTATGGAAACCTTGACCATTATGTCATATTTTTTTAAAACCACCTATGCACTTCAATCTTCTTGTAAGCCCTTGATAATAAGAATTCACTCACCTAGCCCCAAAATTGACTGTTACAAATGGAGTTAGGTATGAGATAAAATAGTGGGTATATACACTATTTTTCTAGCCTAAATATAATTATGGATACCTTAAACCACTCACAATGATCATTCATACTAAGTTTGAAGGCTTGATAATGCCTAGAGAGACCTCAAATGGACATTTTGTTTTGGCTAACTACAAGCTTCTTGAAATTATAAGTGGTTAGAAGCATGAAGATTATAAGGGGCCTTGTATTTTGTTTTTTGATGTCTCAATTATAGAGAAAATCTTAGATATCAATTTCCAACATCTCTTCCTTTGCACATCTTCCCCTTCTTAGGCTTAGGGTCTATGCTCAATTAGGCTTGTTTATCCTCAATCTTATATTATATGTTCTCTTTCCCTTTAGATGGAGTGATCATTGAGATTATCCCCCCTACCTCAGTATAATACTTACTTCTCCTTGTATGAGTGTTTTCTCCTACTAGAAGTAGATGTGGTTCTCCATATGTATCAATAATGTTGTAGGCATCCACTTTCATATGTTGAATGTATATAGGGGTGTATGAGATAAGATTATAATGGATTAGGGTGTTTGGATCCATTTAAAACCTTTATTGGTCTTCCCTTATATTATACTTCATCTCTCTAGGATGTACATCCTATTATGCTCATACCACTCCTTATGCCCATGAGTGGTCCACATGGTGCCTTTGATGGTGTATACAAAGTATGCTTAAGATGGTTTGTTATAGGTGCCCATTAGCTTATTGTTAAGGTATATTATCTATAAAGGTCTAAATTTCCATGATATTATCAATTTTAAGAGTTAAAATGGGTATATAGGTCTATCTCATATAGTTCAAACTTAGAGGGAAGCATAGATGGGCAGATGAGGATGATTATAGAGTGATCTAGGATGGAGTATGAAGGAAAAGATTAAAACATAGTGTAAATGGCTATGAAAATGTCATGAAATGATAGAGTTATGGATATGGCATGAAATGAAGTATGAGAACTATTCCAAGACAACCCAAAGGAACCTTAAAGACCCTAATACACATATCTATGAAAACACAGTACTTTGAGGGAAATAAAAGGACACAGTCAAAATGTGAAACCTAGGAATCTCTGAGAAACCTTAATTTTGTCTAAGAACCCTTAATCTTTTCTAAACTAACTATGTGAGCTTTGGAGGCAAAGAAGGTAGTTTTTAGGCTAGTGAGGATTTCATGGAGGTTAGGAGATATGTACCCAAAGATATGATGATGACCTATTATGAGTTTAATATTTTATTTCATATTCTTGGCTATGTTTAAAGGTTCTAAAGGTAATATTGGAAAATTTACAGTGCTCCTAAATAGTGAACTTTAGATATATATGATCTTTTTCTTGGAAGACACCTTGAGGAGATAAGAGGAAAATGTGTACATCAAACTTGAGCAAAGAGATATGGGAAAGGCTAGGACACTCAACCAATCTTTTAATGTAGTTAGCTTCTTCTAGAGAAAGCACACAATACTCTATTTATTACCTAAATTTACTTATAGAGTGAAGATCCTTCTAGTATATAGATTTGATGGTTCTATAAGATCACACATATGAGCAAAACATTAAATATTCCATGAAAGGTTATTATAATATTTGATGAAATAGGAACCACCATTGGTTTGGCCAAACAAGCTAAAAACCCATCAAAACCATTCTATTCCATTTGGAATATGTAGACATTAATGATTTTCATATCCCTTAAGTTCTTAAGGAGTGTTCATAGAGATCAAGGGACCAATACGAAAAAATTTTCCCATGAATAAAAGTTGATAGAGTTTACTTCCTCTGGCCATGAGCTTGGGTCTCCATTTTCTATCATTCATATGGTCTAAGCATAAACTTGAAGTGTTCTATAAGCTTTCCAATAAGCTTGAGGGGAAGGTAGGATAGTTTTGAGCTCTCTAAGTATTGAAACACTTTGGTTTCTCCTTAAATTTCCATTTTTAACTTCCCCTTATATATCCCTAACTCCACCTGAGTTCGTCTGTATTGTATGGATCTATACCATTCAAGAAACCTTTTAATCCTATAATTTCCTTGCATTTTCTCTTATTTTAGACCAAAATACATTATTAAAAAGTATGATGGAGGGAAATTAAGATTAATGTGATGTTTTGAGGCCAATAGTATGAATTGGGGAAGGTAAAAAGGTAAAATTGACATGTTTGGGGCCCATTAGAGAGGATTTAAGCATTGACCTTAGAGTGAATGGGCTCAATCGTGTATGAAATTATTTAACAATGGCTTGATAAATATTCCTGAAGTATATTGAAGGTGTTTATGGTGGTTTAGTGTCACATTAACATCAAATTAGGTCTCAACATGGTCAAAAATACCAATTTTAGGAAATAGTCATAACCTTAAAGAGACATTAGCACATAGATATCATACCAACATATATGAGAGACATTTAAAACCTATAAAATTCCTCAATTAGACCTCAAAACACTCTCATGATGTTCTTGAAAACTTGAAAATGAACATATCTTGAATACTTGGATAGATAATAGGTATTCATGATTCTTCATTAGACTACCTTGTCAACTTACTTCCACCATAACACCATTTTAATAGTGAAACTTCATCAAATTGAATAAGGACCTCTATACATAATTAAAACTTATGAAAACACTTGATTTAAGTTGAAATAGAGGTAGGGAGGATCATCAAGTAATGTTAAAGTGTGATAAGACAAAAAACTATTTGCACTGACCCAATTTCATAGGGTGAATATCAACCATGAGGACTGATTATGCATTAGGACTCTAAGACTTTAGGTTTACCCCTTTCTAGGTCTAATACTATAAAGTGGTCAATAATGCTTTCACACAAGCCTTTAACTTATTACGATATTTTGTTTCCTTAATTTATTTCTATTTTTTTCCTATTTTGTTCTTTTTAGGTAATTTCCAATTTTGTTCTTCTTCAGTTAAAATGTGTTAAATATTAAAATGACTTCATGCCCAATGAACTAGAAGGCTACTAGAAGAAATTGATTAACAAGCAATCACCCCATATAGGTCACCAAAAATGTTGATATTTTTGTGCCAAAAATATCAAAATATCTTATACCCTAAGGGATACTATTAAGTTTTTAGTAAAAATATTTAAAAGTGACCAAGAAACCTTTTTCAAGTAACCTAGCATAATTAGAGATTTGGGTGTAGTTTGCAACTTTGAGAAGTTGTGAAGTGTAGCCAAACCTCTTCTTCCTACTTACCTAATGCTTGATAGAAACCAAAACTTTATTTCCACATTGAAACTTTGAAAAGTTGAAAAATGCAATCAAAACCCTACCTTCCACTCTTACCTAATACCTACAAAAACCAAAACTAAAATTTCACTTTGTAACTTTAAAAATTTGTAAATCGAAACTTGAGTTCCCCTTTACGCCCTCCCCCCTACCTAACTAAAATTAGAAATTATGATACACTATGTAACTTTACAAAATTACAAAGTGAAAATGAGGTTTTGATACCCACTTCAATGGAACCAAACCACTTGGTGAGAAATGGAGATCTAAATTCAAAATACAATTTTACAACTTGAAAAAATGCATGTTAACCCTGAAACCCCACTTTCCCTCTATTTACCCAACCACTGACCTACTTAGAATCTATTGTCAGTTTTATTAATAAAATTAGTTATTTTAGTCACTTTTAAAATTTAAAATTTAAAATTAGAGATCCATATACCAATAAACCTATAAACTAGATGTCAAGTGATGACAATAAATGCAATGCACCCAAATCTACCATTACCATCCCTTATGCATGCAACAAATAGTATCCCTCTAGGTCATTCACATTTTCTTCAAAATTACTATCATTATTTCTCTCTCAATTAAACATAGGGTTCTTAGCTAGAAATTTAAGTTTTCATATTATAATTAACATCACTTTGCTAAACTTGGTCATATTTTCTAGTATTGTCTACATATTTCCTATTTTTCACATTCACATATTGCCAGACCAAGATTGTTCTTTACTTTTTTTATAAAAAATCTAGGGTTTTTGTCATGCTGTTAAATTCTAGAATATTATTATATTTTTTCTATAAAAACTCCATTGGAAACCCCTCTTGATTTTGAAATATCAAACCCCATAATGATCCCAATTGCTAAAGCACACATGAAACCCCAATGGAGGTTTCCTTTGTCCTAACAACTCTAAGGTCTCGTTAGAGATCCAAAATGATTATAAAAACTAAAAAACCTACCAAAATTTTCATCAAACTTTTCAAGTACAAATTCTATGTCATTACACCACTACACATCTATTCTAAACATTTTAAGTACAATTACACATCATATTTTTTCTAGAATTTCTAGCTACAATTACAAGTCAAAACCCCACCAAGTTCAGAGCAGAGGACTAAACTTCTATAACAAGTCTCGACCCCATAAAACTATATAGTTGGTTTTACCATTCCAATTTTCCTAGAGCACATGTTTTGGAAGGAAATTTAAGTTTAAGTCAAAGGGACTTGGTATCTCATCTAACCTGGATTCATATATAAATGGGATCACCAATACAGATCTAGGTACACATAGACCTAGTAGATTTATGGAATAGAATTAATGTTAATTTCAAGAATGATTAATTACAAATCATCTATAAAAGTGGTTTGACCCAAGAATTAGATTTACTACCCTTAGTATAAATCCCTAAGCTTGTGCTCACAATGGAAAAACATTATGATGTTGAGAAGAGGGAGGTGGTGAATGACAAAGGAGATAAGATTCTAAATATAGTCCCAAATTTCATTGACACTCATTCTTTGTTAGTGCCAAAAATTACACTAAATTAATTGGGCACTTGTCAAGTATAAATGCCTAAGTCCTTAGCTCAGTTCCTATTTTTAAAATTTTCATTAGAGGTCAAGTTTCATGTTAATTTGGCTAAGCATTGAGTCAGTTTTTACTAGCTTGAGTATAAAGCCTTAGCCTCTTTAGATCTTCTTTTGGGAAATTTTACCTAACAAAAATAAGTCTTCAATATTTTAATTCATGAAAAAAGTCTGAAGACTTATTTTTGCTATGAAAATTATCCACGATAAAAAAACCTGATAAAATTTCACTATTTTGAGGAAAGTGTGAAGCCTTTATTTATTTTAGACATTTTACCTATGCAAAAATTCTAAAGGGTTAATTCCTTTAGGCATTTTAAAGTTCAATTATTTTATAAAAATGGTAAAGCAAAAAGCCTAAAACAATTCCTTCAAGCTTTTTATACATGATAAAAAAAACTGAGAGAATTACTTTTTGTCAGATATATTGTCCATGAAAAAAAAACAAAGGAGTTATTTTTGTCAAACATTTTATCCATGACAAAAAGGCCTGAATAAATTATGTCAGGCAAATTGTTTATGCAAAATTCTAAAATAATTCTTAATGCTTCAAATAAATTATTACGGGAGAAATGTTCAAAACAATTCTCCCAAAGACTAGATTGCTACAAACCAAAAATGGTAAATACCAAAATTTTGTAGAACAAATGCCCTGGAAAAAAAGTCTTGAAGACAACAAGGTATTTTCTTAGAATAATATTTCTGAGGATTCATGTTGCACAACAAAAGGACCATAAATAAAAGCCTTGATGAAGGAATTCTTACAAAATAATTGTCCTAATCAAATTGCTATGAAGACAAAGAACCCATAGACCAAATTGCCCAAAATAAAAGTCGTGATGAGCAAAGGACACATGAAAAAAAGATGTCTAAGACCAAAAATCCTAATAAACAAAGTCCCTCAAAAAAAATTCCTAAATTATGGGTATGATGGTCTCATAGACATATTTTGACAGGCACACAAATGTCAATTTTAAGGCATAGCAATTAGTCATGGGATTGAAATGTTATAGGATAGTTACATGAGTGTCAAATTTAGGCCTGTGAAGTAACCATTTAAGTTGAAATGAAGGTATATGTATGATGTGTATTTGTTTAGGTGAGAATGATCCAATAGTGAAAAAATTAAGTTTAAAGGATAAAAAGCTTAAGGTGATACTATATAGATCAATAGTGCTCAAGAAATTGGGAATTTTTATAGAGGTATACAATAAGCCCATGGGGATTCCAAGTGGTACATCCTTAGGGCAAAGTATAGGTAGTATCCAATAATGATCCACCCCTCATATCATGATCCAATATAGCATGTTTGCTTTCCCTAACTAGATCTGATGGTGCGTGATGATGGTAGACTATTTTAAAAATATCCAAGAAAACCCAAGACCACCACATGGAGAGAATACATTAGCCTATTAAATCTAACATTTTAAGATTCATAAAGCCTATATATTATCCAAGTAGCATGATCATAAGGGGTCTTAATGTAGATCTAATGACTTGTAATAAAAGATAATACTAGGTGGCATGCTCACATTCATCATGTAGACCAAGATCCACATTTTAAGTTAATGAAAAAAGTGACACGGTGATGCCACATTGGCATACACATCATATAAATAACAAGGCCTTATGTAAGCTAGTTGGTAAAGCTTTTACCAATGGCAACATGTTAACTTGGAAAAATTTAAAATGATGTATCATAACATCGAGGTTGAAAATAATGCACTTTTGCATTAAAAATATATGAAATAAGACATAAAAGGTCAAAGTGAAATTGAAATTTAGAGCCTAAAAGGTAAAAAGTTAAAAAGGACCTAAGTCTTTTGGCATTTTCTTTATTGTGCTTATCAAAATTTCTCTATGAGAGAGAATATTATAGGTCTACAAATATAGTTGGGCCACTCCAAAAATGATCATTTGAATAACCATGGATCTAAAATATTCCCATTAAATCATTATAATAATATGTTGTTCTAAGGCATGCATAAAGGGAAGGGAAGTTGTCCAAGAGTTTAGAATTATGCAAGCTAGTGGTTGAGATCATCTTCAGGTAGTTTCACATAAAGACAAATGGTTTATTTGCCTCCACCATGAATATTATTCTTTTATATTGTGTAAATGGGATCTCCAACCAATAAATCAAGGGGTTTATTGAAAATATCCATCATTCCTTGCAAAGGTAGTTAAAACAATCATTTTCTGTAAAGTTACATGAAGATTTCAGGCATGGCAAAGGAATATTTTCCATCTAGGAGCATCTTGGTGAGACTTTGGCACTTCTAGATTTGAAATGCATAAAAAATGTATAAATAGAGGGCTTATCCTATATTGAAGAGTTTGGTTAGCCATTGTGTTGGTCATTATGTGGGTTGATGTTGTTGGTCTTTGCTTCTTCCTAAGTATAGACTCTTCCACATTTTTGGATCACTATTATGTGCATTTTGTCTCTCTTGATAAAGAGGTTACAATTGTACAACCATTAGCAAGATCTAAGAGCATCTCAATATGTCTCCCCTATCCAACATGGAATAAATCCACTATGTTTGTGCCCATGGAAGCATTTTGAAACATTGGTGTATGTAATATTTTATTTCAAGTTAATGGAGAATAATTGTGGTTCTTTATTGTATCCTATTAATGATAGTCAATAATGTGTTTTACAAGTTTTTCTGGTTGGATATTTGGGTTTGTGTTGGTTATTGGTTTTCATTTTGAGCATGTACCTAGGTTATAAATCCATTTCTACAGTTATATTTGGAAATTCATTATTCAATACCTTTTAATGGCACCATGGGTTCAAGAATTTAGTAGGAAAAAATTATTTGAGATTCTAGTTTTAGTGTATGTTCTAAGGTTTCAAGGATCATTTACGTGTTTGTATTTCACTGGCACCAATGGATGAAAATTTCTTCTTATTTTCATGACTTATATTTCAATTTTCTTACATCTTTACAATAAGTGATGTCATGTATGTAAAAATAATCCTTACTATTTGAGAAACCACCAACACACCACCATGCCCCTCCTCTTTATTATTATCCAACTTGTCCTACCCTATCCTACCCTATAAATAATACACCCTTTGCATACTATAAGTGTTGTTTTCCTATAGATGCATCAAATATTGCATACTTAACATTTGTCTACATTTTTTGCTTCAAAACCTAGCACTGCAGTTTTTCATTTAGCTCATATTGTTGAAAATTCTTTCAAATTAAGATTGTAGTCACTTTTCCATCTATATTTAGTAGCTTGTATCTAGACTATAACATTTTCTCATTCTATGTGACAACCCTTCCTAGGTGGAGTGAATGAGTTTAGTTATATTTTGGTCATATTTGTGTTCCCTTGTGTTGATAATCCCCATGGAGGTTAAATTTCAAGATTTATCCTTGTGAGAAAGCTACCCCATAGGTCCTCTCACCTCGGTTTAGGTAAAGACAAAAGTAGTAGGGAGATGACCATACCATTTTCAGGTTATTCTCAGTCATTTTCTATACCCAATCCAGGCTTGATGTTGAAACCTTACCCATCTATAATGAAATATTAGTGGGTTTTTCATCTTAGTTTGTCATTTTATTTTCAAGTGTTCAAGGCCAAGTGAAAGAGGTGTACAACTAGGAAATAACATTCTTAATTCTAGAATATAAAATCTATCTAGATATAAACCCTAACTCTTCCCAAAGTTTCTAGCAAGATAATAATGTAGCCTATCTATGGGTTTTAAACAAATAATGGCTATAAACCCCTAGAACTATAGCCACAAGTATGCCTAGAACCTTGGATAGAATGTAGTTCAAGGATGAAGTAAGAGACATTATCATACTCTTGTATAGAGTTACAGGGAACCCAAATGCTAAGAATAATTAAGATTAGATGTATTATCATATATGGGTAATCCACCAAAACAAATAATACATTCACTAGGCCTAGTTGAGTTTTGACACCATTCACAAATAGTTGATGGAGGTCAAAACTACAAGCAAGTTTTATATGACATCATACCTTGTCTATATATTAGAAAAAGGGAGGACATTCCCAAGATTAAATATAGTGCCTGATCAAATAAACAATGTCTTTAACTAATACCCTGACCTCACCCTTGGGGTAAGCAAACAACATTTTAGAAGGGTTAATGATGCTTTTGTATAATGTATCATAATTATGTTTAAAAATAAGCTAAGAAGGAGAATTTTTTCTGATACTACAACTATAGAAATTGCCATATAGGGGTTTTTTTCATTCAATTCCCCATATATTCATATATCATAGTGGTGGCTTTATTGGTTGTCCTTACACCCTTCCACGGTATTTAAGTGACTAATGGGCCCTAATGGAACTTATGAGTCAACTTGAAAAAACCCACAAGTTTTTATCAAACAAGCATAAGTCATGGATCAACTTCCCTATCAATATAGGGAGATACACATGCCCTTACCTATCAAAATCCAAATGTGTAGATGCTGAGATGACTCAAATGACTTTGAGAGCTCTAAATGTAAGTTATTTTTATGATATGACTAGATATGTTACTAGTTTAGCAGGTGCCATATATTCCCACATCCCCTTCTATGAATATTACAGGGAAGATATGCAACATGAATAAGAAACTAGGTTAAGAGATTATTCAAGGATAACCTTGGAAAAAATTAAAGATTACGACATAGAACCAATCCCTAAACACTTGAAAGATTATGAATAATCAGTAGATAGGGTATATTATAGAAATAAAATATATCTTCAACCTCTTCCATTGGTTACGTGGTCCATACTTGGATCCTTCTCATTGATGGATAAGACCACCCAAGTTATAAACAGAATAGTAAACTAGTTGAGGATTAAAGGTGTCAAAATAACCAAAGAGACCCTAAGTATTTTAGATAGGTTGAAAGAAGTGAAGGAGAAAGATGTAGTGGTAGAAATAGAGTTTTCTAGTAGTGGAACCAAAAAAACCAAGTAGTAAGGCTAGTTATGTCACACAAGCATAAGTAGAAACATAAGGCAAAAAGTGCATAATCTAAAATCTAAGGGATAATAGCCTAGCCTATATATCAACCAATATCAACATCTATAGAGGACACAAACATTGCTACACTAACATATATATTCCATCCTCCTATCTCCACTATTCAACTAACTAGAAAAATCCCTCCTCTTATCTTTACTATCCAATCATATTAATTATTTACCCCTCCTATTTCCACCATCCCACTTGTGCACGTGAATCCATTAAAAATAAGCCAATTAACAATGTTGGATTATCAAGTATCACCTTCACCTCCCTCTTTTGAAATCACTTCCACCTCATCCCCAATATCCACTACCACTCCACTAATCACTAATACCACCCAATAGTACATGGCTATAGATTTATTCATTTTGACTACAATCCCACTATCCATCCCAACCACTAGGATAGATACTCCTTCATTTTCATCTCCAATTGCACTCCCCATTTCATCTATTCTATGTGTTCCCACTATGTTGATTGATTGATTTGTTTCCTTAGATTCCACCCTTTCATAGGTTCACCTATTTCAACTACCCATGTTGTAGACACCTAAATAGTGTCTAACCCTTGGTCACCTTCCCCCTTGGTCCATTCCTAACCCATTCCTAAAACATGCAATTGCTAATTTAAAATAATAAACTTATTTTGAATTAACCCCCCTCCTTGGACACATCACCCATGACACCTCACCTAGGACACCTCGCCTTGGACTAATTCCCATCCTATGACTCAACCAGAACCTATTCTTACTTCTCTCTAACTGCCTAACCAACTCTCATGCATATTTAGCCCAACCTTTGACATTATCCAATAGATAGTGCACTTGGCAGATGAAAAACGGGCTTGGTGGCTCTTTTTGCCTGTTCTAAACCCGTCAACATCGGTCAAATGTTGGCTGACACTGACGAAATCACCGACGTCAGTTATACTTAACCAGATTTTCTAACCCTTTGACGGCCCCAATTACAAATCTGCTAATCTCTGAAGCTAATCAGGACTCTCGAATCCTCTTCCGGTGAAACAAAGTTCTTGTGCTTTTACTTTTTAGTGTTCTGGGCTTCTTGGTGTTCTTGCAGGGATTAGCATTCTTGGTAGCACTTTCTAGGCACTAAGGTCTTGCATCATGCATTCCGCACAGGGATTACACGACATCTCCATCACCAGTGACAACCGAAACATAGCTTCTACAGCTTTGCCAATTCATATCACATCTAAGTATTGGTACTTTTTTTCATTCTAATATCATTTCAAATATATTAGTATTCTGTCTTCTGTTTATTCCAAGCATCCTTAACCCAACCTTCCCTGTTCTTCCCAGAGAGGCTGAAAAGCCTTCTCTCACCCCTTATTTCTTTTTCTTTACCTTTGACACTCCCTTAGTCTCTTTTTAGGCAATATCCTCTATCCAATCAACCCAGCATAAGATATCAGAGACCTACTGACTCTCTTAAGACCCATCTAATCAACCTGACTAAATTGCCTTACGAAAAGGTTGAAAGGTCTTTTTTTTGTTTCTCACCCCTTTTCTTGACAAGATTCTCATTCCCTTAGATCCTAAATAGTCCCTCTAAATCCCTTATAGACCCTCAGACCCTCAAATGAGACCAAATCCATTCTGCAGATCAGAAACTAGTCCTGTAACCCGTCCCTGGCCAATTGCCCTGACTGACCTCGTCCACTTCCCCTACCGACGCCGGCAGTCTAACCGTCGTCGGTGACTTCCCTAACCGATGTCGGCAATATCACCGACGTCGGTGACTGTGTTTAGCAGATTCTATCTTATCAGGTACGTATTTATTTTTAGTCTTTTCTTTTCACATCTTTCATTATTTCTCTTTTTTGTCTCTGTTATATTCTATCTTAAACAGTGGATTGTCATCCTCCAAGAAGCCTTAGTGCTTCTAGGACCAAGCTTTTTCTTGGCAATCCACCCTCTTATCAACTAACATTCTTCATGTTTTTAGTGTCTATCTCTTTCAGGTGTCATTCCTCCATAGCAAAAGAGGAGTTCTCACAATGTCTTGATTACGGTGCACAGACTATATCCAGGTACATACAAGCCTTGACCATTTCTTAAGTTTCTCATTTTCTCTCCTTTGAATGTGAAAGTGAAATTGCATATAAACATTCTGGCATGCCCGGTGGGATGCCTTTAGGGCCTTCCTTGGGTTCCCTTCCTTCTTTGTTCATTTAGGTGCATTAGGTTTCTCCCTCTTCACCTCTTTCTTCTTTTCTAAAGACATCATAAGCAGGAATAAAAATAACTTTTTCTTTCTTTTCTTGCATTTCTAGACTAGTCAAAAAATCATTTTCTTCAACCCTTTCTCAAACTTGTTCTCATTCCAACTTAACATTTCAATTTGGGGCTTTAAAATATACTACATTCCATTTCCTGCTTTCTTGCATTTCTTAGTCCACACTTAGTAATTAGTAAACCACATATTGAATAAATCGTAGATCACTTGATGTTACACAACCAGACCACGTGCACTAAATTAAACATCAAACTCACTTGAGACAAGGCCCGACTGGGATTTCATCACCCAGCGGATACCTTACCCATCCCGGCGATCCTACTTGGATTTCACCACCAAGGGGAAAGCCCACTCTGTTCTCTGGTAGAGTCTAAACTATAGGGAAAGTATATTTTGGCTAAGCAAAACCAATTAACCACTAGAATCGTGAAGTGAGGGGAGCTTGCTCCTTAGCACCAGGCCATGTACGGAACCTAAAACAGACTTTTGAGTGCCTAAACATACCTGAAACCATCTTTAGATTACCTATTCTAGGACCCTTCTAACAGCCAACCTCCTCAAACATCACATTAAGGCATAAGCCACACGATCTTAATAAAATTGTTTTTAGGGATTTAACGCTAGGATCTACCTGTTCTCATCTTATTTTCTATTTTTATCTATTTTTTTTGAGCTGGTAAGGGCGTCTTCTTCATTTCCAAAAACTTTTTTTCTGAGTTTCTGGAAAACACAGTAACCGACATCGGTCCTGTAACCGACGTTGGCAACTTTTCTATATCGGCATCGGTCATCCGACTGACATCGGCAGTCTTCTTCACCGACATCAGTTTTTATACTGACGTCGGTCACTGTCCATTTTTTTTTTCCAAAAAATAGCAAGCTTAAAAGCCAACTTTCTTGCTGTCTAAACATCCATTCTGGTTTTTTGAGACTGAAAAAACACAATTTTCTAAAACCTAATCCTTTCTTGCCTTGAATGGTTTTGACACGCAGTCAAACCAAGGCCCTTCTTGACCATGCTAGTCAACAACCGCTTCCACCTTCACCATCTATAACTAGTCCTATAATGGAGTTCCACTTGGAGACTGAAAGAACTCCTACTCGCCCAACCCCGCCTCAGACTCCTATTGTCCCAGAAGGGGACCAAGATTTCACACGATTCTTGGACCTTAACGTCAAATCCTTACAGCACTATCTCATGCATAGCCAAATGTGAGACTCCTTAGGCAACCCAATCTATGGGATGCCAACTTCCTTAGTCGAGACAAGAATCACATCAACAGCACCTACAATTCAGCCACTAGACAATCAAGTCAACACCTCCACCAATAACCCAACTGTGTCTTACCTTCAAAACATAGCCACTCCATCTAAACCTACCTCCATGGGGGTTCCAGTACTCCCTCAACCTCAAAACACTCAACCAAATCCCACACCTTTCCAAAACCTACTAGTCTCTATCCCCCCTACTCTTGCACCTATCAACACAAGAGTAACTATTTACCCGTCAACAAGCATGGCTACTCCTCAACCATCCTTGACAGCCCCTATCCAACTTGTGCCTACCAACCCCATAACACAAGTGCCCTTAGCTCCAACTTTCGCTCTAATAACCAGCTACCCATATATTGCATCTATGCAACCAACCACGTCATACGCCCCTCCCAATATCTTTCAAGCACCTTATAATCTAGGGGGCGCTCCACCTGCCAATCCATCAACAGATATCATCAAAATGCTGATAGATAAGATGTCTAGCTTAGAGACCTCTATTTCCAGCTCATGCAATACTCTCTCATATGAGCAAATTTGCAATGAGCCCATTCATCCTTTCATTCTGATTAGACCATACCCCAACCAGTGGGAGCTTCCCAAATTTTCTCACTTTCAAAGCAAGGAACACCCACAACAGCACTTACGGGCATTCAGACATGCCTGTTACCTTATTGCCCATGATGATGCATTACTCTTGCACACATTTCCTATGTCCCTTTCTTACACTACGCTTGACTGGTACAGCTCTATTGCCAGCCATTCCCTCTTCACATTTACACAGCTGGCCTAGCTCTTTCTTGATCACTTCTCCATTAACATCACCAAGAAGGTCTCGATCATGGACCTTTACACTATCTGCCAATTTGAGGACAAATCAATAGCTAACTTCATTGCTCACTGGAGAGGCCTCATCAATCAACTCTCCTTTTCCTTACCTCAACCTGAACTTATTGAACTATTCTCTCGAGCCTGCGCCAAACATATTTCTTCCACCTTATGGGTTTAAACCTTCCACACCTTCGACGAAGCCTTCACGATGGCCCGTAAGCGTGAATTACGTGCCATCGAGGAGAATAAAGTCAAGTTGTGGAGCAAGAATCCCAACTCTAAGACCAATGACCCTTCTTCTTCTAAACCTTCATCATCCAATCCTAAGTCTAAAGCTTCAGCTAATGCTATGGTCGTTAGACCTTCGCCCTCTTCAACCAATCAACCTGAGCCATCCACATCTCAGAGTGCCACCCATCAATTCCAATAGAGATACGTAAAATGATAGTATACTCCTCTTGGATAATCTTACGCATCTATACTGGAAAAACTTGTTAAACAGGGGATTCTCAACTTCCCCCAGATTTGACCACCGCCACAATTTGATCCCTCATGTGCCATCCCTGCGTGGTATAGGGAAAATGACTTTTGTAATTACCATCGTGTCAAAGGTCATGACACGAGAAACTATAAAACCTTTAAAAACATAATCCAAGACATGCTTGAAAAGGGTGAGCTCCTTCTAGATAATCCCAATGCACCTCCTAA
This sequence comes from Torreya grandis, assembly GCA_037957365.1. NCBI lineage: Eukaryota > Viridiplantae > Streptophyta > Pinopsida > Cupressales > Taxaceae > Torreya > Torreya grandis. Next base: position 805,935 of record JARHVA010004759.1, read on the forward strand.
CCAGGGCATCGACATCTTCAAGCAACCATTTCCTAATCATCCACCAACCCAAAATAATGTCTAGACCTTACTTGATAACACTCATGAACACGACATTAAAACGGTCAATACGGTCTCGTCCTTCATCCCCGACCAACCTCAAGAGGTTAGCCCATCTACCAATCCATCACATGTGGACAAACCTCTTTCTCTGGTTAGTTCTCTATCAACTTCTATCATCTTAGAGGATGCCTCAACCTTACCGGCACCACCAGTCTCACCATCCTCCTTCCTACTACTTATGGAGGACCTGACCTTACCTACTCCTCGATCGTAAGTGGAGGGCACCATAATCCCTGCCCTTTACTTGCTTGAGGAGTCACACTCTCTAGTTCCTTCTCCACCAAGAGAAGAACCTGACTCTCCACCTTCTTTAATCAATGACAATCCAGTTATAACTCCCACACACCTTGGGTCCGAGACTACTGCCACACCTAACACATCTTCTCAAGAATCCAAACCTCATCTAACAAGTCAACCCCCTCTCAAAAATTTGGCACCTCTCACAAAGAAAGTGCCATCTCCACCTGTCACCGCACTACAAACCCAAAAGGTGGTACAAAAACCTTCTTCAACATCCCCCAAGTAAAAGTCACCAACGCATCATGCATCAACAAGTGCGGGCCCCTTAGTAGGTTCATATGCTTTGATATTACACCAACTTTTACAGACTTTTAGCATTACCCTTCCTTCTATCAAACCATTCCAACCCCTTGGGTCAAAACCTTCTTGGTTCGATGATACGAAGATTTGTTTATACCATCGTACGCTAGGACACGATACCGAGACTTATTGTGCCCTCAAGGCAGTCATTCACCGTTATATGGAGAAAGACACTCTTCTCCTTGAGGACAATCTTGACCAACCCTCGACATCTTCCCATCCAACCTCTTCAACCATATCAACATCTCACCAATAGGCCATAACCCATTCTTCACCTACTATCTTTGAAATCAATGCTATTCATATAACCACTAGGTCACAAAAGGACAAGGTGAAAGAAAAAGCTACTATTCCTTGGACCTATCCTTTTGTCTAGGCACCTCAACCACCAAAACCCAAGATTTCCATCTTAGGTGCATCTCAACCCCCTTCTTCAGAGGCAATCAAAGACTCTATGATAAAACAGCTTCACCAAACACCTGTGAAGATGACCCTATATGACCTTATCCAAAGCTCCCCCTAGCATCACCAAGCTCTAATCAAAGCCCTATAGGCAGTAGAAGTCCAACCTAAAGACCCTCAACCACTAGCTGCCTTAGTCTATTCTTTATCCCCCATCGCCTCTATCACTTTCAGTGATTCTGAAATTCCTACCTCTACCTTGGAAGATCATGATGCTACTCTTTTTATCACAGCCTACATTGATCGAACCCATATTAAATGAGTTATGATCGATGGGAGTGCCAGCATTAATATCATTTCCACCCATGCCTTTGATCAATTGGCTCTTCCCAAGAATTGTGTATCAAAAACTGACGCAATCCTTAGATCCTTTAATGACACCACCGCTAACACTATTGGCACTGTTGTCCTCCATATCCGCATTGGTCCATGCACAATCTCAGAGCTCTTCTACATCATTGAGGGAGAATTCCAATATAACATGTTATTAGGTGACCTTGGATCCGTGCCATGGCTTGCGTCCCTTCAACACTTCACCGTTGTGTCAAATTTGAACACGACAAATAAGTCCATGTCATTCCTACTGACCCATCCCCTTTTAAGACTTGTAACACAACTTATCGCCCAAACGACGTTCTTATCCCACTCAAGACATCAACCCAAACATCATCTCCATCTGCAAAAGCGTCAACTAGTACACAAACAACAGTTTCCACCACATCATCTTCTCAATTAACAACCAAGGACCCCATGGATGATATATTCCAAAGACTTTCACTAGGGGAATATCGCCTACTTACTCTAGACATGTTCCAGACTCCTCAAGACTATGGATAGCTTCATCAAAACCCAAGCTATGACTATCAAATTGGAATGGTCATTCCTTATGGTCCTCCTAGCCTTTGAACCAATCTCGTTTATGGGGGGCTGGATCAAGCTCCTACTAAATCAAATCCTTCCTCCTCACCTCAAATATTCACATCTAATTTCTCCTTTCTTAGCAACCCCACCTTTGCACATACTTACCTTTATAGGTGTGCATGGAAGTGTTTTGGCTTTGGGCGTTACGAATAAGGCTCCCATCAGCCTATCGAACCACCCAATGATGATAATGCAAAGAAACGATATGGACTGGGTTTCCAAGAATCCACTGAGGCTTCCACAAACCTTTGCCCCAAATCAGCCATCGACCAAACTCTTCCAGACTCACCTATTCTTTCATCCTCACCTACGGAGTCGGTAGTTTCTATCCCTCCTAGTTTTTTTTTGCATAAACACCATCCACTTGGAACCCCTAACCTATCAGCTCAATAGGGTTCCCAAGTCTCTCCCTCTCATTTATCTTAACATGATAGACGATGAATTAGCAACCATCAACACAGTCCACTACATAGATGATGACACCATTCTTACCTATATGGGTGTCGACGATTCTTTCATTCAGTGCTCCCTCCCCTCTGAAACACAGGTTATGTTAAATGAATCAACCATTGACATTAACCTTTCATCTTCTGATGTTCCTCATATCTTAAAGATTGGTCAGTCTTTAGACACCCAGGGGCAGATCGACTATACCACATTTCTCTCAGACAATTGCAAAGCCTTTGCCTGGACCTACACTAACATGCCTGGCATCGACCCTAACATTGCCACTCATAACATTGTCCCAAACCTAGAGGCTAAGCCTGTTAGGCAAAAGCTTCGCAAAATGCATCCTCATGTTGCACTTCTTGTCAAAGAAGAGCTTCAGTGCCTTCTGTCTGTCTCCTTCATCCAACCCATCGATTATCTGTAGTGGGTCTCTAACGTCATTCCTGTCACCAAGGCGACTGGGGGGATCCGGATCTGCACAGACGATCATGATCTTAACCTAGCATGTCCCAAGGATGACTTTCCTCTTCCAAACATTGACCAACTTGTTGATCTTACGATTGGCCATGAGATGTTATCACTCATGGATGGATTTTCAAGATATAACTAAATCTTGATTGCACCATAAGATCAGCACAAAACCACCTTCATTACACCATGGGGAACTTTCTGCTATCAAGTGATGCCTTTTGGTCTGAAAAATGCAGGTGCCACATATCAGCATGCCATGACTTACATCTTTCATGATCTCCTCCATAAAATCATGGAGGACTATGAAGATGACCTGCTTGGCAAGTCTAAGCTTTGTCGTGACCATTTAACTATCCTCAAAATCATCTTCTCTCACCTTCTTCAGTACCAGGTCTGTTTTAACCCCAAGAAATGCGTCTTTGGGGTCCTCTCAGGAAAGCTCCTGGGATTCATTGTCTCTTTTCATGGCATCGAGATAGATCCTGCTAAAATTTGTGCTATCATCAAAATGCTACCTCCAACTAATCTCAAGCAACTTCACAGTCTATAAGGGAAGCTCCAATCCATCCATCGCTTCATTTTGTAGCTTTCTGACCGTTGCCAACCCTTTCATCACCTCCTCAAGAAGGACGTCTCCTTTAAATGGGATAAATATTGCCAAGAGGCTTTTAAAGCCCTCAAATGTTATTTGGTTTCTCCACCAGTTCTTATTCCACCAAAAGACGACCAACCCTTCTACCTCTACATCTCAGCAACTAGTCATTCGTTAGGTGCCATGATCACGCATCGAGATGAGCAACACCATGAGCAAGCAGTCTATTACATAAGCCGAACACCTATCGACTATGAAACTTGGTATACTCATACTGAGAAACTCTATTTTGCATTAGTCTTTGCCACTACCAAGCTCTGTCACTATCTTCTCAATCACAAAACCTTTGTCATCACCCACACTAATCCCCTTAAATACATGCATTCTAAACCATATCAAAACCAGTGTATGGCTCGTTGGCTCATGCTTCTTGCTGAATTTGACTTAGAATTTGTCCAGCAAAAATCTATAAAAGGGCAAACAATCACTGACCAACTAGTGGATGCCCCTCTTCTTGACAATCAACCTTCTCAGTGTGAGTTTCCCGATGAATCTATCGCCACTCTCTCGACTAATGACACATTCTACCAAATGACAATGTTTTTCGACGGCTCTAAATGTCAACTCGGTGGGGGTGTGGGGGTCATCCTCATTCCACATGACGGTGAACCCATGCCTCTATCTTTTAAACTTGACTTTGAATGTACCAATAATATGGCCGAATGCGAAGCCTTAATTTTGGGACTTCAAACTGCCCTTTCTTTAAACATCAAGACCATCAACATCTTCGGTGACTCACAACTTGTCATCAATCAAATCAATGGTTCATATCTTTGTAAAAATGAAATTTTACAAAGGTACAAGTATTGTGTTGACACTCTTCTAACATCTTTCGACCATCACTTATTACAAACTATTCCTCGATCGACGAATAAGTTTGTTGACACCATGGCTTCCCTCACCTCGCATATTCCTTCTTCATCATCATCCTCATCAAGAATTTATGTCATGGTGCATCATGTGCCATTGCCTTCATACATTTCCACTAACATCAATCTCATCCATGCCATAGACTCTAGTTCACAAGATGTATGGTATAAGCGATTTGAGGACTACTTGGCTCATTCTCTCATCCCTCCCAACCTCTCTAGTAATGCACGGCGGGCTTTCATCAAGCACACTGCTCACTATACCATGCTAGGGGGCCTTCTCTATAAAAGAGGTTTTGACAGCCTTCTTCTTCACTGTTTAAACTCCACTAAAGCTTCTCATGCTGTTAAACAAGCCCATGACGGGATTTGTGGCAGACACTTCAGTGGTAACTCGGTTGCCAAGTGCATCCTTCGCCTGGGTTATTATTGGCCCACTCTTCATCAAGACTATAGTGATTATGTTCGGCATTGCATCAAGTGTCAGTAGCATGCTAACTTGCTTCATCTCCCCAGTCACGCCTTATAAGTCACTCAAGATTTCTGGCCTTTTTCACAATGGGGTTTAGATCTCATCGGTGAGATTAACCCTCATTCGTCTCTTCATCATCAGTCCATCATCACTACCACCGAGTATTTCACTAAATGGGTGGAAGCTATTCCTCTTGTATCCACAAAAGCCGACAAGATTGTCGACTTTATCAACACCCACATCATCTGTCATTTCGGTGTACCTCACAAAATCATCACCGACAATGGCAAGTCCTTTAAAAACAAGACTGTCCAAAAACTCTGCAACTCATTTGGCATCAAACTCAGCTTTTCTTCACCTTACTACCCACAAGCAAATGGGTAGGCTGAGGCTTCTAACAAAATCTTAACTAAAATTCTCATGAAGTTGGTCAATAACACTGGAAGGGATTGGCACATTCAAATACCCTTCGATTTGTGGGCCTACTGCACTAGCATCTGAACCTCTATGGGTGCTACCCCTTTTTCTCTAGTGTACGGATCAGAGGTTGTCTTACCTCTCAAAGTACAGATCGCATCTCTTCGCATTTCACTCCATGACATTATTTCTAATGATGACTTTTGTCAAGATCGATTAGCTCAACTTGAGTTACTCGATGAGCGTCGTCTCACTGCCCTTAATCATCTCCATGTCTATCAAAATTGCATCAAGCACACCTATAAAAAACTCTGAGAGAATGAGATTTCAATATCGGAGACCTCATCCTCAAAGAGAACCAACATGTGACCAATATGGAATGGAGTAAATGAGCCAAATTTGCTCCTAATTGGTTCAAACCTTATATCATCACGCACAAGTATGGCTCAGAGACTTATCATCTGTCTTCTCTTGAAGGCCAACCAGAACCTGAGCCTCTTAATGCTTTGCATATGTGACCATTCTACTGTTAGTCCAGTACTCAACCACTTGACATTTAACTTGAGCTCGTCCCATGAGCAATCCTTGTCTTTTTAATCCCCAATCCATTCCACCCTTTTTCTCTTAACAAAATCCTCTACAACCCTTTTATGATGTATGAATGCTTCGTCCTAATAAAAGGGAGCCCTTGACCTTCTATAAGTCTTGTCCATGACTCAATACTTTGTCAAAACTAAATCAAGATGTCAAAATATCCAAGGTCACAAAATCAAATCAAAAAGCAGACTGCTCCCTCGAAGGATAGCTGTAATATCATTGTTGTAGCTAATAGACTGATCCCTCGAAGGACAGTTATTCAAAAGCCCTTAAATCTATAAAGCAAAGTATAGACCACTCCCTCGAAGGATGGCTATGACTAAATCTTGCTACAAACACTTAGAAGCTTCCCGCATCGATCAGCTTCACAAATGACCACCAAACAAGTGACATCTTTATGTGGACTTCCCACATTGATCAGTCCGCTCTCTCTCAAAAAAAAAAAACAAGTCATGGACTTGACTTATAGTTGTCTCAGGGTCTCCTATAAAAAGGGGCAAAGTTATTCATACTCTAAAAATGGGTTACCCTTTTCCTCCTATCATATCACCTACTCAAGGGAATTCGAGCTCACTTTAATGACAAAAGTGATTCGATTACTGCTCTAACATAACTATGGTCAATGATGCAACGCATAAATGGGGCTCTTGGTTCTAACAACCCTTGTCCATGCTGACATTTTGGTCCTTGTCAATAAAAGGGCGCTTATGCCTTTTACTTTTTGCGTACACTTTCATCACGTTTAACCACATCATTTGTCAAAATGACTCAATCTAACTCTTTTCCAACCACTCACATAACCTACTTATTTTGGTTTTCATAGACATCATACACATGGAAACTATCAACCACGCAATTTATGTCAAGCATAAACCATTACTTGCTGAAACATAAATCGACTTGCAATTCATTCTTAGCAAACATCCCTCACGAATATGGATAGTTGCTAGGGATGAAAAACCCCGACCAATGTTACAACTTACACCATTTGGAAAAGGCTATAGCATCATCTTCTCCTTATCATTTCAAGCATGTACCCTCAGACATATGGGAAGTGCTATATCCTTATCACAACTAGCATCAACCACTTCGATATTTTTCCTCCCTTCTTGGGAGAACTACATTGGCCTGAGGCCCTAGCGACAGGGGCTATGTACGCAACACTCAGTTGACATGGGGTCTTCTGGGGTTAGCTTAGCCATTCTCTTCATCACTTTCTTCCATCTCCTTCTCTCGTCACCTGCTAATCACATCACAAACAAGCACATATTTTCATAATCTTTAGCATAATCATTTTCATCATTTACATCGTAATCATTAATCACAACCACATTATCATCATCACACACTTAAGCATTCACATCATATAATCTGTAGATCATAACATAAATATCACTATCACATAATCCTTATGCATCATCATCTAATCTAAAAAGTCATGCCCATTCTCATTATTAGTATTATCACAATGCATCATTATATTAATTATCATCATTATAATGATTGAACATAACATTATCATCATCACATTTAATCATCATAACATTATAATCATAAACATAATATCAAAACATGCATCATCATCATAATCAAAAATACACAATACATTAAACATTCAACAACATCCATAACACATCAATGATCCAAAACCATCATCATATATATATCAAAATATTTTATACAATGACACAATCTATGCCTCTATCTCTCTCTCATACATCTCGCATCAATGGCTCACAGGCCGGTATATACATCAAAAATAAATCTCAAGGTCTGCCCTCAAGGCTGTGGTTGTGGTGGTGGTGACGGTGGCTAGGAAGATGCTGTATCCTCTCCCACCTCTGATCTGTGCCATCTACGAGACCTAGAAGCCATCACTCGAGACATAGACCACTATCAGCTCTACTCTGCCCTCATCTCTGAGTATCATTGTATCTGAGGGAACCCCCTGATGGCCCTCTCATAATAAGCAATCTCGTCTAGCACATCACTATATCTAACTAGAGATACAGTCTGCGGTGGACCCATCTGCCCTGCTGCTGTGCCCTATAATGATCCCTATGGTTGTGGCTGACCGAGCTACACCGATGCCGACTGTCTTAGCCCCTATGAAAATGCCAGCTGCTAAAATGGCTGCTACAATGGGCCCTGCCCTCCAAAGCTCTGACCTGCCATTGCCTATGCCTGGGCTGCGACCAGCTATCCTTATAATAGAGTGACCTACCCTGTCAACACTGCCACTCAACCTGTAATCTCTGTCACCTATCTTGTCACCCCCACCAACTGCCCCTATAAAGCTATGACCTATCCCTGTAAAATGGTCACCTGAGCCTGTGTCACGTCCCTCTCTTGTCACACTGTGTCCCTCTCCTCGCAGGCTGTATCCCGCTCCCTCATGACAGCCTGCAGATCTAGCTGGGGACCCACCTGTATACCTGTGTACCATCTTATCCACCATGCTGTGTAGACCTCTGTACACCCTAGGTCAGCTATCCCAGGTCCTATCGGCAACTCCTCAAAATTTGGCTCCTCTATCTCCTCTGGTAATGGGAGCATCACCTCTATATCATCCTGCCTGTACTGTACAAATGCAGGAAGTACATCCTATAGCATCCCGTACTAACATCACACTCTCTCTGTTGGTATCCTCTCAAGCTCACCAGCTCACCTACCTCTAACCCATTGCATGCTTTGAGTCCCGACCATCTGCTCGCCCTGGTCTCTGAATGCTGGATACACCAAGTATGGTCTCCAGATGATATCTGTTGGAATCAGGGCCTCCAGTACCCCTCAGTAGTGATCAATATCTCTAACCACTCCATCCACCCGCGTCTGTGCCATCACCTCATGCCATCACCTAAATCCAACCCTGAAACTGACCTGGATCACCACTGGGAGGCCGAGAGGTTGGGTAACGACAATATGCTCGTATGCCCAGCAGTGCAGAAGGTGGCCTACACATAGACTGTATCGTCACCACCGACTGACGCCCCATAGCTCTCTATATACCTAGGCCAAAAAGACAGGCACCTAGGCAAACACTGTCTACTGCTCTAGCATGTCTATCAAAACCCCAGTCATGGCCACTAGAAACTTGCCTCCCTCCGCATCCGGCAATGCATAGATAGTGATGTCGATCATCATCAGAACAGCTAGCCGATGTGTGCCCTCATCCGCCACGTATAAAGGCTCATAAGCAAAACTGGCTGAATGGTATCTCATCTCCATGATGTGCTCCCCAAATAGCGTAATCATGTGTATATCATGTGCCTCTCTTGAGCATGCATAGATGTCAGCTCTGTGTAATGGCAGCCAAAAAATCTGGTACACATCCTTGACCGTGACCGTCATCTCACTCATGGGCAGGTGAAAGGTGTTGGTGGCATGGTCCCACCGCTCGATCAATGCCACCATGAGACTCACATCCCTTGCCACTCTGTAGTAGCATCTCAGATCGCCTAGCCCCACTGTGCTCATCTGCACCCACTCTTTGACCATCACACCTCCATGCATCTACGTCAACAAGGTCGAGAGGCAATCCCAAAACATCAAAGTCTACCTCACTTACATCCATCTAGGGTCAATCTCATGTTAAAATTATTGCTACTCTTCCTATTTTACCAACCATTCTAACCATCTATGCCTAACCTGACACCCGAGAAGCCCTTGGCATAGCTTTGACCTTTCGACTTGACCATTTTTCACCACCTTTTCTGACCAAGTAGCCACCGACATCGGTTAGCATGCTGATGATGGCACTCACCTAACCGATGTCGATCACTTAGTGATCAACATCGACAGGTTAGCGACTGACGTCGATCACTGGTTGGCTGATGCTGGTGAACCCACCAACGTCGGTGACTGGTTCAGCCTTAGGGCCGAATGGGGCGAGCCCTAAAAATTAGGGGTTCCCCATTTTTAACCCCTACACCCCCCAAAACCCTCTAAAAAGACTCCTAATCTCTCGTAGATCTATTCCCCACCCTCCTAGCTACCCTCCCCCCTCATTTTGTGCCCTTATCAACAAAAAATTCAAAACACAACCACAAATAAAAACTAACTAACTAGGGCTTAGAGACCCTCCTACCTCATCTCGACATCACCAGCATGGTGGCACGATGGGTGCCGCTGGTGGTGGACCTCTCGCGGGTCCTCTACTACCCTCTACCATCACTTCTGCCTCCAACTCCTTCTGGCCCACCACTGATTCTTCAGCCTCCAATCACTCTCCAACTCGCTCCCTCTCTCCACTAATGCCTATCTGCCACCTCACCGCTTCTCCAGTCAACTCTGGGTCACTTTCAATCACTTGAATCCAGAGCACCTTTTTTCTCTCAATCAAATAATCATAATGAATTTTGGTGGGCCACCAATCTAGTTTTGTCAAATTTGGCAAGCCACCGATGTTAGCATATGCGTGCCCTAATTCACCGACGTCAGCCGATATCTGCCGATGTCAGCCACTTTTCTCTATCGACATCGGTGTTTGTCACCAATGTCGGTGTCCTTCCAACCTCCTTTTTTCTCTGTTGCCCCAAAATCATGCCCCCAATCAATCAATCCTTTATACCACGTCACTTTGGCCCCCTAGGGCCCACTTGAGCTCACTTTTGCCTCCATCCATCGACCACCAGACATTGGAGATCATGAACATCTCCTTTAACTGCGACTACTTCCAAAGCGATTCTACCTTGGGTGTTTTTGCATATATGCTACCTCATGATTGGCTAGCAAAATTGTGTGCAAACTTTTGACCTTCACAAGTATAGAATCACAAGCCAGTTGATCTGCATTACTTGTGACATTTTCATGTTTTCAGGAGCACTTCCTAAGCCTGGGATACCTGGAACACGATGACCATTGGAGCTTCAGCTTAGATTGAATAACCTAATCAATAGATGACTAAATGCTGGGGCCTAGTTATTTCAATTTTGGCACTCCTTGACCCTCAACCTGTGACAATTTGACCTGACCATCCTCGTGAAGTGGTGTATGCGTAATCACAACTTTTGTAGCGTTCTCACTCTATCTTCCCCCTTTTCATCCACTCTCTGTCAAATCAGCACCTGATTCTAGGTTCCCTTCTCTTGACTCCTGCTTTGAGGGGGGATACCTCATCCATAATCGGGGCAACCAACCCTTGCCTATTTTTGTCTTGTAGTTCACTTGAACAACCAACAAGATGAAATCAACCTTATCCTATACCTGGGGCAACCGACTCCTATTTTTGTCTTGCAGTTCATTTAGAGCAACCAACAAGACAAAAAGGGGCAAATGTAGACACCTAAATAGTGTCTAACCCTTGGTCACCTTCCCCCTTGGTCCATTCCTAACCCATTCCTAAAACATGCAATTGCTAATTTAAAATAATAAACTTATTTTGAATTAACCCCCCTCCTTAGACACATCACCCATGACACCTCACCTAGGACACCTCGCCTTGGACTAATTCCCATCATATGACTCACCCAAGACCTATTCTTACTTCTCTTTAACCGCTTAACCAACTCTCGTGCGTATTTAGCCCAACCTTTGACATTCTCCAATGGATATTGCACTTGCTGAATGAAAAATGGGCTTGGTGGCTCTTTTTGCCCGTTCTAAACCCATCGACATCGGTCAAATGTTGGCTGACACTGACAGAATCACCGACGTTGATTATACTTAACCAGATTTTCTAACCCTTTAACGGCCCCAATCACAAATCTGCTAATCTCTGAAGCTAATCAGGACTCTCGAATCCTCTTCTGGTGAAACAAAGTTTTTGTGCTTTTACTTTTTAGTGTTCTGGGCTTCTTGGTGTTCTTGCAGGGATCAGCATTCTTGGTAGCACTTTCTAAGCACTAAGGTCTTGCATCATACATTCTACACAGGGATTGCACGACATCTCCATCACCAGTGACAATTGAAACACAGCTTTTGCACCTTTGCCAATTCATATCACAGCTAATTATTGGTACTTTTTTTCATTCTAATATCATTTCAAATATATTAGTATTCTGTCTTTTGTTTATTCCAAGGATCCTTAACCCAACCTTCCCTGTTCTTCTCGGAGAGGTTGAAAGCCTTCTCTCACCCCTTATTTATTTTTCTTTACCTCTGACACTCCCTTAGTCTCTTTTTAGGCAATATCCTCTATCTAATCAACCCAGCATAAGTTATCAGAGACCTACTGACCCTCTTAAGACCCATCTAATCAACCTGACTAAATTGCCTTACGAAAAGGCTGAAAAGTCTTTTTCTTGTTTCTCACCCCTTTTCTTGACAAGATTCTCAGTCCCTTAGATCCTAAATAGTCCCTCTATATCCCTCATAAACCCTCAGACCCTCAGACAAGACCAAATCCATTCTGTAGACCAGAAACTAGTCCTATAACCCATCCCTGGCCAATTGCCCTGACCGAGCTCGTCCACTTCCCCTATCGACACCGGCAGTCTAAGCATCGTCGGTGACTTCCCTAACCGACGCCAACAATATCACCGACATTGGTGACTGTGTTTAGCAGATTGTAGCTTATCAGGTATGCATTTGTTTTTAGTCTTTTCTTTTCACATCTTTCATTATTTCTCTTTTCTGTCTCTGTCATATTTTGTCTTAAACAGTGGATTGTCATCCTCCAAGAAGCCTTAGCGCTTCTAGGACCAAGCTTTTGCTTGGCAATCCACCCTCTTATCAACTAACATTCTTCATGTTTTTAGTGTCTATCTCTTTCAGGTGTCATTCCTCCACAGCAAAAGATGAGTTCTCACAACATCTGGATTATGGTGCATAGACTATATCTAGGTACATACAAGCCTTGACCATTTCTTAAGTTTCTCATTTTCTCTCCTTTGAATGTGAAAGTGAAATTACATAGAAACACATGCCTACCTTTCCACTCATGTTACTTCCATATTCCACACCCATGGTAAACACATCCATATCCACTTCACCCATTCAAATACCCATTTCTTCCACTCCCATAGTAACCCAAACCCCTACCAAGGAGGTGGAGATTGATGGACCCACTAATACAACTATGTCTACTCAATCCAAAAATCGGAAAGAGATAGCCAAATCATTAGCCAATAATTTAATGGAAATATCAGTGATAGATATAACACTTGTCATAGTAGCCACTAGTGTAATAACTTCAAATAAAAATTCATAAATGGTAGTTCTCATTAGAGGAACAAAATATTCATAGGTTTCCACTCCAAACTAGAAGTAAAATCAATAATGAAGAGAAGGAAACAAATGGTGTCTCCCAACACTCTACACTTTGGTATTTTATAGGCATCTAAATGATCAAATATAGGACCTAGGTCCATCTCCAAAATATTATATGATGTAGTATGGGAAAGATATATCAAAATTGTAGTTCCCCCACTAAAATAATAAAAGGAAGATCTAGTGATGGGGGATTATCAAATATGTAAAGTACACTTGGGTCATTCCACAAGAGAAAAAAAGAATCATGGTGTTTAGTCAAGTATCAGATTTCTTTTTGGGAGGATGGACATTGATAAGGTCATTAAAGATGAAATAGAAAATAAAGTTGAGTAGTTAACAACTTCCTTGAGGAAGTTCATTGCGCTAGTAGCCCAGCCAAATTAGTAGCTTGCTCAATTCCCTGATAAAGAAACATTTGAGGCAATGGCATAGATTGGTAATATGGGAAGGGCCACAAAATAATGGGTTGATGAACTTATAAAAAAATTAAGTAGAGTGATAGATATAGAAATGGACTATTATATAACTATAAAAGATGATTATGCATCTCTAAAAGTAGAGATAAACAAATATGTAGAAGAGATTGAAAGACTAAACCAATTCTTTATAAAATTGTAGGCTATTGATCTAATTGAGACTGATACTTTCCCATCATAAAATATATTTAAGATTTGTGTAGAGCATAAAGAGATGGATATGGAAGCCCATTTAGAATCAAGATATTCACTGAGATTATTAATAAGGCCAAAAGTACATGTGACAAGGCCATATATACAATTTATGACATTGAATATTTACTTGGTAAATTGTGATGTGAAGCAATAGATCACCAAGATAAAACCCTTCATATTTAAGAGGTTCAATACTATTTTAAAGTGGTAATAAAGAGGGAATCACCATAGGATACAAGTTTTAACTTGAGTTCCATTTATTGATTCATTAGGTATCATAATACACTAGATCAAATGGGAAAAGATACTCAAGTCTAGAAAGCTACATCTAGGGAACTCTATGAAGTAATAAAAGAATGTGAGATCAAAAACATTTACACACTTGGTCATGATGAATAATGCCTTCAAGAGATATTCAATAGCTTCGATGCTTATATCGATAAGATACAAGTATAAAAGGACAAGGAATCTTTAGAGTTCATGGTTGTGGATTAATTTTTTCAATTAAATACATTATGTAAATAACATTTTTTATTATAAGAAACATTGTAAAGTTTTAATTTAAAAATTGAAACTAACATTTTGACAACTCTTTTTTAGAAAGAGCCACTTGTGATTTTCAATTATATTTTGTCAGACTTTAAGTTGTAAAGTGAAAACTTGTAATTCACACTTTTCCTTTTAACAAAGTTTGAATCTCTTCAATTGCAAAAAAATCATGTTGTAATTTAAACTTTCCGTTTTGTCAAGTTTAATGAATTAAAAGTTTTAATGTCTTCACTTCAAATTAAAAATTATGTTTTGTAAGTTATAAATCAAAATATCCAAAGTAATTTAATGTTTAATACGTAATGGTTCATTTTGGTGCCTCATTTCTTGAGAGAGTTAATCAAAACACAACTTAAAGAAGAAAATGTTAAACTCAAAGTTTCCAACCAATTTCTCTACTCCTCCAACACTTGTTTAAATGCCCAGTTATTGTATGCTTCCTTTCCTACCATCTACTCCACTAAGGATGCCATTTCAAGTGAATAGGATGAAGTTTACATGAATTTTCTTGGATTTTCTTGCTCTGAAACTGAGCATAATGTTATGTTAACTTCCTCTCTTTCAATAGAGTATTTTTGTCTAAATATGGGTAACCTAGCATATCCCATCTATCTTTTTATTTTTAATGAAATTATTCTACTTATGAAGAATTGATCTACATGCTTTAACCTATAGAAAACTAATAGATCAAAGTTTTGCCTTCCTTGTGTTATGTATCTTTGTGTATGCATGTCTATTTATTATATTTATGAATTCTTCATTCTTTTTTCAATCATATAGATTCATCCATGGTAATTTTTTCCCCTTTTGAAAATTTGTTGATGAAAATAAATAAATTTGTTCTTTGTTTGATAAAGATTCCATATTACCTTTGATCTCATATTTGTGCAATATTGTGCTTTAATAAACTTAGCATATTAAACATTTAATTGTGTTTAAATAAATCAATAATTAATTTCTACTATACCATTTGGTGTAATCACCATTTTCTAGTTTTTACTCATTATGAAACTCTTTTCATCACAAGTCAAATCCTAGTTATGAGAGATATCACTAAGAAGTATTACTTTGGCATGCACTAGTCATATAATAGTTACACTAAGCTTAGTGAAAGGAAGCTAACCTTCTTCAGAGGCTCACCTCAATTCACCAAGGTTCCATAACTTGGATGTGATCCCATAGTGTCATTATATTTTCCACGTGCTACAACTCATGCTACTCATAATGCCACAAATACAATATGGGTGAAAAATATAAGTGATAACAATCATAAGAGGGATTGATTCTAGATTGGTCTCTTTAATAGATAAATGTATTGAAACTAATGTTTAACACTAGTAGCTATTTCTCACACAAATGCAAACATAGTGAGGATGTTTGAAGGTAGCTAATATAGTGAACTATAAGATATTAATTGAAAGTTGCTCCTATTTAGTGTATTTATTTCACACCCTTTTAATAGATGATTACTACTCAGATTATAGAGGTATCTAAGGTAGGTATTTCTCACTCTTAGAAAGATATATTATGGAAGACACTTCTACATACTTGGAGAAAATAAAAGTTCAAACTTATTGTATAAAAATAACAATGTTTGTTAATTATCCAAAAGGTATTAGACATATTAAATCAGCACACATTACTAATAACAAAAAGGAATTATAAGTAGAATTTGGGAACTTTATATTACTAGATCAAACAACAAGGAAATAAACACAAATTAATCACATAGAATCGGATAAGAAAAAAACATTAACAGAATTATGTGACAATCAAAAGATTTTTTCATGTATTGATGAAATTTTCTCCTCTTTTAAAATGGCAGAAATACAAATATAAATATATTTGGAGAGGGGTTAGATCATCCTCCAAATCCATGTAAAGTACCAAAATTACATGCTAGTAATTAGAATGAAACATCTAATTAGATGTAAACTCTACATATATAATTAAATATGGAAAATATTGTGTCTTTAGAATTAGAGTCATACTTAAAAAATAATGAAATGTGTGCATGTTATAAAATTCTTCAGTTGACTCTTACATGCATTTGTGAAGTAAGAATAAACTTTAGTTAAAATTTGTCAATTTACATGAAAAATACATAAAATATTAACTTAAATTATTAATATTTACTCCTTTTTTGGCCTTCATGGTCGATGGAGTAGCACTTAAAATAGTTGATGAAATTGGGGTAGCCATGGGAGTTAAACTTGAATATGGAATCAAACTTGAAGGTCCAAAAATGGCCTATTTCTTTGCTTTCAAATCTTGATAATGCTTGTATCTAACACTATATTGAAATTTTATTGAATCCATGTTTAAAATATATGTCTTGTATACTCTAGTGAATTTCACACATAGACATCCATGCTTGACCTTTGTATTTATAAATTCTACTTGAAATATTTCCACTTTAGTTACCTTATTCCTAGAAAAACCAAGTTCCTACTCAATTTCTTCCAACATATACCCATGAAGACCCTACTTGAAATTAGAATATCCTTACTGGAGTTACTTTTCGAAATTTTCCAAATCTTTTAGTTTCACCAAAGGGTCTCAAGCTTGAGATATCCTTAATTATTATAAAATTTATAAATCTTGTTTCTCATGTAAAACCAACTTTGGGATCAAGGCTTATGTGTTTGACACCCAATCTCATCTTCTTATGTTTTAATGACCTCCAATTTGAGATAATTGGTTGAATTAAGTGTGTCATTAGATATATATGGATGAAGGCCTTATTAGTTGTGTATAGTAAAAGGAAGTTTAGTTTATTATTGTCTTCTTTCAAATAATTAAACTATATGGATGTCTCAAATAAATGGGGAAAAAATTATATTTTCATTAATTCATGGTGTCCATAATATTGAAAAATAAGGGATACATTCTATAATTCATACTCAATCTCTTAGGGAGCATGCATAATCTGTTGTTACTTTTACACTTGATTCATATTTTGTTGTAGCTCTTGTGTAGCTTTATTGGTGCCTATATGGAGTTTTATCAAAGCCTATGTGTGGTTCTATAAATAGGTTGAAAAATCATCACTATAAGAAAACTCTTTAATTATCCTATTATTTATTTTGGATATAGAGAAAATTTCTTACCTTTCCTTTAGATTTAGACCTCTAATATATTCATATTTTATTTTTCTCTTCTTGATTCTTTGGAAAGTTATTATTGACTTATCAAAAATAGATATCCCAATGGGTAGCTCTATGATGAGTAAATTGGATTTTTGTGCAATCTTATATTGTAGGTTTACTACCCATTATATACTTATAAAATTCCAAGGTAAATAATTTGAGTGTCATGGGAATAAATCTCTAAAAATATCCTCTAAGGATTATATCAATGCCTCTACTTTTAGTGGGTTTGGCAAGGATGAAAAAATAATATTTTGCCAATCCATGTTTCCAAACTGAGGTATTGGGTGCACAAGGTATGTGGTATTATTATTAATAGTTATCATGGATGAAACAATAGAACTAGACTAATTAGTAGTATATATAATCATTTTTAGACCCAATTGAGTAGAGGAAATATGAAATTGTGCACTTGTAAGGGATCACATAATTTTTTTAAAATGAAACTTCTTGGATTTAGGGGCCTTTGACAAAACTTGGGATTGAGTAGACATAGGAGTAATAATAATTGAAGTATTATACGTAGCTAAAAAAAATTAATAAACAATAGTATCACTAGAAACTATATGGGAAATAGGAACGATATAGACAATAAAGAATGAAGAAATAATAACTAAGGAAATAATAAGACCTAAAGAGAGTGAACTGATAGTGGTCCTAGTAATAATGAGCTCACCTAATTTCTCAAATTCAAGTGGTGCCTTTTCTTTAACTCCTTAGAGACTCAAGACCTTGTCCATTTCTAGTTCCTCATCCTCCTCCCTGACGTCATTCTTTCCTAATGTTTGTCCTTGGTCAATAGGCCCTTCTTGTGGTAGTTTTTTGATAATTGAAATCACAGGGTCTTTGAGGACTCTTGGATTCCTCTTATAATTTTTTTTTGTAATTTTAAATCAATGGATAAGCCTACTAATTAGTGTAAAGAGAAACATACACATCTAAAGTAGTAAGAGTCACATCCATAGTGGGAAGTATTAAATCTTCAGAGTTAGAATAATCAATGTTGATTAGTTCCCTTTCTCCCCCTAGAGATATTATAATAATAAGGATATTTTTCATATATTGATAATTCCTAACATCTATCATCACATGTGTTCGTGGTGATTGGGATGGCTCTCCTTCATCCATACTCTATGGGGAAGGCCCAAAATACCAATAATTTGTTGAATCCCATCTACTTGGAGGTGGAAGTTGGGTGTGTTCC
The DNA here is from genome assembly GCA_037957365.1 of Torreya grandis. Classification (NCBI taxonomy): domain Eukaryota; kingdom Viridiplantae; phylum Streptophyta; class Pinopsida; order Cupressales; family Taxaceae; genus Torreya; species Torreya grandis. Next base: position 824,733 of record JARHVA010004759.1, read on the forward strand.
TATTAAATTATAAGGGAGGGATAATTTTTTTATTGATTTTAAGATATAATCTATCAATCCAACCATTTTTTCCCTAGATAGGACCTCAACATCATCATTTGTATTCAAGAAAATAAAATCATATTCATATGGCTCATGTTGGTAACAGATACCTAGGCATGTGATATGATTTTGAATGAGGCCGTGGAGACCCAATCCCAATGTTATAATGATGTTAATTAATTCAATTCCCTAATTTTTACAACCTCACTTAAGTGATTCCTATTTGTATAACACATCCATTTTATCATTAGAGAATATTTATGAAAAAGGATCATGTGCTTCTTTTTCTTGTCCTCATCAATGCTCCACTAGAGCAGGTAGGATATTTCTTGTTGGGACAACTTATATTTGTCATACTTGGGGAAGTACAAAGGTTAAACCTTAGTTCCCATCACCATGATTATTATATAGTCTAGGTACAACTAGTACTCCCCTTTTGGCCATAACATTTTCTTGATATTTTCAAATACTTGGGCTAAGGGTTACTCATAGATTACCTTCTAGACTTGAGGATAGACATTATAAAGAATATATAAATTTTAATAATATATAGGAGATAATATCAATCACATACCATATTATTGATATAGTCTAGGGTTGGGCTCTGAAGTGATCCGTTATGATTGTAAACAATCACCATGACTATATCCAATAGGTAAGACATGAAAAAATGGATATCAATTTGTCTTTTGTATGTTTCAAAAATTTTCTCTTAGAAATTGGCACTAATAATATCTCCTATATAAAAGGTTAACTCTAAGGTCATAAAAAAAATCAAGCAATGATACCCATTCTATTCAAAGGTAGTGGATGCTTGCATACCCATATAATCAGTTCAGTAGGGCCATCCAAATATAAACTCCCATCCTAAATTTGGTAATTGGTATGGGAGTTATGGTCATAAGGGTAACATTCTCCCCTAAGATAATCCATTTCCATAATGAACTCTTGACCGTGCTAATATTATTACATAATTCAATTATGTGTCCATCATATATGGTGTCTACAATGGGGGAGCCATATAAATATATAAAAATCATCCCTTAAAATACATGCCACCAATATTTTATGATTAGTAAGGTGTAGGAATCCATTAGACACCTTTTGTATGAATAAAAAGTCTTGTATTATGTCAATGCATGACATCACTTGAGTTTGGTTGTCACAAAATATAGTTATTGGCATTTCAATGGTAGCAAGTTAAATACCAATTATTTTTTTATCAAATGTTGATCTCTTTTCACATGAATGGGAATCAAATCTCTTTATTATATGCCATATAAATATGTAATTGGCATACCTACCATTGAATAATACTTCATTGAAGATTGTATCATTATACTCCATAGAATCCTTGATGGATAATTTTGATGGTGGAAACACTCCATTGAATATCTTGGATGATGAAGCCATATTTTATCTGGTTCACCTACATAATGCTCATGATAATTCAACTCATTGATCTGTTAATAGAATTAGTTTAAAATTAAATGTAGATGGATAGGTCTTCAAATTATTTATGGAATGAGACTCAACTCAAACTATTTGGTAATCAATAGGCATAATGTCTCTTTATAATTATATTTTATATCCCAAAGATGGGTCTTTAATTCCAATTTGTGTGCCATTAATATTTAACTACTCTAAGATTTATTTTCTCTTTTATTTCAAATTTAGTAACTTACTTTGGCATGTATGCCACATAATTTTTTCATACATCTAGAGGAATTCCATAATGTTATCTTAGACAATTGTCATCTTGCCACTAGTTTTGCATATAATTAGTTATGACATGCAATGTACTCTCAAAATTTACATGTTAAAACTTTATTAAAACTTGATTAGCCAAAAATCATGAAGATTTGGATATGTGAAACATGAAGACAAACATTGTGAAGATAAAATTCATGAAGAGGTGGAAGTTTATTGATGATAGAATCCATTGTAGATGAATTTTAAAATGAACAAATCTTGCATTAGACAAAATTTATGAAAAATAAAAGTGCTAAAAAACAAAATTCTTGACAAAAAAATGTTGTAAATATAAAATATGTGAAGACCCAAAAGTCATGATTTACAAAATACCTAAAGTTCCAAAATATGTGATGTACAAAAGTCATGGAAAATGAATTCATGAAAGCTTACAAGTTATGAGGTGAAAAATTCAAAAAGACCCATAAAAAATGAATCTCAAAATTCATGAATTACAAATGTTTTGAAGATCAAACTTGCAAAACACAAAATATACAAGCAAAACTTATGAAGTGCAAAAAATGAATGAAGTTTAAAGTTTAGAATTTCTAGTTTCTAATTCTTATGAAAGTTCAAAAAACTTTTATACACACCAAAAATCCCAAAATCCATTAATATGTTAGCTTGAATAATTCACAGGGTAAGAAAAACCTAGATAATGAGGGAAATTTCAATTCTATTAACATAGGATAGAATACTTAAAAAGAACTATTAACATGAGAAATAAGAACATTAAAGCCTTGAATATTGATAAATAAACACATGAATGCCAATGAAAAGTATTCTTCAAATCAAATTTAGGCCTTTCAGACTATAATGGGTCCCCATTAGATAAAATGAGAGTGAGGGGTGTTGAGTATAATGAATGGCGAGTTAGTATCACCCAAAATTTCACACATGGAATTTTGAGATACACCTATTAAATTTTTGTATTTTGTATTTTGTGATTTACTTGTTTTTTTTGAAAATTAGCCCTCTTGAATAAGACTTAGTCTTTAGTTGTTTTCATCATGGTTGCTTTCATTCCTAATTGCTTCAAATTTCTCCAAAAGGTGAGAAAGTCTCCACTTGAACCATTACTTAAAACCCATTTTCCCATTTTCCTAAGAAGAAAAAAGATAAATGTTTGGGATCATTTCTAAGCCAACTCAGGTTCTCCAAGTTACTTCAATTAATAAATAAAAATTCAAGTCTTATTCACAAATCTAAGTTTCACTACTCAGTCCAAATTAGAGTTGAGATCAAATTTGATTCATATCAAAAAGTAAGTAAATCACTCATGTAAATTCATATAACACTAACTAAAGTAAACCCTTTACTTATTCAAATTCACAAGTAGAAGTAATGAATATTTATGAGCTCAGAGTATTCACAAGTCAAGACCAAAATGGGGTTGCGAAGCTGCTTAACTTCAAAAGCTAAATTAAGTAAAGAAGTCCAAGAAACCTAAAAAAAAGATAAGGGCTTAGATGGATCCCTCACACGTGTCTCCTACTTATCATTAATGCATTGGAAAATATAACTATTAAGAAAATCCACCTCATTTCGCTCTTGGCATTTGAGTTATCTAGCCAAGTTTCTACCCCTGCAGACCCTGAGTGACACTATTCAAGCCTCTAGAGTGATTTTGGATCAAACCTATCCCAACCCATTTATGGTCAAGGTATGTAGATCATCTTTCCTTTGTTTTTATTTCTCTATTTTAGGTTTTCTTCTTACCTTTCCTCTGTTAAATTTTCCATTAACCACCATGAAAGCTTGTCCATCTTTTCTTATTTTTCTCACAATTATTTGTTATTTTATATGTATATTATTGTTTCAAAATTTTGTTGTAATCCTCATAAAAATTTTGCATGTAAAATCTAGGAAAAATAACAAGAAATGAGAATCACCCTATATAAAACCTAGCTGAAAACCTAACTATTGAAATAGTAGGAAACCTAGACTCTTAATTACTTATTACTTATCTAGAGTCTCAACCCTAAGCTACTACCCTCAAGAAATATGAAGCTCTCAAGCACCTTGCCTACCCAAATTTATGGTTACTTATTTCTTCTACTCTAGTTTTCCAATCATAGCAGTTTTTTAAGAGAAACCCAAAGCATTAAACCTCTAGAAACCTAATGAACTACCCAAGTGGAACCTAGATTCCTCATTACTTATTACTTACTAGGTTTTTTCAACCCAAGTTACTCTAGGAAACCTAAAGTAAATTCCCTTTAGAAACCTAAACTCCTTATAACTCACTAATTACTTGGAGTCTTGAATATAAGTAACTTGATAATACAAATCCAAAGTTATAAGCTATGAGAAACTTAAATTTTTTCATGCTTATTATTTACTTGCTTGTATTTTTTAATAATTAAGACATGAAGATTATCTAGACCAAAATGAAGTTGTGATACCTTATTACTTACTATGAGTTAATTAGAGTTTTCAAGGCCCTCTACTACTTGAAATTTAAATATTTCTTAAAAGTGTTTCTTAAGATAATTACTTGATTCATTTCTTCAACCTTCTCTAAACCAACAGGAGCATTCACTGAGTGTTCTAGAGCACTTGCCAAGTTTTTCCAAAGTTAATTGGAACAGATGTCAAATTTAAAAGGATCATAGGAATAAATAGTTGGAGTAGAAGAATAGAAAACCCTTATTGAAGAAGTCCCTGAACTAGTACTTGAATAAATTTCTAGTCCAACTAGGAATAGTAGGGTAAAAGCAAAGAAAGTTTTGAAATCTCAAAAACCAAAGATGAAGTATGAGTAAAAAGGATACCCTATTGAGTTCATTATTATATCTAAAGTAATTGAAATTGGTGACATAGATATGGGGTATGTGTCTATAACTGAGTTATTCGAGATATCCAAAGCTATGATCAAGACTTCACTTATGCAAGCAATGACCAATAATGGAATCTTTCAAGTTGAATATTTCCCAAGTTTGGCATAAATACCTAAGTTTGTCTTAGAATGTGCTAAGTATTATGACTCTCTCACTAGACTAGTGGAGGACACTTCATGAAATGTAATAATTAAACTTTATATTCGATACTTTGACTATTGTTTGAAGATCCTAGCAAAGTATAAAGTGATATATTTATAAATGGAGAAATAAAAGAGATTTTGGGAAAGAAAAACTCCAAAATATATTAAAGTAATGAACACTAACTATCTGAGGAAATGTAAGAATCTCTCAAGGTTCCCAAAGTAGATAGTAAGATCTGAATTCATTCAGGAAGTTGATGACATCATATAATTGTTATGTAGAATCAATGGATAAAGTATTGCTAAGTGTTTTTCAACTTGGGTGTATGCATACATCATGGCCATTAATGTCAACAAGAACTCTACAATGATTTAATGGTCAAGATTGATAAGTGATAACATTGATCACTAGTTGAGTCAAGTGTTGACAACTTTTGACTTCAAGATGATTTCATACTTGGTATATGTAATAGCATCAAGTGGAGATTTTTCTAGGTTTACCACAAAAGGAACATTGGAATCAATACCTATATATTAATATTAACCCTAATTGGATCTCTATAAGTATTTAAAAAATTATAGGAAAGTAAGTGATGGATTCTTTAATGAAATCATTTTCAAGTTAAATGTGGCCTTAAAACACAAGAGAGTATCTGATGTAGCATGGGATGAAGTATTATAATTTGGATGCATTTTCATTTAGTTTTTCCACTTCATATACATTATAATTGGTGGTTTTTTAAGCACTCCATTCAAATTGGTAAGGTATCCCAATGACAAATGGATTCTTATGGAGTTTTGTAGGCAAGTAGTTGAGTTGCATGATTTATAGTTATCATTATCATTATTCCAGAGTTTAAAAAACAAATATTGTGCAAAAGGAGATGTACCACAATTTTAATTAGACCCATTTTGAAACCAAATCAAATTTTGATTGTAGAGGAGTAGCTTAGAATACAATTTATCTTGAGTATATGTATAATCCCTGCACTAGAAGACTTTTCGATTGATTATAGGGATGAGTTTGATGTAATAAGGAGAGATAATATCAAATTAACTATTAGCCATATTTTTACATTTGATTTATAAATAATTCAAAAGGACATGGAGGATGATGGAATTATAACTAGTGATGCCTATCATGTAGAAGGAGGGGATAATACTCCACTTCCTGAGATTATTTTTGGAAGAGATCAAGTTAAAACTATTGTAGATAAAATTTCTATGGTCCTTTCCATGAATTATGATTGGATCCTTAATAAGGGATATTATATGAAGGAATTAATGACTAAAAATACTAGAATAAGCTAGAAGAGGAAGATAATACAAGGAGAAAGCAGTCAAGAGCTGAAGAAGAAATTGAAGTTGAAGAGAAATGATAATGACACTTATTATGTGGTCAAAGATAAAGAACCAATTAAATTAGACATTACCACACCCCCTTTAGTTACTTCCATAAGTGCTTCTCCACCCATTATTTCTACTTCTACTACATGTACCATAGATCCATCAATACTCATTCCACCTCCAAAATCTCATAGTATCAAGCCTCTCCATAAGCCCATTCAAAATAAGACTGATGTTCATTCTCCTCCTCCATGTTTTCCACCCACTATTCTATCTCCACCCCCTTTAGATGATCAACCAACCACTTGAAAGAAGCTATAATAGGTAACTACTAAAAAAATGATATCATCTCAGGAGATGTCAAAAGAAAATCAAAAGTAAATGGTTAAACCTAAGAAAGAGGTTGAGAAGGAGGAAGCTAAGAAGGAATATGAGAAAGAGTTTCAAAAATAGTTGTCAAAGGAAAAGGAAAAAGAGGTATAAATAGAAATAGAGGTAATGAAGGAGAAGGAAAAGGGGAAAAAATCTAAAAAGTAGGTAGAGATTGAGAAAGAGTTTGTGAAAGAGTCTGAGAAAGAGGAAGAGAAAAAAAGGATGAGTAGATAATTCCCAGTGTTACTCAAGATGTTTCATATGCACAATAAGATCCTTCCTAGGACTTATTATTAATAAAAAATTAATAAAAAATGGTTTTACATTAAACTACTCCTCCAAGTATAGAGTTCTCATCTTGGTTGGCATTGAAAATAGTTCCTAAGACTAGAGAAGTGATAAATGTGGAGGAAATTGATTTAAAACTACTAAAGAGTCTTTATAGGAAAGGAAAGAAGACTAAGAGCACTAAAGTAACTTCTAAGTTAATAATTGAACCTTTATGTTAGAATTTTTTAGAGGTATCCATTCCTCCTCAAGGTAATGGTAAATATGAAGTCACTAAACAAGACTTAACAGTTACTAAAATATCCCTTGGAGAAGTTACCATTGAAGGATTAAAGTAAGAAACTCAAACCTTGATATATACTCTATTTCAGATTCTCGATGAAGAGAATGATGATAAATCCAAATTGAAGGAACAACTTTTAAAGTTGTGTGAAATAATTTCCAAAGTGGCAAGATCCACTCCTCAATAATTAATTCTTTTAGATGATTCAATAGGTTAACAAGTAATAACTACGGTAGAGGAAATTAGAGATAAGGCTAAGGTCATTAATGAAAGGATAGAGAAGATGTTACAAACTACTTAGAAGCACTTTATCAAGGTCCCAGGTATTCATGCTAATATTGAAAATAAATTAGCACAAATAAAGGTAGTAATGAAAGAAATAGAAAATGAGAATGGGATTTTGAGTTGTAACGAGAAAGTATTCAGAGAATAAAAACTTTGAGTGAGAAAATTTTAATTGAAGAATGGATTGTCCCTAAAGGATAAATAAATAAATTAAAAAAAAGGAATATCTCTTATCATTTTTCATGCACATTATTGGGGCCATGTGTGAATAAATGAAGACTTTAGAAGAAGATGCTCATAATGAAAAAATGAATCTAGAGGATTGCATCTTTGCTCTTACTAAAGTTTGGTATGAGAAAACCTTAAGAACATCTAAATAGTTATATATATAGTTCAAAAATTTAATTGAAAAGGTCACAACTCCTTTCACAACAAAATCTATAAAGGAGTTAATCAAGTGTAAAAAAGAAATAAAAAGGCTTGAGCCAAGACTTGAGAAGGTGAAGGCTTATGGCAGGAAGATGGAAAGAGAATTTTTGAGGTATGAAACTAAAATTCAATCACTTAACAAATTAGATGATGTATCAATATAATTCATGATGTCTCAACATATCAAATACAAAGAGGAATGTAGATATAAAGTTCATGACTTGGAGTGATTGTTTTTTCTTCTCTTCTTGACAACTTCTTTCTTCTTCCATTTTCCTCTATTTTATTCAAGTAATGAGTTTGAAGTAAATTTTTATAAGTAATTAATTTACAAGTAAACTCATTTAGTGAAGTTACTTTTTAAGGTAAGTTACTTTATAAAATGTAAAACTCAAGTAACTTGGTTACACACCAATACTTGATGTTATTTTCTAAGAACAAACTACTTGAGCAAGCTTTACACTGCATGTAAGGAGATTGTTTTTTATTAAAATTATAAAACCAATAAGTGTTACATGTCATCGACCATTACATGCCACAAAGGATAAATTCTAACTCAATGGTTCCTTGTTTTTAGCATAGCACATGTAAATTCAAGGAGTTGTTTCCTATTTGATTTTGACTTTTTGTATAAATAATAGTGAAGTCTTGCATGTCAGATAATGGTAATTTTTGAAAAGTAATTATAATTGAATCAAAAGAGTTTAAGAAATCTAAAACTTTTTATTTATATTTTTGAGTTTTTCTTTTGTATGAAATTGGTTCAAAGTGAATAATAAGGATGTTGATTTTTTTAGAAATTTGCATCTCATGAGATCATTTAGTGGATTTGTGAAGATTAAAATGGTAAAATTTGTGATATATTTAAATATAAATGTGAATTCTTATCTTTCTTAATCATTTGTTGAAAGGATTATCATATTTTGAATGTTTATTTATATTTAAATCTAATTGTGAATTCTAATTTTTCTTAATCATTTGTTGAAAGGATTACCATATTTTGAATGTTTATTTACCTATACATATTCAATAAGATCTACAAAACTAATTATTGTGAACTGAAACTCATTTCTTCTCAAATATTCTAGTCTTTCATTTTATATTTCCCAAAAATTCTTTACACATTCTATGAAATAGCTACTTACTTTCTACAAAATCACCTTGTTATGGTTCATGAACTCTATGATTAAAGTAATACCCAAAAATAATACAACTTTCACATAAATTATATGCTATGAATAACTGATAGCTTTAAATAACTATAAGTAAATAGACATAAACATACATGAGCTTCACCATTATATGAATGGGATTCAATCCCATGACTACTTTGGTACTTTAGATAGACTAAAACATATCTAGCCAACACAACTCATAAGGGGAATATCACTAAGTATTCAAAAACTTATAACTTTTGGTTAGAAAGTAAAAATAAATAATAAATAATAAATCATACCATAAAATAATAACTAAACCATAAACATGAAAGAGATTCCCAAACTTTATGCAACATGTTATCCTTGCTTATACCTAGGATCAAGATGATGAAGTGATTTTCTTTTACCCTTTTTTTGAAAATTTTAGCAAAGAATTAGTATAAATGTTAGGTTTCATTATATTTTCTTTGAATCATATTAAAACTATAGACACCTAAATTTAGCCATCAATAATTTTCAATCAGTCTTTTGGCCAATTTCCACTTAAAATACACAATTTGGCCTAAAAACACTAAAACATGCTAAATGATGTGAAATTGACATATTCAAGTGCTGATTTTGGCTAAGGTATCATTAAATGTGGAAATGTAATTTATGGATAACTAACTTTGATCAGTTCATTTTGAGTCAAAATGCCAATTGTACACCAAGGTGTTTTGAATTGCTCTTTCCTATCAAATCTTCTACACAAGATACGTGCATTTGTTATTTTATGTTGGTAACATCCTAAATAGGATAACATATTCAACACATCTGACATCACCATCTAATTCAAATCTAGTCAAATTTTGGACCAATAACAAGACATTTTGATCACTTTGAGTAATTTGTGCACAAAATGCTTAAACATGCTTAAGAGCTAACTAACCCAAATCAAGGCATAATTAATAATTCTATGGAAAATAGTTGAAAATTTGTTTTTAAAAATGAATATTGAATATTTGCATCATTAGGTGACCTAATTTCTTGGGAAGACATCCCTAGGGCATAAATACCATAAATATCAAGATTTATGCCTTCCATGCCTCATTAATGCCTTCCATGATGCCCTTCATGCCTCTTAATTGATCCCCTATCCCAAATATTGATGAGCCTATTTATCAATTTTAATTGCAAAATTGGATTAACCCTTAGCCACACATCTCAATCTTGGGATGGATGGTTCAGGTTGATTTTGATCAATCTCAAAATTCTATAAATAGAGAGGCCATCAACAACATTTCTAATCTATTTTGGTGTAAAGTTATAATGCATAAATATCTTCAAGAAGTCATTGAAATTAGTGTTACCATGCCAAATTGATTCCAATCCAAGGTAAGCCATAAGACAAAGGTGCCAAGCAGAGATAGAGGTAGCCAAGCTTCCATTGCTAAGGACTTCATGAACACAAGCCGAGCAAGCCACTAGAACATGAATTTGATAGCATCTAAGGGAGGTAAAAGAAGGTTTTTTTGCATTTTATTTGTGTGTTTTATTCATGTTTGTTAACTAATCTCTCCCTAGTGTCTAGGCCTAAACATGTTATGCTAGTTAGTGTGTTTCTTTCATTTTGTTTTCATTTTGAAACTAACACCATACTAACCATCCTCTCTTGAGTCAAATTCTTAGATCTACATATGGCATGCCCAGTGGGACTAGATGCATCACATACATGAATAAGATCATTTTACAACTTTAAAATATTCATTTGGACCATTAACACTCTTGAAAATTAATTTTATAAATTAATTTTTCCATTTTTGTTTGCCATAGGTTTACACAGTAACCGATGTCAACTAGTAAGATTTACATCAGTTAGATAGCTTAATCAATGTCAGTTAGTAAAACTAACATTAGTTGGATACCTATCATTAGTCACATTGATATAATTAATGTTGATTAGATAACCATCATTGGTATAAAATCTAACCATCATAATTTATATAACTGACGTTGGTCACTATGTTTTTCTTAAAACATAGACCCGAGAGCTCTTTTTAAAAATTTCATTATTTCAAACCTAAAATGCATTCAAGGCTAAAGGACATGCTAATTTTTTCTTTGTAAGACCAAGCTTGACATTCTCCAAAAACATGTTTAGATCACCTTTTACATGCTTAAAAATCAATTAGGAACCTTGTTTTGGTGTTTAACAAAAAAATTAGATGTTTATGGTGAATGTTTTCAATGTTTTCAACTAAGACCAAGGGTTCAAATGAACACCAACTCATTTTCCATTTGGGATTAAAAATGGACTCACCTTTTCAAATCTTTTTATGTTTACTTAGTTGTTTAGATTAAATTTTTTTTGGCAAAAAGAGGGATGTTTTAGATTAGATTTTTGTTTGGCAAAAAGAGGGATGTTGTGTGTATGATCTTCCATTTATCCTCTTTAGGGAACCTTTAGAATAGAAAAGCACCATTACTATTACAAAAATCCTAGTCCAAGTCTTAGAAATAATGTCATATAAAGCACTCTTCAAAAACTTGTCAAAGTTTGGGTGACCTTGAAAATGACCGTAAAGTCTTTCTTTTTATGTCTTTCATTTCATTACAAACTTAGCTTGCAAGGGGGATGCCATTACCTCCCATGAGTTTTTTAGAGAAACTTTGACCTAGGGTTTCATCTCCCAGCATTGAATTCACTTACTCCTTTAGAGTTGCACACAATACATATTTGTATTTGGGAATTTCACTACACTAAGTGAATAATAGGATGTAGTGGTTGTAAAAAGGACTAGACATTCTTACAACTATCCAATGCCATGGTCACCCAATTTCTATGCTTGTCTTTTGTATTATTTGATGTGAAAGTCATTATGCAAATGATTCCCCTAGAATAATTGAAAACTAATTAGTTTTAGTCAATCCCATTTTCCATACCCTTGATAATATTTAGATGATTATACTTAGTGTAATTTGGTTATTATTTTACTTGGTATTTTTGAGACTAAAACTTGTTTGTTTGTTTATAAAACCATGTCAAAACCAATTTGTCTATACATCACTCTTTGTTTTAAAGAGGTGTTATGTTGTCCATTTTACACCACACTTGTGCCTTGAAACTTTTTCTAAACTTGTTTTTGTGTGTGTCATTGAGTTCTAGAGGGTAGCGTTATACTACCCAAATCATGTCAAAGCATTTTGCCTTTCAGTCTTTGAAACATAGCATAGATCACATCATTTGATCATGATTATTCCATTAGGCTACTTAACTTATTTCAAGACTTATTTCACCTTGTATAAAAAATTGTTTGTTTCAAACCATGTCATGTATATCATTTGGACCTTTGTCTTATGTTGTCATGATGTCCAATCTTGTCTAGCTCGTTTGGTCAAATCTTAATTTTCACCATTGATTTTTCAATTAACCATGTAAATTTTGGATTTAAGCATTGATTTATTTCTATTTAGGCCTCAATTTGTGGGGCTGATACACAAATCTTTCTCTTTTGGGTTGCATAACATAAGTTAATACATTACCCAAAATTGAAAACTATTGATGGCTTATTTGTTTAATGCCTATCCTCATGACTATTTTTGCCTTTATTTGGGAGAACACATCCTTTCTCAAAGAGCCTTTTGTCTTATGCCTTATGCTAATTCATCATGTTTATGTTTGATTTTGTGTGTCAAGTTTATGTCAAAGTTGTTTCCAAAATTATTAGATTAAATCAAATCACATCAATTTTTTTTTCAAGTTTAGCTTTTGACATCATTTGGCCAAATTCCTAGCACATGCCTATTTTTTTATCCTAAATTTTGACTCTACATTTGGACAAAAGACCTAGTAACTGAACTTTTCCCTTTCCTAGTTTAGGCCTTATTTGGAACACTTTGACCTATACCTTTGACATGTTAGTTTTTATTCAGACACTTGACCTTTTATGTGTATGACATTTGACATTAAACATTTGACATTAGGCTATTTTATTCCAAGTCTTAGCATAAACCATTTTGGAGATACAACTACACCCAATCAACCAAGTTGGACTAAGCTTGAACCATTTGTCCTTTAGACATAGTTTTTTAGAGTTTGTAGAAATATAAGCCTTTTTATTTTAGAGGTTTCATAGAGATATGTCTCACTACACTTACGATTAATTCATGTACAATCCAAATTATGATATAATGGCCACACAAAATCCCACTAGGAACCCCTATAGAGAAAGATTTTCTAAGGAGTTTTATTATTCTCCATACAATACTCCATAAGGGGAACATAGTCAAAATCCAAAAAATCCAAATCAAAACCTTGATTAGTATGAAGATGCTTATGAGGACGAATTTAAAGACCTAGTTATAGATAATGTTTTTTGGGATATGGATCTATATCCTCTTTACAATAATTAGTATATAGAACACAATCAAGAACCAATTTATGAGCTAGCTCACAACTATAATGATATGGTTTATGAGGAAGACTTGGATGATTTAGCTTGTGCAAGTAATCAAGATTCACCACATCATACCATTTCTATTCCAAGAATAAAATATCTAAGGAATACCATTACCATTCTTATACATAATCTGTTGGCTTGTGTAAGCAACCAAGATCCACAATGCCCCTTCATCATTCTAGAACCTAGTGCTTTGGCTTGTGCAACTAATCAAGCTCCACAATTCCCTATCATTACCATCTTAAGAATTTTTCCTTTGGCTCATGTGAGAAATAATTCACCCCAAGACCCTACCATTATCAAACCACAAGTAATCCCATCCAAACCTCAACCCATCCAATCATTCAAAGACCAAGTTGTGTTTAAAATTGGTATTTTCCAACTCAATAAAAATCAAGACTAAAATAACCAAATAATCCAAGATATTTTTGTTGAACCAATCACTTATGATAAGTCAACCTATGATGAATCACCTATTGATCCTATACCAATTATCAAGGAATCACACACTGATATGACAGTCTTTGTCAAGTCACTTCTTAATGATTATAACCACCTTTGGGCAAATAATTACCTTGACCATGTGCCTATTTTTAAAAATCCTCCTATTGACAAGCCAATCTCTAAGGAGTTGTCTCTTGACCTATTTCCTATCCTAGAGGAGTCTCACTTTGACAAACTAGTTTTTGTGGAGCCCATTATGCCATCATAGGTTGTTACTTATCCAATACCAAGCATTAAATAAGACATAATTGTAACAAAGTACCCATCAAATGAAGAATCAAAATTAGAGTCAGGTTTTATTCTTAAACTAACATCAGAATTAGAATCAACATCAATCTCAACATTAGATCTAGAGTCCCTTGAGCTAGAATTAGATTCAAAAGAAGAATATGTTTGTGTTTATTATAACATTGGTTATGCATGCCTTACAAATCAATTTAAATACATTTATGATCCCTATATATTTTTTGAGGATGATTACTTTAGCTTTGACATAACTTATCCTAGTATCTTATACAAGGATTGTGCAACCTCTCCTCATTTCATTACCATTCCATAGGCCATTACCGTCAACCAAAATATTCATATCATTGACATTCCATCTCCCACAAGTATTGATTGGGATTGATAGAATCACACTTTATTGAACTACATCCATGATGATATAGCAATTGAAGAAGAGAAAGGAGGATAAGACCACATTCATATAGAAAAATAACACTCTCCTAGTGAAACCTTTTCGGAGGTGCTGGGGGATAATCAAAGTCATAACTCAACATCATCTAGTGAAACTTTTTAAAAAGTGCTAAAATAAAATAAAAGTCAAAATCCAATTTTCATTAGTGAAACATTCTCAAAGGCACTATGAGATAATCAAGATAAATTTATTGGTGAAAACCTCATTAAGACACCAATAGTTGAGCACAAAAGTTCTTCACTACTTGATGAAGAAAAAATCAAAGATCAAATCAAAAAAGATTCCAATCTATAGCATAGTCAAACGGTAACTACTCTCAAGATCAAGCAATAGAAAAATATGGTGGTCCTATTGAGATAAAAAGTCTTTGGTCGTACCAAAACCAATGTTATGTTGAATTTGGCATCAACAACATTATGTGTGACTGAAAGTCTTGATCTACATTTTTTCCCCACCATTCCACATTCCATTATCATCAACCATTCCATTTCAGAATCAAGCCTTCAATCCATTATTTGTCCCTATTTACCATCCATGGTCACACTTTCCTTTGTAGAGGCTAAAAAGATAACTTGTCTTGACATTTGAAGAAATTAAAATCAATGACCAATGAAATTCAAAAAATCATTCTTGATATCAAAACTTGTAGGCCTTTTTTGATAGAGAAACTATTTATATGAGGTGTGGGATAGCAATTAACATGATTGACTATTCTATTTGTATCATTTGTTTATTAGGACATGCACTCCCCATCAATAGGAAAAATATAATCATATGCCATTTTACCATACTCAAGCCAAAAATATGTACCATATCATTTCACATTGCCATTGCCATTATTGTAGATCCTAACCATTCACCCCACCACATGGCAAAAACCCTCTTGCCATTTTATCCAATCTATCAAAAACCATCATTATCCTTAGCAAAACCATACCATCCTACCATTCCATTCCTATATAGACCAAATCCTATTTTTAATCATCCTACCCAATCCTATTTTGATCTTGGTTAATTTGGTTCTTCTTGATTTTTTTTAGGTTTCAACAATCAATCCAAGTATATGTTTAAATGATAGTCTATGAAAATAGTGTGACAATTGATCTGGCAAGATATCTTTCATCCTATCAAGTTTGTTTATCTGATCCTAATTATAACCACTTATGGGCAAATCAATGTTTCACTAGTCTTGCTACTAATTATAACTACCTATGGGAAAATTAGTATCATTGGCCTATTCTATTTTATCCTAGTTATAATTTCCTATGGTTAAACTAGGTACAACACTTGTTTATCATGCATTACCACATCACATTACCATTACTATTTTCAATTAACTGGCCATTTTCTAGATTTGAGAACTTGTTGGGACCTAGTTGGTTTTTCCCCACCTTATTTGTGGATGAAATTACTATGACTTGAGGTCATTTTAGGACTATGTGTGTCATTCTCAATTCATGTTGAGGTCACTTTAGTCCCCCTTTCCATATGCTCTCACCATTTTTTGAGCAACCTAAGACAAATGCTCTCTCCATTTTTCAAGCAAGTATCTTGTCATTCTCTAATGAGTTAAGATACCAACAAAATTATAAAAAACATTTAAATATTTAAAAAATACAAAAATATTTGTCCTATCTAAGCCTAGTCAATTATCCTCAATCTACCTTACTGGGGCATGGTCATTATTAGGATGCTTTCTTTTGCTTTTATTTTTAGGCTTTCTATTTTTTGTTTATTTTAAGTTGTTTATTTGTTTACTCATTTACTTACTTGTTTGATTTCAACAATGTTGCCTTGACTTGGTCTATATGTTTTAATTGGGTGATTCCTTGTGCACATTATTCTTGAGTCTATCCCTATTCATGTGTTAACATTGTCATCATAGTTTTTATCATTGGTGTTTTGTTTTTGAGTGTTTATTGGTTATCAAGAGTCAATCCTTATTCATATTTTGGCCAAGTCTTCATGGTGTTCTACCATGAAGCCTACCATCACATGCTATAGCAAAATTATCTTCATGAAGGTTTACAATCAATGGATCCATAGAAGTTTCTCCTTGGTACCTTGGCAAATGCTTCCACCCACCCTTGATCAAATCAACCCATAGACCATTACAGTTGTATCATTGTTAATTAGTAAAATCATATCCTCATTAGTAGGTAAAATTGAATCATTTAAATTGATAAATCTCATTATTCTATTCATATCTTTCATCGCTTTTCACCCCCTCATCTTTAATCTATATTCTACGTTTTATCCTTGATTTATGCTTGCTAATCAGCCCTAACTGGGGCACCATCATTTTTAGCTAATCTAGGTCTGCTTAATGATTATAATTTTCTATGGGAAAATCATTATTTTGACTTTTATTCCTAATTATAACATCCTTTGGGCAAATCAACATCATTTTTAAATCAATGTATGCAGGCATTTTCTCATTTGGATTAATCTCAACCACAGGTTAATTCCACCTTTCTTCTTGTTTCTTTTTGAGGGACTATCCATAAATAAATGTGATGGCCACTCCCTCATGAGGGTGTCATCATAGGTTTCCCAAAACCATTTGGAGCTTTGTTCTTCAACCACCATCTTATTTTTGGCATACAATCCATTTCTCATAATTTGAGAAGACATTGATTTGCCTATGGTTTGCAACATCTTCCCAAATAGGGGTAAACATAAAACTAGGGAAGTTTGGGCATTTTTATACCACTAACCAAATGTCCATATCCTTGATAAATATGCCTTTGATTCCTTCCCTTTTATCTTTTTATAAACTTGCATGATGTATGATAAATTAATCTTATTTCATCATGTGAGTCTTTGGTCATCTTTTAGATTTTTTAGGTTTATTGATCACTATTTAAGATGCATTGGTCCTTTTTTTTAAGAATAAAAATGGAATAAGGAGGATGAAAAGTGTGTTTAATCCAATGAAATGAGAAATATTTATAAATTTGTATGAAGTAATGGGATAAGATTTTACATACTTGATAGAAGTATTCAATTATGATATAACCTTAGTTAACTTTTCATTTCATACCTTAATTTTAAAAATCTCAAACATAAAGGTATAAAACCTATGAACAAACTAGCTTGTGTGTTCTCAGTTATGCTCTTCCAACACTTGTTCTCTCTTTAAGAATTATCCTCACAAATTTAGTTAATAAACTCAAGCATGAATGAGAAGTCTAGTGAATTGAGTTTATCTTGGTCATACTAGAATAAGTTGATTAGATTGTCATGAAACAAAATGAAATATATTCTAGAAAATAGGGACCTAAACTAGGGAAAACAAAACATTTAAAGTAGGAAAGACTAATCTAGAAAGTATGAAATTACTCTAATGAAAATAAGAAACCTAACTATGAAAACATCTAATATAATGTACTCTTGCCTATAACATGACACTCAATTTTATTTAGGGATATATCTAGATGGCACACCCATGAAGTAATGCTTCAAAAATGACCTATTGAATGGACATGTTAATTCATTACCTTGGAGCTCCCTTAAACAGAAAGCATTATTACCCAAGATATTTGATATCTAATAAGGCCCTATCCATAGGGATAAACTTACCATGTTGTCCTCTCTTTTCATGGGATTTGTCCCATAGAATCACTAGATTAAATATTATGAATGTTTTAACAATTGATCTTCTATCAAACCATCCCTTGACCAGGTCTTGATGCTTGTTGAAATTATTCAAGGCTTTCATTATTGAATCTTTTGTATCTATAATATCCAACAATCAGGACTCTACCTTTTCATTGGGTTATATATATTCATGTATTAAATGATATACTGGTGTCTTGAGAATAATTGGAAATATTAGTTGTTTCCCATACACTATTAGGTATGGCAAAGCCTTAAGGTTCTATTTGTATATCATTTGATGTACCCATAATGAAAATTTCAGTAGATGATTCCATTATTTGGGTTTATCTATAGTTAACTTTTTGATGTCATCTATCAAGTTATTATTTATCAATTCAACTAATCCATTCCCTCATTGGTAATGATTGGGAGATGACTTTATGGTGATATGGTTTTCATGGGCCCATTTAGTAAAATCAATTGATTAGAGCTTTGTCCTATCATCACAAACTAAGGATATGGGGGTACCAAACCCAATTATGATATTTTATTTAAGAAAATTGATTTCATCTTATGATATAGAATTTATTGTTGTTATTACTTCATTCCATCTGGTGTAGTAATCTGAGGCTATGAGCATAAATGTTTGTCAAGTTGAGGAATTTGGGTTGATGAAACTGAGGAAATATAATCCTCACTAAGAAAATGGTCTTCATTAAATTACAAGATATATGGCATTAATACATGTACTTCTCTCTTTTATAAGACCTATAATTTGTGGTATGTTATCACATGAGCATATGCATCCTTGAAGACTATTGGCTAATAATAGCCCATTCTAAGAATCTTATGTGATGTGGTGTTTATAGATGAATGAACACTACTTATATTTTGGTGTAGGTTTTCTATAATTTCTTGAGATTTTTCTTGGGATACGCATCTCAAATAGATGCCTTCATAGTTTATTCTATACAAAATCCCCTTTCAAATCATATGTGGGTATTGTTAAGCTTCAAGGATCTCTTTTGTTCTCTATTGAGTTTTGGGGGGCAAGTAATTGTAAGTATTGAATGATATTATCACACCCATATCTTATAGATACCAAAGTCTCAAAGACCTCCTCAATGATGATGCACAGGGTAGGCTTAATCAAAAGTTGAATGATGCCTTATCCTCTAAGAATTTTAGCAAGCTTGCTTTTAATGTCAAAATCCTTTAATTTTTCTATCCATTTACCTCTAAACTCTCGTAATTCATTTTATCCTAAAGTTATTTTGAAAATAGGATCTAGATTAATAGTAATAATTTTATTCCTTAAGATGTAATGATGAAATTTCTTTACTTCTTTGACTAGAGTAAATATTACCTATCTTTCATGGACTACTTGAGCTCTGATTCCTTTAGATTTGTTCTCATAAATGAAAAATTATGCTCACTTTCATCCTTCTTATTGGTAATCATAATAGTGATTATATTTTTTGAAGCAAATAAATACAATAAGAAGTCTTTATTGAAGTTAGGGTTGATCAACATTAGGGACTGAGATATGGTATCCTTGATGTATTGAAAATAGTTTTGGGATTACGGTGTCTATTATACTTTGATATTTTGCTTAAACATTGAGTTTATAGGCCTAATAATTCATACAAAACTAGAGATAAACTTACTCATAAAATTGATCTTTCCAAATAAAGACTTGATAGCTTTCTCTCTATTTGGGAATGTAACCTTTGAAATTCCCCAAACTCTATCTAGATCAATGGTGATCCTTTCCTTGGTGATGATGTGCCCCAAAAATATACCCTCAATAACATTTAATATTATCTTCTTCAGGTTGAGTGAGATTTAAAAAATTCTACATCTCTCAAATATTGACTGTAAATGTCTCATGTGATCAGTTTTATTCTTTGATAAGATAATGAGGTCATCCATACAAATGATTATGTATTTACCTATCAACCCTTGAAGTGGATGATCTATATCCCACTAAAAGGTAGATCTTATGTTAATTAGGCCAAAATTCATCATCTTGTATGAACAAGTACCCCACTTCATGATAAATTCAATCTCTATATTCTACTAGCACTTGATTATAGCATGAGAATCCATCTAGGAAGGACATCATTTTAGAACCACTCACCACCTAGATTATTTCATCCAAATAAGGTAAGGGGATACTTGTCTTACTCATAGGCCTTGTTAAGATTCCAAAAATCAAGACTAAGATTTCCACATTATTTGTTTCTGATTGGAACCAAACTAGAAACCTAGGTCGAGTGCCTGATAAAGAACACTTTCTTAAAACTTAATATTTTTTACACTTCCTTTTGGATAAGGGGTTACAAGATGGGATTGACTAGACTATGTTTTTGAATAAATGGTTTATGGTCTATTTTTAGTGGGATCATATGGGTGATAACTCTTGGGTTAAAAATTTTTAGGTTTTCATAAGTCCATGCAATCACATACTTATATTAGATGAGCAAATCTCTTACCCTTTGCATTTTTTTTGGAGTGCATCTGAGACCAATATCGATAAAGCATGTATCACTCTCATCCCTTAGGGTTTTTTATTAAACTCATGTTAATAAAATTTTGGATACCTTTGTTTTTTGGCTTGGTGATCCATATCAAATTCTTTATCTAATGAAAAAATTCATATAGGAATACATTTTTCCTTGATTTTAATAACTTCTTATTCCCCTAATTTCTCATGGCATAAATAATTAAACTCTTTATCATCAATGATTTGGGATTTAAAACGTCTTTAATTGGTCAAGAATTGGAAAATATATTGATCATCAACAAAAACATGAAAATTTTATACATTATAAAAAACAAATGGGTAAGGTAATATCTCTATATAAAACCTTGACACTTTGGATTCATATAATGGTTCTAAATTGGTAGCTAAAGTAACCAGTGTATTAGTAACCTAGTTATGTTCTTTAAAAATAACCTACATATTTAATACCTCAAATGATTCAATCAAATCTTAGGATATATATTTGTACCTCTTGACATGATTAATCATGCTTTGAAACTCCATGTATGAGAAGTTGCATGACATTATGATTGAAAGTGAATTATAACCCCAAAATGAGTGCTTCATATTATACTCTATTATTTTTGTAAGGTAATTATAGCCTATACACTTCTATGTAATTCTTACCCTATGGGTCAACCATTTTTACACCAACATCTGCTCATTGGTTAGATCTCACACCATAAAAATGGAGATTCCATAATTGAGAAGGTCTATGAAATTCTAGCTCTTTCATTTCATACTTTGTGGTGAAGGTGTAAATCCAAAGATTAAGAGATTTATAACTATCCTCTTCATTTTTTGAATTATATTATATGATCAAATGATTCATTGTAGTTTCTTGATCAATTCAAAATTTATTTAGAATACCCTTTTATAACAACCATATGTGGGAGAAGTTTATCATCACATATTTGTTTAATTTCTTTGACGAATATCTACTTAGTAGTAATCCATATTAATTTGGGATGTCTTCCACAAGTATGTCAATATTAATTTGCACATGTGGCTTAGATGAAACCTAAATATGAATGTTATTGAATTCCTTGACCATGTGCACTATTGTCTTGTCTAACTATTAAAATATCCTCATAGATGGGATTGGAGTTAATTCAATATTTTGATAGATGGCTATTAGAATAAAAGTAGATAAATCTCTTAAATCAACTATGTAATTATATATATTCCTACCAAACACTCTGATATTTAATATGAAATGAATATCTTCTAGCTTACATTTGTAGATGATGTTTGTATGAGCAGTTTTTGGCTTATCCATAGTAGATTTTCAAGTGATAGACTTCTATAGGAGCTCCTTTTGTTATGTAATCTAATCCAAATCATGAAAGGTTATGTTTTAATCTTATTCTTCATATATATAGTGATATTTTGTCCTCCTTTACCTTGGGTTTCAATGTTTAGAGGTTGATCATTCCCTTTAAGGGGAGATAGATTATTATCAGCCTTCAAATTTTGGGGGATAGTCATGTTGTTTGGAGGAGTAGATATGGTGAATGGTTGATTATTATTAAAATGGTTGTTGCCTCTATGGAACTCCTAGAAATATTAGATATCTTATAAATTTTCCTCTAGTTCATTATAATCCTCATTTGGGAATGGAAACTTGTGAGTTTTGAATATCAAAGCTATGATGAAGGAGCTAGGAGCATGGGGTGATTCTACATGATTAGTCATTATATCTTGTCTCATCGTTTATCTTTGGATGATTTCAAATGTTGAAAAAAACACAAAAAAATGAGGTTCACCATGTTGAGATGTGTTTTGAACCTTACACCAATTAGGAAGGTTATCTATATTATGTTGATTTTTGGTAACTTGTTAGCGTGATACTATTTCATATTATTCATAGGCTTGTTGAAAGGCTTATTATATATTAAAAACCCAAGATTTTTATTGTTGTTTTTTCCTTTAGTATTTCCAATATTATTTTTATTTTTTATAAATTCATTACTCAAATTATAAAACATCTTCTGTATAGAATCTAATTTTACCTTGGTGGAATCTACACCCTAGACAACTACAATATTGGCTAGGATCAAATGATAAATTTTATGATGATTTATCATTTGTATGTCATTGTTCAAAAATACATGATTATATTTTGGTGTCAACCATGTTATAGGAGGTAATGAATATAACTAATTCTGATTATATGAAGGAATATTTTGATTCATGTGAAGTACCAAATTAAAGGTTAGAAAACTAGCACTGAGTCTAAAAACTCCCAACAACTAAAGATTGAGTTTCATATCAAAGTTAATAACCTTTTCATCGACCAAATATAAAGTGTTTAAAATAGTAACCCTTTTCTAAAAAATGTTATTTATTTTTTTCTAAAATATTCTTGTACATTTCTAGTGCTAATTCCTCTGATGTCTTATATGTATTATTCACCCAAGTGACATCTTATGGAACCTTGTGTTGAAAGCATGGATTTGTTCATTGGGCTCACTCTTAATATTGGTGAAGTGATGATATGTAATAATTGGATTGGTAACCTAACCATATTTATTAATATAAATACCTTTGATAATCATCCCATGAAGTAATTGAACCTTGTTATAAGTTGAGGTACCGATCATAAACAACATCTTATGATATGAATGAGAAGAGCTTGCATGCAAAATCTTCATCAATTAAATTTATAAATATAAAAGTAACCTTAAAATTCTTGAATATTCTTCATATATTATTCCCTCTATGTGAGAGAAAGAAGCTAGGTACTTCTCTAGTTTCCTTGGCAGATTATATGCATCATCTATAATGAGAATAATATAACTAACTAACCAAGGGTGAGTCATAGGTTAATGAATAGGTTGAGCCAATATTATTAGATAAGGTGTTCTAGTTCAAGGTATATTATGGAAAACTAGTATAGATCTAGGTATTTAGTGAGTCAATAAGGGTGATACCAAAATACTGGCTTGAGATCTAGACCTAGTTATTCTCTTGGGTGTCTCTAGTATGATTCAAATATAAAAGATAACTTCTTCTAGGGAAGGACACATGATCGTCCCTATTTATAGCACCAAAAAAGTGATGATAACATTGTTTTTAGGTAAATTAGGCCCTAAATTAGGTAACTTATAACATTTTAGGATCTTAATGGAAGTAAAATCCACTTCAAGGCATGAGTTATAGGTATGGGTTAAACAACTAGGGAGCGAAATAGTCATCTGAGCATGCAGGTTTTTAAGTGAGTGTGTATGGGTTAGTGTAACCTAAAATAAATCAAAACCTACTTGAGTTGGATAGATTATTATATCTTAAAATAAACTCCAAAATGGGAGGGTAGAGTATAAAATAAGGCTATGTTATTATAAGGGATTTACTTCTAGATTGGTCTCTTTCATAGATAAATGCCTTGAAACTAATGCTTGCAACTAGTTTTTATTTATCACACACATGCAAACATAGTGAGGGTGTCTGAGGGTAAATAATATAGTGAACTCTAATATCTCAACTAAAGGTTACTCCTATTTAGAGTATTTATTGCACACCCTTTTAATGAAAGATTATAGCTCAGATCAGAGTGGTATTTAGGGAAACTATTGCTCACTCTTATTAAAATATATTATGGAAGACACTTCTACAGACTTGGAGAAAATAAATAATCAACCTTATTTCATAAAAATAGAAATGTTTCTTAAGCATCTAATAGCTATTGCACATCTTAAATCAATATGCATTGCTAATAATAACAAGGAATTTTAAGTAGTATTTGCACACTTTGAAATAATAGATCAACTAATAAGGAAAAAAAATATTAGCAAAATTTCATGATAATCAAAAGTTTTATTCATGTATTTATTAAATTTTCTCCTCTTTATAAATGAGAGAAATACAAATATAAATAGATATGGGGAGGGCTCACCTCAACTTCCAAATTCATGAAAATTACCAAAATTACATGCTAGTAATTAAAATGAGAGATTTAATCAGATGTAAAATATGCATGTAAAATTAAATATGGTCAAAACTATATTCATAATAATACTCATACCTACAAAATAATACAACATGTTCATGTTAAAAAAATCTTCAGTTTACTCTTACATGCATTTTGAAGTAAGAATAAACTTTAGTTAAATTCATCAATTTATGTGAAAAATACATATAATATTAGCTTAAAATAATGAGATTTAATCTTTTTGGGGGCCTACATATTTGATAGAGCTTACAAGGAATTTTAAGTAGTATTTGCACACTTTAAAATAATAGATCAACTAATAAGGAAAAAACATTAGAAAAATTTCATGATAATCAAAAGTTTTATTCATGTATTGATTAAATTTTCTCCTCTTTATAAATGAAATAAATACAAATATAAATAGATTTGGGGAGGGCTCACATTAACTTTCAAATTCATGAAAATTACCAAAATTACATGCTAGTAATCAGAATGAGAGATCTAATCTGATGTAAAATATGCATGTAAAATTAAATATGGTCAAAACTATATTCATAATAATACTCATACTTACAAAATAATACATGTTCATGTTAAAAAAAGTTCAGTTTACTCTTGCATGCATTTGTGAAATAAGAATAAACTTTAGTTAAATTCATTAATTTATGTGAAAAATACATATAATATTAGCTTAAAATAATGAGATTTAATCTTTTTGGGGGCCTACATATTCGATGGAGTAGAACTTAAATTATTTGATGAAACTTGGGTAACCATGAGAGTTGAACTAGAAGATAAAGATGAACTTGAAGCTCAAGACATGGCTTATTTCTTTACTTCCAAATCTTGATAATGGTTATATCTAAAATTATGTTGAAATCTAATTGCATCCATGTTCAGATGAGATCGCCTATGTATTCTAGTGAATTTCATAAATAGGAATGTGTGCTCAACCTTCATATTTGTAAATTACACTCAAAAAAATTCCACTCTAGTCACCTTCTTCGTATGAAAACCAAGTTCCTTCTCAATCTCCTCCAACATATATCTATGATGACTCTACTTGAAATTAACAAATGCTTATTAGAGTAACTTGTCAAAATTATACCTATCCATTAGTTTATTGAAAGAGAATATATCTTGAGATAGATTTAATTCATCCAAAATTTCTAAAATTTATTTCTCATGCTCGACCAACTTTGGGATCAAAGCTTGCATGTTTGACACCTAATCTCAAGCTTCATATGTTCTGATGACCATTAAATTGAGAGTATTGACTACCTCAATTAGTGTCATCAAACCCAAATGGATGTACTTAATAATTATGTATAGTATAATGGAGATTGGTTTATTCTTATCTTCATTCAAAGAATGGAATAATTTAGATGTCTCAACTAAATGGAGAGATAGTTATATTTTCATTAAATTAATGTTATCCATAATATTGTATAGCCTAAGGGCTATATTTTACAAATCATCGTCAATATATTTGGGAATATGCATGATTTGTTGTTGTTCCCACACTTGATTCAATTCTTACTATAGTTATTATCTCACTTCTTTGGTGCCTACATGGAATTCCAATAAAGCCTATGTGTGGGGCAAGAAATAGGTTTCAAAATCCTCATTATAAGGAGACTCTCCAATTCTCCTATTATTTATTTTGGATATAGAGAAAATGTCCTAACCTTTATTGAGAATCAAACCTCTACTAGATTCATCTTTTGTTTTTCTACTCTTGATTCCCTTGATAGTTCCTATTGACTTATAAAAAATATAGCTCATAATGGGTAGCTTTGTGATAACCAAATTAGGTCTTTATGTAGTCTATGGTTTTAGGTCTACTACCCATTATAGAATTATAGATTTAATAGGGTCAATAGGTTATGACATGGTAATAAACCTCTATTAAAATATCCTCTAAGGATTGTATCAATGCCTCTACTTGTAGTGGGTCTAGAACGGATGGAATAATAATTTTCTGCTAGTCCACATTACCAAACTGAGGCATGAGGTTTACAAGGTATGTGGTATTCTTCCTACTAGCTATTGTGGATGAAAAAATATAACTACCCTGAGTAGTAGTAGATGAAGGCATTAGTATACCCAATCGAGTAGAGGAAATATGAAACTGTGAACTTGTAAGGGATCTCACAATTTTCTTAAAATGAATTTTCTTAGCTCTAGGAACCTTTGACAAAACTTGGGAATGAGTAGAAGTAGGAGTCAAAAATAGTTGAGTGACAATATTTGAATTAGTATAAGGAGCTAAAAGAACTAAATAAATAATAATATCGCTAGAAATGATAGGCACAATAAGAATAATAAAGACAATATGTGTAGATACTTAGTTTTGTCTACTTCCATGCCTAAACTGAGACTCAATTCTATTTCTAGAAAATGACACAATTTAAGCCTAAAAATCACCTAAATTACATAAATTCATTTATGTAAGGGATTTAATTGTTTAGAGACATGAAAAGGCTAGTTCATTTGGCATATTACCTTATATACACCAATAACCTAGTTTAGTTTCAACCCTAGTCAAATTATGGCCTACTAATTTGCCAATTTTGGCCTATTAACCTATGAATTCATAACATTTAAAACAATTATCAAAATCCAAAAAATCACTAATAAAGAATAATTACATTAAAAATATTAATTAACTTGCCTAAGAAAAAGAAAAACTAGAAATGATGGCTGCACGTGGAGGAGGTAACGACGGAGGAGGAAACAACGGCCAGTCGACAGGCCCCAGGAAGGAGGCAGAGACACCTGGGGCAAACTCTCTTGGCCAAGACAATTTTTATAACAGTGAGTGCTCCAGATTAAACAAAGTAAATGGATGTTTGTTGAGGAGCTAGGAATGGCCTATCTTGGTCATTCCATAGGAGGCAGTTCAAGAAGATGTTGAGTACCTGTCATCACCCACCCTGATTTGCAAATTTTTGGGCATTAAGATCCCTTTGGCGGCTTTAAAAGCCTGGATTCATCACTCTTGGACCATTGAAGGATATTTTGACATCATGTTGGCAAGAAATGGCTAATTTATGGTAAGTTTTTCTTTTGCATCTGACAGAATTCACATTTTTTAAGGAGGCCCCTACTTCTATGAGCGGGTGGGCCTGTTTCTTAAACCCTGGCATATGGGTTTCAATTTAGCAGATGAACTTCTAGCCTGTGTCCTAGTCTGGGTTTGTCTTCCCTGGCTTCCATTGGAATTTTGGTGGGAGGACATTCTCAGGCAGATTGGGGCTATGCTGGGTAAGCCAACGGCTATTGCACACCAGTCACTGGACAAGAAGATAATTTTGTATGCACGTATTTGTGTAGACATGGACCTGAATAACCCCCTACTAGACTCCCTAGAAATTTGTATGGGCTCTTTGTCATGGATACAACAGCTTGACTATGAATCCATCCCCTTCAGTTGTCAAATTTCTCATGTATATGGTCACCTACACAGGCAATGCCCTATGGCAGCCAAAGCTAGAGAAACTGGGCCAGACTCCTTCGCTGCAAATACAACTATTGCTAGGAAGGAAAATGGGTGTAGAAATCTATTTGCAAACACTAAATCCATTCTTGATAAACTAAGCAAAGGGAAAAATGCAATTAACTCAAGTTTGGCACAAGGGTCAGGAGACCAATTTTAGGCGGGGACGGATGGCTTCACACCAGTAAAAAAGAGAGCTAGAGGCCGGGGTCCAAGGTGTGGAAGTGATGTTAGGCAAGTTGATCTAATGCTTAATAGATTCGAGACCTTAGATTACATGGCCATAGAAGATGGTATTCCAATGGAGGAACATGGGGAAGAGATGGAGCAACCTCGTCAATTTTTAGAATTTAATGACGTCCTAAATTTGTAGGCTTATGCACCTCTCATTTGTTCTCAGCAATAGGAGGGAGGAATGATTGTAGCTCAAGACAAACTGACTGAGAAGGATTTGAGATGGGAGGACTTGCTTAAGGAAGGGTAAGCTGGGAAAAAAGAAAAAGGATCCAGCAGTGCTCTTGGTCTTGTTCAGAAATAATTCAAGAAAGCCTCTTCGGCTGCTCCCTCCAAAGCTGGGAGAAGAAAAGACCAAGATCGACTGAAAATTACTGGTGACTTGCTGGTGGAAGCTGGGGTTGTTAAAACCTTGGATGAACATTTTCCCCACCCCACCCAATGATAGTTTTATCATGGAATGTAAGGGGTTTGAATAGCTCTCCTAGGCAAAAAGCTATACGTAATTTGGTATGGGACAATTCTCCAGATATTTTTTGTATTCAGGAGACTAAATTGTCGATTGAAGCATTTTCTGCTTATATGTTAAATATCTAGCCTAGAGGTCAGTGGCAATGTGTTGGTGCATGTGGTAGTGCTGGAGGCTTAGTTATGGGGTGGGACCCAAGAAAAATCCTACCAATTCATTGGCTTTCTAGCACTTCAGCTTTAACAGTGATGGCTTCCTCACTTGAAACCAGGGAAAGGCTCCTGATCACCAATGTGTATGCACCTATGGATACTACTGGGAAACTACAGCTATGGGAGCACATTTGCTACATCCAAAAATGCCACCCATTCTTGCCTTGGATTGTTACTGGTGACTTTAATGCTGTGCTAAGTTTAGAAGAGAAAAGAGGTGGTTTGAATCAGCTAGGGCCCTCTGCTGAATGTCTCTGCCATAATGTTGAAGTGCTGCGCTTATCTAATGTTAGACCTTCAAATGGTCTATACACATGGAGTAACCGAAGAATAGGTAACTTTGCCATTTCTAAACACCTTGATAGATTTTTAGTTTCTTACTTCTGGGAATCTAGTGCTTTTTCTCTTAATTCTAAAATTTTGAACTGGAGGGGTTCTGATCACTGGCCTATTAAGCTGGCCATTGGTTACATTGTGAGGCCCAAAAGGCCTCCATTCAAGTTTTAGATGATGTGGCTTAGAGACACATCAATCCATGACCTCATGGCTCAGTGGTGGAGATAGGGTGGTCCTGCCTATGGGACATCTATGTATCCCTTTCTTAAAAAACTCTAATATGTTAAAAGGAAGTTGCAGGGCTGGAATAGAACTTGTTTTGGAAATCTACAATGTAGGAAAAAGAAGGCCCAAGATTAGCTTGATGAAATAACTAGACAAATTAGAGATTACGGCCTTTTGGAGGACCTTCGGCTAGAGGAAGCTAGCGCTGCCAATGTTTTAGTGGAATGGGAACTTCGGGAAGAAATCTACTGGAAGCAAAAGTCTCTCAATGATTGGCTCCAAGAGGGAGACAAGAACACGACCTTTTTCCATAAGTCTATGTAGGCACGGCACAATGGAAATTTTATAACTTCTCTTGTCTCTCAGGATGGTACTTGCTTAACCTCTTCCCAAGCTATGAGTAGAGAAGCTATCCGATACTTTTTTGAACTTTTTACTAGTGATCCTATGCCTGATGAAGGGGCAAAAAATACTATTTTATCATGCATTCCTTCATTGATAAATGAGGGAATGAATGCATGCCTTATGAAGCCAATTGTTTTGACTGAAGTGGAGGAGGTTGTCTTCAACATGAAGAGAGGTAAAGCTCCTGGCCCTGACGGATTCCCAGTTGAATTCTTTCAAGACTTTTGGGATGTTATAAAATAGGATTTAATGGATGTGATTCAAGAATCATACTCTAGCAAAGAAATTCTTAGAGCATTGAATGCCACTTTCTTGGCTCTTGTCCCAAAGAAAGAACAGGCTGATAAGTTGGAGATGTATAGGCCCATTGCGCCTTGCAATTTCATTTACAAAATCATCTCTAAAATTATAGTGCAAAGGTTGAAAGGGCTCCTCCCTGGACTTATTTTGGAGGAGCAAGGAGACTTTGTTGCTGGGAAACAGATATTGGATGGCGTGGTGATTGTCGTGGAAGTAATTCACTCTATGAGTACTTCTCAGGAGAAGGCTATGTTTATCAAGCTAAACCTTGCCAAAGCCTATGACAGAGATAGCTAGAGATTTCTGAGCAAAATCCTCTTTGCTTTTGGCTTCCATCAGGATTGGATTAGCTGGGTGTTCAGCTGTATCATGACGCCTTCCTTCTCGGTCCTTATAAATGGTGCTCCTTCGAAGATTTTTGGAGCCTCGAGAGGCCTCCGCCAAGGAGATCCACTTTCACCTTATTTGTTCATTATTATGGCGGAAGGGCCTGGGCGTCTTCTCAAATTTTGGGTCTCTCAGAATGCTCTACAAGGCTGGAATTGGGGTCATGGGATCAACACCCTGACTCATCTCCAATTTGTAGATGATACTATTTTAGCTGGTAAAACTTGGATCTGAGAAGTGGAAGCTTTTTGTTACACCCTTGACAATTATTTAGAGGCTTCGAGACAGCAGATCAATGATCACAAGTCCTCCATCTTCTTCTTCAACACACTAGAGTCTATTCAGAGAAGGATAGCTGCCATTCTGAGATTCCAAATTCAAACTCTTCCTGTGATTTATTTAGGCATTCCCATTGTGGTGGGAAGGCAGCCCGGGCTTTTTTGGCAGAATGTGCTGGACAAGCTTAGAAGGAAAATGAGTCATTGGACTTATAGATGGCTCTCATCGACTGGGCATGTGATTCTTCTGCAATCTATTATTCAGGCTTTACCCATTTATCGGTACATTATTCAAACTGCTCTAGTCTATTTCCTCAAAGAATATGATGCTCTCTCTAGGAGATTTCTGTGGAGCAAGAATCTCTAAACTACTAAATGGAGCCTGATCAATTGGGACACGGTTTGTAGACCAAAGCAGGGATGCGGCCTTGGATTGTGCTCTGCTATCTTGGGCAGCCAAGCATTGGCTACCAAGTTATAATAGAGGTCGTGCTCTAATCAATCTACTCTTTGGGCTAGGATCTTGACTGCTAAGTACTTTTTGGGCATGGTGCCTCATGACATATCCAGATTTCCTCTTGATGGTAGAGGATCGATGGTGTGGATTACCCTTAAGGTTGGGGCCCAATTAGTGAAATAGAGCCTTTTTTGGGTGTGCAACAGTGGTACAGAAGCATTGTTCTGTGAAGATTCTTGGAATGGTGGCCCACCCATTTTAGTTTCTCATCCTCACTTACAACCTCTTGCTGAACTCTTTCTTTCAGCTGGATGGAACACTGTAGTTCATTATAAGGAGGCTGTCAGCTTGGGCATGGCTATTGGTTATAGATGGAAAAACTCCTCCGATTGGCCTCCAAGAGGATCAGCTGCGAATAGAAGAGAGCTAAGCCAAATCCTTGAGTCCAGAGGGTGCAATTATGTCCAAGGACGTGATGTTCTTGCCTGGGGTGGAGATCCTATAGGCCAGTATTCTGTTTCATCAGGATATTCTATATTGATTAAGCAAATTTTCAATGGTGATCAGTTCTTATGGGGGAAAAAAGTGTGGAGCAAGATTTCTTGGCCCAAATGCAACTATTTTTTGTGGCTTCTTACTCACAACAAATGCCTCACATGGGATAATTTAGTTAAGCATGGCTTTCAGGGGCCATCTAGCTATGTCCTTTGCTATAGTAGTGAGGAGACAGGGGTGCATTTATTCTTTCAGTGCACCTTTGCTAAATAGGTCTGGCACCTGTGGTGGCATGCCTGGGGCACTCCCTGTCACCATGTTCATTCGTTGTGTGAGTTCTGGAATAAACTCGGGCCTATTTTTGCTAAGAGTTCTTTGATTCAAAGTGCCTAGACTATCGGCCCATCCTTTATTTTATGGAACCTATGGTTAGAAAGAAATAGGAGAATCTTCAGGGGAGCGCACTTAGTTATGGGTCAGCTATGGTCTAAAATCCTAAATTAGTTGCAAGAAACTTTCACTACCAAGTGTATGAATGGTGCTAACTTGGACGCAGAGGAGGATGGGCTATTCCAACACTTGGGTATCGCTCCAAGCCCCTATAGTGACTTGGCATTTGGTGGTGGAGCGCAGAATGGGAACCTGCCAAAGGGGCATCTTGTCAATAGAGTAGGCCACTGGACCCATTCGGAGTCTGGAGTTGTCAAAGTTAATACGGATGGATCCTCATGGGGGAACCCTGGCGAGGCTGGCATTGTTGGTATTGGTCAGGACAGCTCTGGGAGCATCCAATTTTTTTTTTTGATCTACAAAGGCTGCCATACCAACAATCTTATGGAAGCCATGGCAATTCTAGAGGCAGTGAAACTCTGTTGTCAATATGGTTGCTATAATATTATCTGCGAATCAGATTCGCAAGTTGTGATTAACTTGTTGAATAACGGTAATGCAGGTAAAGTGGATTGGTAACTTAATCTTATTGTTCATTAGATTAGGTAGTTAAGTACTTTTTTGAATTATATTGCCTTCAAACACATTCCACGTGAATGGAACAGTGTTGCTGACCGTCTTGCCAAATGGGCTTCAGAGAATGGGCCCAATTGGAGTATTACTGATCTGGGAATGCTCCCTACTAGTATGTATCAGGATTTGGTTTACCTGGTGAACCAAGAGAATGACTTGTAATTCTGGTCTTTTTGATTTATTAATAAATTTTTACCCCTTTTAAGTTCAAAAACTTGCCTAAGAAAAAATTCTAAAATCAAATTAGTGAATTTAATTTATAAAAAAATGATTTTTAGCCAAATATGGAGTCAAAGGTCAAAGGAGCTAATAAAGTGACTTATTATTTCCAAACTATTCCAAAAATAATGAGTCGCAACCTCACCAATATCTAAAGTGAGTTGTCATGCCTTACAAAAATATAAAACTAAGGTGTCAATATTTCATGAGTGTTTTGACCCAACCTAGGGTTATCCTGACTCAAATTAGGTTATTTTAGACTCAACCAAAGTTATAATTTAACCTAACCTCCCTAGGGTTAGAGTTAGTTCTATGAGTTATAAATATAAGTACCCACACCATTTAGCAATAATATTTTGTGTGTAAGGTTATTATACTATAATACCTTCAATAATCCATTGAGAGTAGTGTTATAATGCTCATTTTATGCCAATCTTCACACCAAGACACAAATGACCATTAGAGAAGTGATAACACCATGGAGAAGCATTACTAGAAAAATCTAATTATCATAGTTCGATCATGGATATCCTTATGAAAAAAAGTAAGCATCAAATTAAACAAAGGATGTAAATTACTTATGTTGTTTTTATCTCTATTTTATGATCTTATTTATTATATTATGCTCTCCCTAGTTCTTAAGTAAGAGTGTTTAGTCCTAGTGTATTGTTATGCTTGATTTTTATTAGTTGGACTAACAAGGTAACCTACTTTTTATATATTATTAAAAATCTTAAGATACATAATGGCATGCTCGATAGGACACACATCTTGTATGGTAAATGATAACTATATGATAACCTTAGTTTATATAAAAAATGCATTTAATTCATCAAGTTTAGAGTTTTAGCCTTGAAATTAATGTCATTCTATTTTTTGTATAATCAATGGCTTCACCTTCTATAATGACAACTTATATAGTCCTATTTTTGTTTATGATATTATTTGTGTAGAAATAATGGCTTTCAATTGATGGATTTAAACCACTAAATGGTGGCTTCACTCTATAGAATCAGTGGCTTTGACACTACTAAATAGTGGCTTCACCAAGTAATATTACATTGTGTTTTAGTGGCTTCACCTATTTTTCTACTATATTTAGTGGGTTCACTTGACCTAACTGGTAGCTTCACCCTACTTAATGAGATATTTTCTAAAATTTTTATTTGTGTTTGTGTTTGTAGGAAAACAATGGCTTTATCCTGCTAAATGGAAATTTTACTCTATGTTTTTCAAAAACCCAAGAGCTCGAAATGGAATTTTATTTACTCATTTACTTTTTGGCTTAGAGACAAATAACTCCCCTAACATTTTTGTAGAAAATAAGGTGGAGAGAGAGAGAGGGCTAGGAATTTATAAAATATCACATACATTTTTGTTTGGTACTTAAAATATACTTAATCACACTTGTCTTTTAGTTGTCAGAGTTTTTACATGTGAAAACAAGGCTAAGGGGCCAAAATTTCAACCACATTTTGATTTGGTGATATTAAAAGGAATATACATTTTAGTTAGAGATATTGAGATATTTTTAATGTGTTTAGGCAAAAATTTCAAAGTTCATAGTTAGATTTATTTGGTTTTGGTAAATTATAAACTATTGTGTGCAGGTTGTCCCCCATCCCCTTTAGGGAACTTGGGTGACCAAAAGTGCTTAGTTTATTGCCATGTTTATTTGGTATTATTAGAAATAATACCATGTATGCTCTCCATAATCTTTCAGCGACTTGGGTGACTTAGAAATGACCTTTAAAGTCTTTCCATTTTATTTTCTTGCATTTGGCTTGTGGATGGGAGATTATTTCTCCCTCACAAGTTCTTTAGGGGTGCATTACCCTGGGGTTTTATCTCCCAAAATCATACTAAACCCACTCCATGGTAGGGTATACAAATTGGACATATGATATTGGGATAACCAAGGGGTTTAATGGATATCCTCTTTGATCCTAATGAAAACCCGAGTTAGGTCTTACTAAACATACGACACTACTAAGTAATATATGGGTGGAGTCATTATGCATAAGAATAGATCCTTGCATAGAAATCTAATAGGTATTAACCCAATTAATGTTATTTTTCCCTTATGTTATCCAAACTTATGACCATTTAGTAAATTTAAAACTTATAGATTCTTAGTCAACCTCACTTATCTTAGAATTTATTACCAAATGTTGAGTGCTTTTCACTCTAAGTTTGTGCCATGTACCAATGCTTGAGAGCTAGAGGGGATTAAAATAATCTACCTAAAACTATACATTAATTTATGGAAATTAACAATTAATTCACCATAAACATTGGTATGTCATATTAAATTAGTCAAAATATATGCACACTTATGTCAATTTTAGGGATAAGACAAGAAATTAGTGTTATTTCTATTTTATTCGATTTACATGTGTGTTGTGAGACTAAAACTAATTTTTTATTGTCAATTTGAAACAAGTCCAAAATGTCATGTTATTTTCACACCCCTTAAAACTAAGTGGTGTTACTCTACCCATTTAGTTTCACACTTTTTTACTTAAATATTTATTCCAAAACTATTTGTGTCACTTATTTAAAAGTGGCATCATTACACTCACTGTTTCATATCAAACATTTGCATTAGATTATTGAGTCCAAAATCATTACTATATCATTTTTTTGAAAGAGTGTTATTACACTACCTAAATAATTTCAAAATATTTATCATTTTTGAAACCAAGTTCCAAAACCATTATCGTACTTCTCTTATTTCAAAGGCATAGTTACATTTCCTATTTTGGTTTAGCCTATTTACCTTAGAACATCTGATTATTTTTGCATTAAATATGAAACATAACCTTTCAAATAATGAATCATAAACTAATTAGGTTTACACAAAATTCTCATCTAATTTGGGATTAGGTTGTCTACCTTTGGTGTTTAGATTATGAAACTTGGGTTGATTTTCTATTTTATCTAAAGACCCCTTGCTTATACCTAGTAGTTTTTGTTTGACTTATGCCTTGTTTGAGAGTCCTTTGATCTAAGTTGTTTTCATATTCCTTGTTTGAATTTTATTGTGCAAAATTATGAATGTCCTAGTTTCATTGTTCAAATAGTCTCTTGTGAATCAAATTTTGAGTCCTAGTGAGCCAATTACGAACTCTCACTTGAGCCAATTACCTTAGTTTAGTTTGCTCTCAAGTTCTTATTTGAGTTATTCATTTTTAATTTTATCCTTATTTTCCATGTTAAATTATTATAATAACCTTTTATAAAACTATTTCCATCCTTTGATGATAGTTGACAATTTTTCTACTTTATCTAGATACTTTTTTCAATGATTATAACTGCCTTTGGGAAAATTAGTACCTTATCCATAGATGAGTTTTGAGTTTTTTTATTAATTTTTCCACTTATTATAATCCCTTTTAGGAAAATTATTGGTTTTTGATAGACCGATTTCACATTTGTTTGATTATACTTTTACATAACTTAGTTGTTTTACCCTTTAGGCCTCTTTTACAAAGCTAAAGGTTGATTATTTTCAAACCTTACTTTTTTTTTACATTTAAAAACTTTTTTTCATGAGACCTAGATATATATATGAACATACATTTTTACACACATATCAAGACTATGTATAATACAGATGATGAAAACTTTATTACCAGTGACCATTTAGTTTAAGAATCATATGACAACATATTTTATAAGATGGATCCCTATCCATGTTATAAAATTCTATATGTTGAATAAAGGAAAAAATAATTAGTATAGTATTTGGTGATTTCACCTTCTTATATAGGCCAAAAACAAGTGAAAATGGTGTAGTACCTTACTCAAACAATGACTAACATTGAAAAAATCTAATAAAAAGAGACCTACTATGTTACAAAACCAACATAGATAAGCTATGATTTGTAATTATTTAAACACCATTTATTAGAGAATAAAGATGAAGTTCTTATCAAATCTATCAAAGTAAGATCCAAGTTTCTACTAGACTTTCCCCATGAAATATTGAGTAGTGTTATTAAAACTCCTAGTAATGTGTCTCAAATCTAACAATTTGTATAGGCATCAACTAGTTATAATAAATATTTAGTTTAAATTATATAATAGAATTGAAGTATTATTTCAAAAGGGAAAGGCCTTATGGATGAATAAATGTAATAGGTGAAATAGGCATACCAAAACTATCTCAATCTAGCTCATAATCTCAATGTAAAGGTTATTTATAACATGTTTTTTATTGAGATAACTCTATAAACAAAGTAAAAAATAGATGCTTGGATCTATGAAAACCAAAACATAAACTCATTTATCAAGAACATGCTAATTGGTGACATGTGTAATGTTGCTATTTTGATTTAAGAGTCTGCTGCTCAAATAGAATACCTCACTCAAAATTCTCAAATTTAAACCAAAGTGGGTATAATCTACTTCCAGACAATACACAAAAAATTATTCCAAATAATTCCATGAGTGGATTGTAATAATAGGGGGTAAGTACACCTATTTCCAAAAATCAACAAGAAACCTGCCCTCCTCAACTAGTTGCTTCTTCAAGTGTAAAATAGGGGGAAATAAACCAATAATAGACCAATTTACCATTGAAATAAGTGTAAATTACTCTTCCACCTCAACAACTAACAATGAATATTATGCCACAACAAGCATACACCAATATACCTTAACAATCATAAATGTTTCCTAAATATAAACATGTTTATAATGGTTAGGAATTGCCAATTGGTCAACAACAAGTACCAAACCCCTAATAATTTCCAAACCAAAAGTAAGTTCTTAATCAACAAGTGCCAATACAACAAAAAATGTTAATCCAACAACACGTGTTCAACCAACAACAAGATTATTATGTGCAATAGAAAATAGACAATATGTAATAATTACCTTTTACCTAATGAGTATCACACATGCAACAAGGATCCAAATTTCAACACCTCCAATAGCAGGGTTCTAGTCAACAACATGTTCCCTATATACACTAGGGTTCAATAAGTAGGTAGTAAGTTCTCTCCCAAACTTAGCAATACTAGCACATCCCACAAAGCCAAATGTGATTACCACAACCATAATTCACTATCTAGGGTTATGTAGCCAATCCAAATGATAATGTGTTTTAACAATAACATATTCTATATCCAAAACATTATCCCAATGCCTAGATATACATACCCAATTGTCTGGACAATTTGACCAATATTCAATAATATGCCTACCCTAGTCAAGGAAATCCACCATTGACCATGAAACTTCAACAAAAATAGGCCACTCCATTTATTTTCTTTAACTAAGTTGTAATAGATGTGTTGTCCCCCATAAAATATCACTCATTTTTGGGACAACATTTGAACTATTTTGGTCCTATAGACCAAAATTGTCTCTTCCCTTTTCCAAATTTGTCCTAGGCAATCAAATTCCTAATTTTTCAAGCTTCTCAAAATTATATAGACTCTGCAGGCTTGAATCTATAGACTCAGTAGGAAGAGAAAATCTACAGACTCTGCAGGCCAAGTTCAAAGGACTTCATCGGTTGATTTCAATAGACTTATTTTCTATAGACTCTACAAGATTGTTTCAGTCCCTTGGTTCAATCAAAAATCTCCATCGACAAGCATTTAAGCAAAGAAGGCTTGAACTGTTGAAACATTGGACCACTTTGGTTCAAAGGTTCAATGAGTTCAAAGTTTAAAAGGTTCAACACTTCTAGTTCAATGGCAAGTTCAATCAAAGGAATGGTTCAATGGCTTGGTTCAACCAAGCAGTTGAATGCTTTGATTTGCTCAGGTGGTTCATCTACTTTGTTTCAATGCTTTGGTTCATCCTTTGGTTCAATCAAATGGTTATTTAGTTGGTTCAAGGCTTTGTTTGAACCGTTGAACCAAAACTTGGTTCAACGGTTGGTTCAAACAAATGGTTCAAAGGCAAGTTCAATCAAGTGGTTCAATGCTCAGTTCATCCACTTGGTTCAAAGGCTTAGTTCGTTTAACTAGTTCATCATCTTGAACCATCAGCTTGAACCATTAGCTTGAACCATTTTGGTTCAAAGCCTGGTTCATTGGCTTCATTCAATGTTTGGTTCAACCAAATGGTTCATTGCCTTGGTTCAACAAAGTGGTTCAATGGAGCAGTTCATCGACTTGGTTCAATGGAGTGGTTAAACATTTGGTTCAATCAAATAGTTCAATAGCTTAGTTCAACCAAGAGGTTCACTCAGATGGTTCAAAGGAGCAGTTCAAATGCAAAAGTTCAAAGAACCTCCTGAAGGACAAAGTGCCCTTATGAAGGGTACTTGGATGACAAATATATCCTTCAAAAGGGTCATTTTCAAAGAAGCCTCAAAAGGTAAATTATTTAAATTTTTTGTATAAGTCAGTCAAAAAAGTCTAAGGCATAATTCTATCAGACTTTTGTTTGAAGGAATTCCTTTAGACAAAAAGCCTGAAAGAACTCAGAGAAGTTGCAGGCAGAAAGCCCAAAGAAATAACCAAGGCAAATAGATGGAATAATTATATGGACTTTTTATCCATATGAAATTTTTGTGGACTTTTTGTCTATGGGAAATGTCCACAAAATTTTTGTCTGCAGGAATTTGTCTACGGAGAAAGCCCAAGGAAAGCCCGTGAAAGACTTCCAAGGAAAAGGCCATCAAAGGACCTCAAAGGGTAGGTGCCCTTGTAGGGGACTCTTAGCTACCAAATTGAAGGACATTTACCCAAATTTGAACGGTCACCTTCCCTTTGGGAAGATATAAAATTATAAATTTGAAGGAATAATCTAGCGACCCGCCAGAATAAAGAAGTCCCAAGGCCATCTGAAGACTACCTGAAGGGTAGATACCTTTGCGGGGGGCTCTTATCGACCCAAGGTAGATCATTTATTAAGGCCTAAAAGGGTAGGTTATTTTTGGGAAAGTGCCAAATAGAAAATCCAAAGAAGGACAAAGAGGTGACGTGTTCAAAGACATCAAATTCAAGATAGCAAACTAGCCATTGAAAACATAGTGATGGGCACGTGAACATCAATTTCAAAGCTCATAAAATAGCCATTGATCCTTATAATCTATAGACTCAAATGCATCCAAAGGCTTTAAGGCCAAGACCAATAGAAAGTGAGGAAGGAATATAACTACAAATTGAATCTAGGACCTGATTCACTTAGCCAAAAAAGGAGGAATGATGAAGAAGGATCAGATCACCAGGTGGAAATTAAAAGTTGCAAACTTTCAATAACGTGACTTATTTCTCTGCATTGAGAAAAATAAATGGGTAGATGCCCCTAAATTCTAGCCTATCTTCTTAATAGATTTCAATGCAACATGATGTGTTACTATTCCTGAGTCCTTGAAGTGGATATATAAGGGACTCTCATTTATTGTAAATATATCTCTTTTTGACAATCAAAATGAAACTTTGCCCAAATTGAAAGGCATTTCTAAGACTTTGAGCTCAGTTTGTTGATCATATTTTGTTATTGGAATAAGAAATCAAGTGATTTTTTAGACTTTGTGTTGTGATATCTTTATTATTGAGGAAACTGTTCTTATGTCTTTTTCCTTAATATATCTTATGTTCCTTTAATTCAACAAGTAGAATTAGTGACAACAGTTAGGAAGGTGTCCTAAAGAGTCAACTATGGAGAGACTTTGTGGCCCCATAATTTCCTTTAGTGTGTTTTCTTTTCATTTCTATGTAAAGGACCTTGGGATGACTTTGTGCCCTCATTATCCTTCGTATCTTACTCTTGAGCAATTAAAGTGGAGACTTTGTGTTGCATCTCAATTTGCTAGTTATTACATCCTTTGCTACATTTTGTTGTTACTACCAGGAGTATTCTTGTGGTTTGATGAATAGTACTTCTGAAAGAAGAGGAGTGCTATCTATCATTTCCCTTGAGTTTTTCCTTTAATTTGCACACATCATCTCTAAAGAAAGAGAGATGGATGGTTTGTCCTACCATTGAGTATTATTATATATATATATATATATATATATATATATATATATATATATATATATATATATATATATATATATATATATATATATATATGGCTTATCTATAGGGAACCTCCCCTTGATGAGAGGAGAGATCAGTGCCCTTCTTATGTGGTGAACCTACACATTTGGATGACTAATCTTCCTACTTTGGCTGATTAGACCTATTTTGTTTATCAGTACACTGATTGACAAATTATTCAACCAATAGTTTTTGGTGACTCTACTAGGGATATACATAATTCTGTGCAATTTGGAACCTCAAGTTTCAGATTGAAACATCACTTGTGTCTTACCCATTATCATTATAACCCTTATCCATTACAAATTCTAGTGACTCTATTACTTGTCTTACCCATTATCCATTCATAGCCTTACCATCTTCCTCCACCTCCATTATTTTATCTATTCTACAAAACCAAAGTTTTTGGGAAAGAGTGCATAGTTTAAAGCCTCAAGCTACAAACTAAAACAAGGTCAATTCTTTTCCCATTTTTGTTTCACAATCTGGTAGATTCAAGGTATACACAAAGCCAAAGGGCTAAAGGCATCGTTGACCCTATATTCACGTTGGTATAGAAAATTGATTCAATCTATTTCCTTCACCATCTCATCTCTAACGAACCAAGAGCTTTCCTCCTACTAAAGTCAAATCTCCATTGCCAAACAAAGTATCTAATTTTTCTATTGATAAAGCTTTGCCAATAATCACTCCTTTGAGATTTCTTATCCCTCCTTTTCATAATCTTATAATGGTAGTTCAAGTCCCTTGGGGTAATGCTTTTGGTCCTCTCAATCTTACTCCACCTCTGCATGAGCTTCCATGCAGTTCAAGGAAGAATTTCTCCAAATTCTATGGTGATGGGAAAGTTCATCCTAATGAACACATTGTAGCCTTCAGCATAGCTTGTGGAGTAATCAGAGTAGAATTCGAAGATGTAGCAATCAAGCTTTTTGTAGAAACATTACAAAGTGCTACTGTAGATTGGTTTTATCATCTACAGGCTTGGTTAGTGACTAATTGGAATGCTCTCAAAGATAAGTTTGAATCTAGATTCAAACCTGTAGAAGATGCACATGCACTTCTAGCTCAACTTACACAGATGAAGAAAGAGCCTCATGAGCCTATGAGGGATTTCATAGCTAAATTTGACAAAGTAAGAAATAGAATTCCTATAATAGCTCGACCTATAGCTGAGAATCTCAATGCTTCTTCATTAATTCTCAATTACCCAAAGTGAGTTTTCTCTTGAGATGTGCTAGTCAAATAGATCTTGCTATAGTTCAACTTTTGGCCACTGAGGTAGAAGATGATCTCATTTTAGTAGGGAAGATAAGAAGAGATCCAAATAGAAATAGATCTTCATCATCTTCTAAATATGCATCTATAGGCACCACTAATCCAATGGTGCAAAAGCTAGCAAATGAAGTGCTAGCCTTAAAAAATAAAATGGCATAAGGAATATCTTTTGCGCCTTCATATAGAGATATGCCAAGAAGGACATTCCCATCTTAGTCATATTAGGGCAATGTTGCTAGGAATCAAGGGCAATAGAATCATCTTCCTTCCCCACAAGGGAAACTTGCCCTAGAAGCTCCTCTAACTAATTCATTAATGGGATATGTTGAAGCAGAATCAGAGTTCTCTTTCTAGCTTGAATTGAATCAAGAAAATGACGATGATCTCCTTGAAGAAAATCAAGAAGAATTAGCTGGTAACTCCCACATTAGTTTCCTGAACTACTAGGATGAAACCAAAAGTAAAGGAGAAGATATTGATGGATCATATGCACTGTTTACCACGTCTAAGAACCAATTAGTCTAGCAAGCTGATAAAGGGAAGACAGAGGAGCAACCTCAACCAACAATTACAATTGCTAAGCATGGAACCATTCTACCTTTTTAGTCAAAAGATCTAGTGATCACCCAAAATGTAAGTACATTAATTTCACCCTCACCTTCTACTTCATATTCACAAACTAGCCCTCCTCCCATCCCTCCTAAAACTCAGAAAGTTGAGTTACCTTTCTCTATTCCTAGCTCAATTCAGCCATTTGACATAATCGATCATGTCAAAAAGACAAAAATACAAATGTCTAAATTTGAATATTTGCAAGCTAATCCTGATGAATTGGATAGGTTAGTCCAATGTGTCAAGAACCAAACCATACCTGTAAGACAAGAGGTTAAGAAAATAATTCTTGATTCCGCAAAGAACATACCCATTCCAAATAATCTTGTCTTTACTCCTCCAACTGCCCCTGGGAAAATAGAACCTTTCTATGTTTCCCTGTTAATAAATGGTTATCAGCTCAACAATTGCATCATTGATTTTAGGGCAGCTGACAATGTCATGCCTGCTAAAGTAGCTGAGTCTCTGGGTCTCACACTGAACAAGATATTTGGGAGATGTTTCTCCATGGAGAACAAGTAAGTACCATTGTTGGGGCAAATTAAAGATGCCTAATTTGCATTGCCAGCCTTTCCAAACAAGAGAATCAAGATGACTATCTTGGTGGCTAACGTCCCAACATCATATGACATTTTTCTTGGACAATTTTTTTTGTAAGTACATGGGAGGAGAACTAAGCATGGACCTATCTAAAGCAAGGATCCATGTCCAAGGCGTAATGAAGAGATTGCTCCCTGAAAAGGAGGCAAAATATGTGGTCACCTAAACATCATCCCCTACAGCACAAATTTTGTTTGAGTCTTTAGATAGGGGTAATTATTTCTTTACCATAGAGGATGTTCATGTTTCTATAGATGAAAGTCCTATAGTTAGCAATCTAGGAATTGATCCAAACAAGACTTCAGGAGAATTAGTAGGGTGCAGTATAAACAAGGAAGGATCTTCCATCTCTAATGAAGAGAAATTTGATAGGAGATCAGCTTCTGATGATGCTTCAATCCTAAAATCCAATGGTAGCAATTTTTCCACCAATGATGGAGTTGGGACTGTGTTGATATCTCCTCAAGGAGA
This sequence comes from Torreya grandis, assembly GCA_037957365.1. Classification (NCBI taxonomy): domain Eukaryota; kingdom Viridiplantae; phylum Streptophyta; class Pinopsida; order Cupressales; family Taxaceae; genus Torreya; species Torreya grandis. The sequence goes on from JARHVA010004759.1 coordinate 868,897, forward strand.
TATTCTTCCTTTGTACAATTTTCAAGTCAACAACACCAACAACACAAAGGAGATTGCTCAAGATGAAGAAATCAAACTCCTTCACATCAAAGGAGATGATAAGCTGATAGTTTTTCAGGAGTTTGATGTAGACAATCCAATCATATGCTGGACTAAACTAGAAGAACAATCAATTATGATAATGGACCATGCTGTTACAAATCAAAATTAGGTAAAAGAATCCTTCCCCAAGAGAGCAAGGAGTTATGGTTTCTAGTTTGAAGACCACCTCTTGCCATGGGGAAAGAAGAAGAAAAAGCCAAGGGGAAGATGCAGAAAATTAGTTTCCTGGTGGAGAACTCCATTTGTCTATCATCATTTCTAGGGAAAAAATGTTATCCTGCTAGTTTACCAAGATGGCACATTATTTTCACTATCTCTCAAGAAGCAGCATCTGAAATACTTCAATTCTTAAAGTATCAAATCATTTCATCTGTACATATGTATATTTGTATAGTTTTTAATTCTATTTTGTTTTATTTGTTTCCTTTTTAATGCCTTTTATTTCTGGGTAGCATGACTCCATAGCCCAATGGTACACATGAAGACACTAGAGATTCTGGATTCTACTCCCTTCAATTCTTTTTGCAATTGATAGAAGTTCCCTAACTAGAGCCAACTATTGTCCCCCAAAAAATATCACTCATTTTTGGAACAATATTTGAACTATTTTGGTCCTATAGACCAAAATTGTCTCTTCCCTTTTCAAAATTTGTCCTAGGCATTCAAATTCCTCATTTTTCAAGATTCTCAAAAATCTATGAACTCTACAGGCTTGAATCTATGGACTCTATAGGCTTAAATATATAGACTTTGTAGGCGTGAATCTACAGACTCTACAAGCCAAGTTTAAAGGACTTCACAAGTTGATTTCTACAAACTTGTTTTCTACAGACTCTATAGGATTGTTTTAGTCCCTTGGTTCAATCAAAAATCTCCATTGACAAGCATCTAAACAAAGAAGGCTTGAATCGTTGAGCCATTTAACCACTTTGGTTCAAAGGCTCAACGAGTTCAAAGTTCAAAAGGTTCAATGCTTCTGGTTCAATGGTAGGTTCAATCAAAGGAATGGTTCAATGGCTTGGTTCAACCAAGTGGTTCAATGCTTTGTTTCACTCAGTTGGTTCATCTGCTTTGTTTCAATACTTTGGTTCATCTTTTGGTTCAATCAAATGGTTCATCAGTTGGTTCAAGGCTTTGTTTGAACTATTGAACCAAAACTTGGTTCAATGGTTGGTTCAAACAAATGGTTCAAAGGCAAGGTCAATCAAGTGGTTCAATGCTTAGTTCATCCATTTAGTTCAAAGGCTTTGTTCATTCAATTGGTTCATCAGCTTGAACCATCAGCTTGAACCATTTTGGTTCAAATCTTGGTTCATCAGCTTGGTTCAACCAAGTGGTTCATTGCTTTGGTTCAACGAGGTGGTTCAACAGAGTGGTTCATTGACTTGGTTCAATGGAGGGGTTCAACATTTGGTTCAATCAAAAGGTTCAACAGCTTGGTTCAACTAGGCGGTTCACTCAAATGGTTCAAAGGAGTAGTTCAAATGCAAAAATTCAAAGAACCTCCTGAAGGACAAAGTGCCCTTGTGAAGGGCACTTGGATGACAAAAGTACCCTTCAAAAGGGTCATTTTCAAAGAAGCCTCAAGGTAAATTCTTTCAAATTTTTGTTTAAGTCAATCAAAAAAGTCTAAGGCATAATTCTTTTAGAATTTTGTCTGAAGGAATTCCTTCAGACAAAAAGTTTGAAAGAATTAAGAGAAGCTGTGGGTAGAAAGCCTAAAGAAATAACCAAGGCAAACAGATGGAACAATTCCATGGACTTTTTATCCCCAAGAAATTTCCATAGACTTTTTGTCCATGGGAATTTGTCCATAGAGAAATCCCGAGGAAATCCTATGAAAGACTTCCAAGGAAAAGGCCGCTGAAGAACCCCGAAGGATAGGTGCCCTTGCAGGGGACTCTCAACTACCAAATTGAAGGACATTTCCTTAAAGCTGAAGGGTCACCTTCCCTTTGGGAAGATATAAAATGAGAAATCCAAAGGAATAATCTAGTGACCCATCAGAATAAAGAAGTTTGAAGGTCATCTAAAGACCACCCAAAGCGCAGATACCTTTGTGGGGGCCTCTTCTCAACCCAAGGTAGATCATTTCTTAAGGCCTGAAAGGGTAGGTTCTTTTTGGGAAAGTGTCAAATAGAAAAGCTGAAAAAGGACCAAGGGGTGACCTAAAGATGTCAAATTTAAGATAGTGAACTAGCTGTTGAAAACATAGTGATGGGCATGTGAACATCAATTTCAAAGCTCATAAAATAGCCGTTGATCCTTGTAATCTATAGATCCAAATGCATTCATAGGCTTTAAGGCCAAGACTAGCAAAAAGTGAGGAAGGAACAGAACAACAAATTGAATCCAGGACCCGATTCACTTAACTAGAAAAGGAGGAATGATGAAGAAGGATAAGATTGCCAGGTGGACATTGAAAGTTGCAAACTTTCAATAGCGTGACTTGTTTCTCTGCATTGAGAAAAATAAATGGGTAGATGCCCCTAAATTCTAGCCTATCTTCTTAATAGATTCCAATGCAACATGATGTGTTACTGTTCCTAAGTCCTTCTTGAAGTGGATATATAAGGGACTCTCTTTTATTGTAAATATATCTCTTTTTGACAATCAAAATGAAACTCTGCCCAAATTGAAAGGCGTTTCTAAGACTTTGAGCTTAGTTTGTTGATCATATTTTGTTATTGGAATAAGAAAGCAAGTGATTTTTTAGACTTTGTGCTATGATATCTTTGTTGTTGAGGAAACTATTATTATGTCTTTTTCCTTAATATATCTTCTATTCCTTTAATTCAACAAGTAGAATTAGTGACAACAGTCAGGAAGGTGTCCTAAAGAGTCAACTATGGAGAGACTTTGTTCCCTCATAATTGCCTTTAGTGTGTTTTCTTTTCATTTCTATGTAAAGGACCTTGGGACAACTTTGTGCTCTCATTGTCTTTCGTATCTTACTCTTGAGCAATTCAGGTGGAGACTTTGTGCTACATCTCAATTTGCTGGTTATTACATCCTTTGCTACATTTTTCTATTACTACCAACAGTATTCTTGTGGTTTGCTAAATAGTACTTCTAAAAGAAGAGGAGTGTTGTCTATCATTTCCCTTGAGTTTTTCCTTTTATTTTCACACATCATCTCTAAAGAAAGAGAGATGGATGGTTTGTCCTACCCTTGAGTATTATTTTTTGTTTATATATATATATATAACTTATCTATAGGGAACCTCCCCTTGATGAGAGGAGAGATTAGTCCCCTTCTGATGTGGTGAACCTACACATTTGGATGACTAATCTTCCTACTTTGGCTGATTAAACCTATTTTGTTTATCAGTACGCTGATCAACAAAATATTCAACCAACAAGATGAAGGATGTAATTCGAGCTTTACATATTAGAAAACAAACAAAGAAATTCAAACTGGATGAAATATGCTCTTATCCATTTAACATGGAATATCTAAAATACCATTTTTTTAGGGTATGAGCCAAATAAATTTGAGAAATATAAAGTCAAAGGTGACCTTAAAGAGAATTTAAAATAATTATTTGTTACATGCTATCTAGTAGTATATAATGATATATACTTGCCTCTACTCTTTTTAAGGAGTCTAACTTGGAAAGCCTTGGAATGGATATTGGAATCATCAAAGAATTATGTACCTAACTTTGATGATCTTTTAGGGAATTTAATACAACACTTTTCATATAATCTCAATCACAAGATTACTATTGTAGACTTGGGATAAACTAAATATAATAATGCTAAAAGCTTCACTACATATAACATTGGAGAGTACTAACAAGCTAATTTACTCATAATTTGTTAGATAAATAGTTGGTCATGATATTTACCAAGAGACTACATAATGATATATCTTACCATATCGATCTGTAATGTGCTCATATATTCAAACAGGTTATACATAAAGGAATACAAATTGATATATCCATTACCAATAAAGGAATAATCAAGATATCCTCTTCTAATTAGAGTCAAAATCAGCACCAAGGCCAAAACCATAATCATAACCCAATTTAAATAAAGGATTTAACTCCACCTTAAGCCAATAAAAATAAGAGACCTAAGCCATATAACTACAATAAGAATGTTGTTGGAAATAGAGTTATTGAATCACACCAGTTTAGATGGTGCAAATACTAGATGTCTATTTACCTCCACCCACTTAACAATCACCTCCTCCATATATTTAACCAAGGTCTCCACAAAACCAACTGCCATAAAATCAAAACCAATTTTTAGCCCTCCTCTAAGGAAAAGACCGCCTATAGCCAAACAATTTAGTGACCTTTGTGAGCATATTAAATTTTTGTTCTGAAGTTTGGTTTATGAATATATGATCAGTTAGCTAATACTAAATCCATTTATTAAAGGGATTCCTTTTCTTTATTGGTATAAAAACATTAATTTTATGACTACCATCATAGTAGAGGATACTCCATATGATGTGTATTCAACTTAGGCATTTGATTGAGAATATGCTAGAAAATGGAGAGATAAAAAGAAACACCCATGTTCTTATGACCAATCATAACTTAGGTATCTACCAAAATCCATTTCACCAACATAACCATAAAAAAAACTAGTAACAATACCAACAACAATAATAAAAATTGAGAGAACTCCACTGTAAAATCAAGATCAACAATGCTAGCCACAAAAATAACAACAAAATGGTTGGAACCAAGGGAAAAATAATAAAACCAATCAAGGAGGTCATCAAGTCATCATGTATACCTATATCAATGTTATAAGACATTTTTTAGGTGGTAATATTACCACTATCACCATTAATCCCCAACCAACTACCAAAATAACTAGACCTTAACAAAACAATACCTATCAACCCAGCAATGCTTAACAACCCCCTTATGCCAGTGATTATTTTATAGACCATGTTAGTAGCTAAGCTTAACACCATCCTAAAATAACCATTCTAAGCCTCATTACCTACCTAGCCAAATCCAAAATATAAGAACCATAATGATATTATGTAATCATAACTCGATGAGCTAAGGTCACTATCAAAGGACTAGAGCCAAATACTAGAAGTGAGACTAATCAACCTTACATTCCTATCAAAAATAAACTAATTAACAAAACCAAGGGGAAGACCTATGATATTATGGAACAAATAAATAAGACACTTGCACACATATCCATCATGGATTTTTTGTGGATGCCTACCATCCATAAATATATCCCCAATGAGTACTTAAACTAATCCATTTTTCTAGATGGCATCACACCAAACAAATTCCATGCTATGGTAGGACACTTGGCCCTTGGCCAACATCTTACCTTTGACCAAAATAAAATTTTATCTTTGGGACCTCTACATAGTAATGTGTTATATATTGAGGTTAGTATAATAAATCATAAAGTCAAATGTGTCCTAATAGATAATGGTTTAGGCCTAAATGTTGTGTCTATAATGTTTGTCAAACATCTTGGATATACAAAAATTGATTTGTAGCTATATACCATAATTATAAAGTCATATGGTAACAAATAATGAGAATCTCAAGGTACTTTTATATTGATAGTGATTATTGGGCCTTTGACCCATGACACTTTATTCCATGTTTTAGACCTAGTTCTATCTTACAATCTATTATTGGGCCAACCCTAGATCTATGAAATTAGGGCCATACCTTCTACATTGCATAAGTGTATAAAATTTCCACATTTAAGAATGGAAGTGACTATACTAGTTGATCTTCATCCATATAAATATTCTAAACATCTTAAAGTTGAGTATAAAATATGTAACTATCAATATGGCATGAATCATATGCCCAAATTAGATAGAGAAAGAGTTTAAAAAGGAAAATATATTGAAATAGGACTAAAAGTTAACTATATTGACTTAAAAAACTTAGCCCTTACCTTATCCAGGAACCACTAGACATTCAAAACCACTTTTATATAGCTAATAAAGGTCTCAAATAATAAATTACCCATAATGCATTCCATATTGCCATATTGTTGAAAAAACCAAAATCTTGTTGGAGACCTAAGGCCAAAACTACTCGCATGGAGGTCCAAACCAAGGTTAAATCTTTGTTGAATAAGCCCATTATTTTAAAAATGGCCTCTAGACTAGAATATGGCCCCTTAGCTAAAGATGATTTATGGATATACACTGATGAGTTAACTTATTGTTACCAAAGTGTAAAGTATCCTATTCCTAACCAAATTATAGATCACCTAACTTATGAAGGCATAGGTCATGGTTTATATAAATAAGGCACAATTAAACCAGTCTTAATGACCAAGCACAAGGGAACCCATGATATTGGATTTAAACCACCTGGGGGTAACCCCATATACTTTATTCACATTCCAACACCATTGACTAGTGAAGATGATGTTGATAGTGATATAGGGTCTAATTATAGCATCTATGATTACATTACCTCTAAAAATTTGTTTAACCCTCATGCCATTTTAACTATTAACCTTATTTATGAACCTTCATATTTAACCCTTTACCATCCATGATTGATCAACTAGGACCAAAAGAGTCAACAATTCCATTAGATGAGTTTGAAAATGATGAGGCCATATGTAACTTTCTAGGATAAAGGAATCACATTCCCCTTATAGAATACAAGCAATGATTTTCTATTAAATTAGATCTTACTACCTATTTTGGAGAGTGGGTGAGCTTACCTAGCTAAAAATGAAAACAAAATCAAACATTGAGGTTTTAAAGTGAACATCTTTCATGCACTTTATGACCAGGGAAAAAGTAAAGAGAAAAGAAAGTATCCTGGTGAACATTGGCTTTTGACCTCATTAGATGGGGATGTTCACCCCTCTTCATAGGAATTGTAGGAGACCTATATCCCAAAACCTATTTATGGATGAGGGATCATTACTGAGGAGTGACAATATTTTTCAAAAAAAATTCAAGAGTGACCTAAGGTATTTCTTTCATGTCCTTTTCTAGTATAAGGATATTATGATGCCTTATTTAGGATAATTAGATGAGTGATTCCATGTGGAAGATTTTTCCATTTCCAATCAGTTTAACTCCTTACTGACTATTTTAGATGCTGGTTATAAAAGTCTCATAGAGGACACATCAAAGGTAAACATTAGGACTCTAGAGGACCCAAAGTGGATTAAAATAGGCACGTCCATCAATAAGGAAGAACGTGAAGTTTTTATATCACTTTTAAGGGAATTATCGACATAATTACATGGGCTTATTTAGGCATGCTAGGTTTGGACCCTACTTTTGTTGCATACCATATCATTATACATCCTAATTCCCAACATGTTAAGTAAAAGATAACTAAGATGCATCCTTGTATTTTTGTGCTATTCTAAAAAGAGTTGGAAAAAATCTTAGATGTAAAATGCATCAGGATGATCAACTATTCACAGTGGATTTTAAACATTGTTCTAGTAGGTAAAAAAATAGAAGGTATCAAAATTTACAATTATTTCATATATATAAACAAAACCTATGCAAAATATGACTTTCTTTTGCCTAATATTAACATGATAGTCGACTCAACAACCTACTATGAAATTCTTTCTCTTATGGATATATTTTTAGGTTATAATCAGAAGACCAACACAAGATAATGTTCACCACTCAGTCGGGAACATTTTTTTATCAAGTGATTCCATTTGTACTTAAAAAATTCATAACTACTTATCAAAGATCTATTAAAATGATATTCCATAACATGATGCATGATATCATTGAGGACTATGTTAATGGCATCCTAGGTAAATTAAAGACTTGTGCCGATCATCTAGCCATACTATGAAGAATCTTTGAGAGACTTCACAAGTAAAACATCAGGATTAATCCAAAGAAGTGTGTATTTGGCATAAATTTGAGAAAACTATCAGGGTTCATTATCTCTCATAGGGGCATTGAAATAAGCACTTCATCTCATAATTAGCTGAAAATTCCATTTAGTTATGCACTTACTGAAGAAAGGCATTACATTCTCCTAGAATGAAGAGTGATAGAAAGCATTCAATCATCTTAAGTAATATATTTATAACCCACCTATTTTACTTCCACCCATTCTAAACAAGCCATTACTTATTTATATGTTAGTAATCAATAATTCCATAAGAGCACTTTTGGCATAGCCTAATGAATAGGGAAAAGAGCATGCCATGTATTATCTAAGCAGAACATTAGTTATGTATGAATATAAATATATAATGATTGAAAATTACTATTTATAAATGGTGTTCATAGCCCAAACATTGCATCATTACAAGTTTAATAATAATACCATTGTTATTACCAAAGTAGATTCGCTCAAGTATCTACTTTCCAAATCAGATCTATAGGGCCGCATGGTAAAATGGATCATGTTATTGAGTAGGTTTAAAATTGAATATTCTAATAAAAAGGCCATTAAGGGAAAAGTAATCATAGATCAACTTGTAAAATATCATTTTCAAGATACTCAACCTCTCACATTTAGATTTCTAAATGAGGCCATTATGATCACTTGAAGAAGTAGAATCACTCTTAAGGCCAAAGAATGGAAGATGTACTTTAATGAATAATTCACATTTCATGAATCAGGTGATAGAATATTATTTTTTGTGCCATTAGGGAATATCATTTCAAAGTATTTTCATATTGGATTTACCTATACCAACAAAATGGTTGAGTATGAATCATTTATTATAGGGCTTTGTCAAGTAGTATAATGAAATAGTCAACATTTACTAATATATGGTGAATCTTAGTTAATCATAAATTAGATCATAGATGAGTACTATACGAAGTATATAAGTTGGTTCACTATAAATATATGGTTTATATTCTCAAGTATTATATTTCCAACATCTAATTTAAAATAATACCTCATGCCAATAGTTGAACAACTAATGTCATGGCCACTATTGGGTCCATGATTTAGACCATCGATAGAGAAAGGGATTATCAATTTATTTTTTAATATCTTTTAGTGCTAAAACATGAATAATTAGTCATCAAGATGGTTTGTGACATTTTTGGTCCCACATCTCCCTGTTACTTAGATATATATGCCTATCTTCAAGACCAAACTATACTCTTAATTTATCATATAAAAAACGTAAAGCCTTCACCCATAAAACCTCTCACTATACCATATTTGGACCAACCTTGTATCATATAATATATGATGGAACTCTTCTTTATTGTTTATTTTAGGAATAATCCCAACTAGCATTGAGGTAATTCCATGAAGGATCATGTGGATCCCACATTAGTAGGGAAATCTTAACCAAAACGTTACTACATACTAGTTATTATTGGTAAAATATGGAAGTAGATGTATTTGCATATGTGAAGAGGTGTGTCAAGTGTAAAAATAATGCTAGTATGATTCATTCTTTGGACATGACACTTAGACTAATGATAACACTATGGTCACTCTCAATTTGGGGACTCAACCTCATTGTGAATATCAATTATACATCTTTTGATGGTCATAAACACATCCTAACTGCTAAAAAATAATTCACTAAGTAGGTGGAAACCATTCCCCTCACTTACATAACTGGTAAGTAGATCTCCAAGTTAATATTCAACCATCTCATCTATCATTATGGCAGCCCCTCTTATATTATATTTAATAATGGTGCATTTTTAAAAATTAAATATGTGAAGGCACTTTGTACCTAATACCACATAAAACAACATTTCTCTACTTCCTACTACCCACAAGGTAATGGCCAAGATGAGGATTATAATAAAACCATTGTTAATATTCTAAAGAAGAGTGTCCATAATCCTATTAACAATTGGCATTTGTAGCTATTTAACATCCTCTAGGCATACCATACCAAATTATATACTTCAATAGGAGATACACTCTACTATTTTTTTTTTGGTATTGAAGGCATTCTTCCTATCAAGGTCGAGTTTGTTTCTCTCAAAATTTTGTTGTAGCACATCATTGATGATGAAGACTACAGATATCTCAATTTTAATAACTAGACCTATTTGATGGAAAATTTTTGGCTACCTTGAATAATCTTTAGGATTCTTATAACAAATTAAAAGGCAAATATAATGAATACATTAAGCATAGTGAATTCAAGATTCATGACCTTATATTAAAGGAGAATTAGAAGAATTAAAATGATGAAATGAAGAAAAAAAGAAAGTTCCGACTAAATTGGTTAGGGGTTTATGTAGTTATTGCTAACTATAATTATAGAGCATACAAGATCATTACACCAGAAGGAGATGAACTTTATGAATTGATGAACATAATACACATCAAAAAAATTTACACTTGAATGACTCAAATTATTGACTACAAGGATCATCTAGCTTATGTCACATTATACCCATTATTTGTAGTATACCCCTTACCATTCTATCATGCTCTTAACCCTTTGCCAACCAATTCTATTTTTCCTAAACCAATCTATCATGTTTGGCCTTGGTTCTAATTTATTTTATTTTTAGGTATGTTAAGTGGTTGATGATAAATATAATTATAGTAGGTGTTTTAGAATTAAATTTTTGAATGGTAGTAGATGATAGTAGTGTGACAGTGGCCCTGATAATTGCATCCTTCATTTGTTATTATGTTCCCACCTTGTGCTACCAATTATAACTACCTATGGGAAAATCAGTACCACTTAACTTTTTTATTGTTTCCTAATTATAACTACATATTATAAAATTAATATCAACACCTTTTACCATTCATTGCCATATTACCTTGTCATTAATGTTGTCATTTACCTTGCCATTTGTCTATACTTGAACTTGCTAGTATTTAGTTAAACACCTTCTGTGTAGGTGTAACTATAGTGACTTGAGGTCTAACGAGACTATGTAGGTAGTGCTTGATTCACATTGAGGTTATATTAGTTACCCTTTTACCATGCTCTCATTATTTTGTGATTAATTTGAGTTTGAATGCTCTCACCATTTTATGAGCAACCTAAGTCACACTCTTACCATTTTGAATATAATCTAAATCACACTCTCATCATTTTATGAGTTAGAAAATTTTGTATCTCATAATTCTTGATTTATTTGAGATGCCTCAAAAATTATAAAAACATTTTAAATAGTTTTAAAACTCCTAAACATTCATAAAAGGACCTAGGAAATTCCTAAAAATCATAAAATCACAAAATCATGAAAATTGGCTCAAAATTTCCATGTGAGATATAAATCCAAAAAAATTTTATGGGATGGGCCATATTATTTGTTTAGTTTCATTTCTATACCACCTTGGAATTTTTCCTCCCATTTCTAGTAAAACTACATCGAACTAAGTTTTGCACAAACTATGTACTTGGATACATTGGGTATCTCGGGTTAACTTGGTCATTCCTTCCTTTATTTTTGACAACTTATTTGCTTTAAGGATTTTGGGACTCCTAGATATTTCATAAGTAACCACTTATCCTTTAGTTTACCCATACTTTTTGGCCTTATCTGTATGCTCTCACCATTTTATGAGTAATTGCTCCTTACAATCTATCTATTTTACAATCTCATTTTCATTCTAAGCCTTAGATGTAATAGACACTATGAATTACCAATTCATTTTGTTAATGGATACTCTTTTATTAACTTCTAGTATGGTTTTATCCTAAACCATACTCTCATGCTTGCATAATTTTTTTGTGTTAACATTTTCATGACTATGAACATCATCCCTATATTTTCTTATGCGCTTTCCATTTTTCAAGATCATTCCCATATTCCTCTACAATGAAATTGTGTTTTCTTATCATCCATTTTATTCTATCCCATATATTTGGAGAACTACATTTTTCCTAAAGTTCACATTGGATCTTGTGTCCATGGAACTATATAGACATCATCCACTTACCTAGTGCATTTGAATTTAGCTCAACTACCCCTTCATTTTCTTCTATTCCCCCATTTTGTTTTTTTGTTTTATTGTCTCATATAACCTAGGGGAAATATTATTTTCATTATCTTGTTTGTGTCATTATTTCCTATGGTCTAGAGGCAATATATATCATCTTGTTTGTGTTATTATTTTCATATAGCCTAGGGGTAACCTTTTTCCAATTATTCTTACATTGGTTATCTTATGTCATTGCTACTTATCTTAGGGGTCACCTTGTCACCAAGAGTAACAATGCTATTATACATGCATAATTTTTTTTTCTATTTGTACTAACATTATGATTAACCATTATTTCTGTATTGTTATTTGTTTAGCTTAGTTTGTTTGTTTTTAGTGTGTTTATAATACTTTATTTACTGCATTTTTCTTTCCTTTGGATTGTTTAGTTGTTTTGTTTGTTTGATTTTATTTTTTCATTTGTTTATTTTGTTTGTTTTTGTTTTTTAATTTGTTTTGTCTTGTTTATATTATTTATTAATTTATGGTTGTTTGTTGTGTTCTTTGTTTATGCTATGCTTGTTTGTTTGTAAATTTTTATTTATTTCTATTTTGTTTGTGTTTTTTATCATTTTATTTGTTTATCATTGTTATTTTTTTTGTTGATTGTTTGTGTTTGTTTGCATGCCATTTATTTATTTGTTTTTAGTGTTTTTTTATTGTTGTTTTGTTGTTCACTTTTTTTTAGTGGTGTTTTTTTCTGTTTTTATCTTTTGTCATCTTATTGTTTGTTTATAGCCTCACTTATTTTTTATTTGTAAAGTTTGTATAGTTTGTTTATGTTTGTTAGTTTGTATTGTTTGTTTGTGTTTATTAGTTTGTACAATTTGTTTATATTTTCTTGTTTGTGTTTGTTTATCTATTTGTTTTGTTTTTTCTTTCATTATTATTTGTTCATTTTATTATTGTTTTATCCTTTCTGGACTTTTTGTTTCTTGGTTTCCATAACATTATTACATATTATTTGCACTTAAGTCTTGATTATCCATATCAGGTACTTAGGTTGTGAATTTTTATATTTAATATTATGCTTGGTTTATTTGTTACAATTATACTTTAGATTTGATTGTTCATATCTTATTCCTAAGTTATTTATATTTAAATTTAAATTAAGTTTTCCATGCTTAGGGTATACATTGCCATTTTAATTATCCATAACTATCATGCATAATATCATAAGCTACAAAAAAATGTGCACAAAAAAATGTGTACAAAAAAAAGTCTATTGTATCAATGTAATGGTAGTACTTATTTGATATATCAAACAATCCAAATATCCAAACACATGCCTAAATCCATTAGTAATAAATACTAGTAAAATATTATTTATAATGTTATTATACAAATGTGCATCTCTAAAAAAGCATATATATGAGTCATAAAACATAATTAGATGATAAAAATAAGAAAAAATCTCATGACATGGTTTAATTAATAAATGAATAGAGCATACATGAGCAAAAAACATAAACAAGGTTAAACATCTATAATGTTAATCAATGCTAAACACAAGATAAATAAGATAACAAGTGTGGCATCACACACACACACACACACACACACACACACACACACACACACACACACACACACATCAACCTCCCTCAAAGGACTCAAAAATTAATGTAAATGTATCTAAAATGCCATAATACATAGAGGATATGTACATATCACTTTGATGTCTCATAAATACATCAATATTGTCAATACAACAAATAAATGCCATATGCCAAATCTATGCCAAAATGCCAAAACTATCAAGGTCCTTGTGATCAACTCTAGATCTGTGTATCCATGGGACCTATAACTAGAGGAGGCCCTAGTGTCCCTGATGGTCCTAGTGGTGGTGGTTATATCTAATGAATAGACTATCCTAAGGCACTTTTAACATAAGTCCTAGTTTGAGACTATCCAAATCTACTCATTATCCACTATGTATCTTAGATCTCAAATATAACAATCTATTGATCCTTAGGTATAGTAGATTCATAAAATCACCTATAGTATCATGCCTCATCTTTGGCTTGATAGAACTCCCCAATCATATGTGATAACCTTGCATGTGTAATGGATCCTCAAGATGCATCTCACTCCCACTTGAACCTATCTACATTGGTCAATGCCTAATATCACTCACTAATGGCCTAATCTCTCTATCATGAGATGGGCCTATACCTACACCAACATGTTTATCTTGTCCTTCATTTGGTAGATATCTAAATGAGTTAGTGTCATATCATCATCTAACATATCTAAGGTGCTTTGTAAATCAGTCACCTATCATTGTAAACCTAAAACCTCTCACACCTAGATAATGATCTCTTGATTTAGCATGTTAGTATCTCAGCCCACTATAACTATGTGATAAGGCCCTATAAGCTTGGATATACCTATGTAACCAAAGGCCCTACCTATCCTAATCCAATTTGTGCCACTTTAACAATTACCATGATAGGATATAACACCATCAAATTTGGACTACCATATCCATCCTCATTATCTCCATTTCCATATCCATATCCCATGCCATTTACTCCATCAAAGCCACCACCATCATCATCATCTCCAATATCACCACCACTATCCTACCATATGATGTCACTACCACTCAATTTATTAGCCTCTATCTGCTCAATGTCTATGAACACCTAACCTCCTGATGAAAATAAAATTATTAACCTTAGAGGGTATACCTATGCCCACCAATATATATAATCTAGAGTGACCCATGTATATGTAACTCCTCTTGTATAAGATTCGGCAACCCATGGTACACTAATATAAATATATGTGACCTAGCTCCTTGGGATCATAAGATTATCTTGATTGATCTCTTGTGTATTTCAAGAAAACCATCTATGCACCTCAGGAACATCCTACATATAGACAAACTTCTAGAGTACCTAATTAGGGTGAAACTCCTCAATGATATAAGACTGTATCCTAGTCATAAACCATATAATGATCATAAATTTTTTTATACCATCCATCCCTAAAGAACTAAAAAAAATACACAAGGTACAACCTCTAAATGAAAAACTATGGTGTTAGGTCATCAAACATCTGATGGTAGAATGGGGTGACCCCCTTATGACCACACTTGCCTACTCCTATCTAAGCCCAAATATATGCTACTAGGTCTTCTAGAAACCATATTATGTGTATCCCTACTAGTCACTCAATCAAGATGTAATCCTAGCCCTAAACCATTAGTAGAGTGTAAGCCTTAATGCTACATCCACCTCAGTATGCTATCATATCTATATCTTTATAGATTTGTGCCAGGATAATTAGACCTAAGGAAAAATTTGTATAATCCTATAGGATGCTCCTCACTACACCACATAGGCTGATATAGAAATACCAAACACTTTTGTTAGGCAACAAGATGTCACTAGTAATGGTCATGAGGACAACAAACTCCATATCAATTAAAATTGGTGGTGATAGATACCTATCATGTAAATAATTTAGTTTAATGTCTATATAGGTCTTAATGAGGTCTATATCAACCTTCCCTTAAAATATGTGGATACCCTGATAGTTACACAAGTGATTAAGAACCCATACTACTATGCCAATGGTGTCTAGATTAATCATTGTCCATGCATATGTAACTTGAGGATAGGCCAGGTATCCTTAAATGTAATAGTAGCCTCCTTAATAATCTAGTGAAATTTAGAAGTCTCACTATCCTAATGCTCAACAAGCACATTCAAATAATTCTAATCAACCCATATGACTAGCATTTATACCATGTCATGTAGATTTAGCATCTACAAGAAGTCAACCATGTCCTCAATCTAGATCTATGGTGTTTGTAGATAGTGTGATCATCTATCTCGATATGTGAGGACAACTAATATCTCTATAATCATAAAATTTAGTGTCAAACTAACTATATACAACTACTTGAGCCTAATCATAGCCTACTAAGTCAAATTGACCTTATTTTCTAGATTCTAAGGAAAATCCAAATTTATATAGGGAAAAGTTATCGTTTAGGTGATTTTGTAATTTTTTTGAGATATCACCATTTTTGTTTTCACAAAAATGGCAACTTCACTATAAAATGGGTGAAATCTCCATTTTGATGATTTCCACCTAGTTTAGGTGTTATTATTATTTTTAGGAATGGTAAATTCACACAAAATTACCATTTTTCTTGGTGAAGATACTATAGTCATACTAAAATTCAATTTTTACAACTTGAGCATGACTTGTGATACTAAAACCATAGGTCTCTCCTACTCACTTACATAACCCACTTATGCATGTTTTAACTATTTCCCAATCATCTAAATCCTTCTAGATTCAGCCCTTACTATCTCAAACTCCTCTCCTAAGCATAGATCTATCCTCTAGGGTTCCTTTTCCCATAGAAAATAGTAACATAGGTTGGACTACAGTGGGTTGGGACATGGGGTGTCCACTTTCTAGCACTATTAGCCAAGTCCACAATAGCTTCATATAGTCAAATTTTATTGAATCCTTATATTTTCCCTTTTTGACCTAATGTGATTTCATCTAGCTTAGGATCACTAGTTTCCCTATAAAATCCCACTTAAAGGTAATTTAAAAGGGTTGGAAATAATTCAAAAGGCACAATCTATAAATATACTAAATCACACTCAAGCAAATCTTCTTATTCTCTACATATAACCAACCACTATTATTTCTAGCCTATCCAAGCTCTCACACTAGTCACACATCATCTCAATCTTTCCCAAATTTATATACACTTACATGGCATACATAATATTACATAGTACAAATTCAAATTGAGAGACCTACACTAGCCTTGATCCTTCTTTGGAGTATTGGTATGTAGGCAACGTGCCCACACATGAGTGTGATCACATGTTTAGTGCATACTACACACTAACCCATTTTTCTAATTGGATTTGAGATCATATATCAAGCATGAAGATGAACTAGGATACATTTAGACAAAATCAATTTCACATAGAGCTTCATGAACAACCAAGACTTGATATTTCAATCACAAGGTCTCCCAGAGTAGACAAATAGAACCTAGAAAGCTCATAAAGCTTAGACACTAAGGACTACATCACTGGAACTCTAGGTGTCCCACTTTTAGTGCTCATATCTAGGTATAAAATAGACTTTTGGATCTTATTTATGATATTTTGCCTAGTTAGATCAATAATTTACAACCTTTGTCTCCTCCATCTTAGCCCAAAATTAGTTAAGTTTTACTCTCTATCCCCTTATTTTCTATTTTTAGAAATCAATTAAGCACTTCCAGATTCAATAAATCATTAGGTTAATTAAGGCACATTTATTTACTAATTGTCCCCTTAATCAAAACCCCTTTACTATTTAGGAAATTAAACCTATAGATTTCCAAATTTAGTAAAACATTTGGTGAATATGACTTCAAAATTTTGCACAAAAACCCTAGAAATCCTGGGGCTAATTATTTTTAATTTTTTTAATTTTTTTATGATTTTTATTGAATTTAAAAATTAAAAAATATATAAATTAATGGAAATATTTTCAATAAATCACTAAAACCCTAGTTTTCACATATTAGATCCTATTTTCATACAAACACTTTCAAACCACTAGGAAAACTATATTGCTAATTTTAGAAATATTTTTAGATTTTTCCTAATTTTTTCAAGCTCAATTCTACAAATTTATAGCAATTTTCTAAATTATTAAATTAATTTTGAAAAAATTCATTTAAAATTCCTAGTTACATTAATTAAATCCCAATAATTTTCAAGTAATATTCCACTTATTTTATACAAATTTTGATTGAATATTAAAATTAAAAAATTACTTCAAATTAAAAAAATTCATAGTATTTCTAGAAAATTTATTTGTCTCAAAACCCTAGTTGTATCTACTAGGTCCCATTAAATCAAGTAATTTCCCTTAACTTCCTAAATTTTATCTTGCATACTTAGCTCAAAAAATCAATTTCAAATTCAAAAGTTCATAGTATTTGACAAATAATATTTATTAAAAATCCCTAGTTGCATATAATAGTTACTACTTTACTTTTTGTGGTATTACCTTACATGTTTAGCAGCTTTGTATACTTTTTTGCACAAATTCTAAACTAGTATTTTAGAATTTTGCATTTCTTATATCCAATAATTTCTATTTTTAGCACATTACCTATTAAAAATTATTCAAAACATTCAAACAGATTTCAAATTGTTTCCCTACTTTAACGATGGCCCAATATACCAGCTTTGATGAAACTAATAAAAGAGAACTTTAAGAACTCTTAACCAAACACCCAACTATGAAATATGACATGATTAGAATCCTCCAAGAGGAAAATTAAAATGTAACCAATGGCCAGTCTCCTCAAACCATAGAGACACTAGTTACACATGACACTACAAGGGTAAATATGTCACAACAACCTCCTATAGTATCCTAACCTTCTTCTATGCCTCTAGCTATAGCTAGTACATCCCTATCTCCTAATGTGGTAACCCTTGTGCAAGATATTTTATCTCTTCAATCTAAGGTGAAACATTTTAAGCAAGGTACCACTATATCTACACAGGCATTAGACTCCTTCACTCTATTGCATATACCTTTGGCATGACACATATCTGCTACACCCTTGCCACCTAGATTTGTACAACCTAAGCTCACTCTTTATGATGGCAAGGGTGATCTAGAGACACATTTGAGGGCCTTTCACATAGCATGTTTGGATTATATACCAAATGACTAGCTATTAACTAAATTATTTATGAGGAACCTCAAGGATTATGCATTACAATGGTTTTACAATCTACCAAATTAGTCAATTAATGCATTCAATCCTCTTTCTGACATGTTCCTAGCACATTTCAATATCAATATCAGTGATAAGGTTTCATATTCCCACATTGCACAACAAATATAGAAATCAAATGAGTCTCTCACTGAGTATGTTCTTACATACAAGACCATATCGGCTAAGATGATTAGCACTATGGCAGATCAGGAGTTATAAGACCTCTTCAAATAGAGTCTTCTACTAGTTTTATATGAGACAATCATGGTCAAACATTTCTCTTCTTTCACTAAATTATGTCACACTTTAAAAGAAAGAGAAATCAAACTCATTTCAATAAGCAAACTTAAGTACACAAGTTCACCAGATATAGCTAATAAGAGTAACAACAAAGCCCCATATAAGGTCTAATTTAATGATAGTAAAGGACTGACTCATTAGATAGTTAATGCAGCTTCAAAGCCCTCACAAAGAGTCACTTTATCATCACCTCCTTAGAGACCTTTTACAAATCTACCAATTCCTCTAGTTAGAGTTCTATAATAGTTATTAGAATGTAACATCATATCTCTTCCTCCTATCAAATAAATTGATCTAACAAAGCCTCTTCCATGGGGATATGACCAAAATGCATTTTGTGATTATCACAAGGTAGTAAGACATACTACAAATAGATGCATTAGTCTCAAGCGTAAGATATAGGATCTAATTGATGGTAATCAAATTTATCTAGGCTCTTCGGTTGAGCCTCCTTTAGCCAAAATAATGTAAGATAAGTCACTCAAAATATTTTTGGATCCATTTCCACAACATGGCAAGTTAGAGACATAAGACACATCAAGTGTACATCATGCATATTAGGGACACATCCACTAGTTACATATAGGGCACCAATAACTGATTCACATCCATTGAGCCACATGATTGGTAGTTTTCATTTTAGTATTCTAGTTTAGCCTTTCATTTCCTTTTTTGAGTAGAAAATTATTAAGGATGACATAGATTATCATGTGCTTTTCATTAGAGATTTTGTTCATGTTCATCCCATTCATACTGTTCTAATTGATAATTAATCCAATGTTAAAATGTGTACTATGACACTACTATATCACTTAGGTTATATAGAGTAGGATGTTAATCCAAAAAATATAGTTATTAGTAGTTTAAGTGGTCATAGTCATACAACATTAGGTGAGATCCTCATTCATCTATGGGTTGATCCTACACACATGACCACCTCATTTACTATAGTTCATAGCAGAAGAGTTTTTGACATGTTATTTGGTATACCTTAGATATAAAAACTCTGAGTAGTTCCATCTACAGTACATTGATGCATGAAATTCATTCATAGTAATCAGGTTATCACAATTCCTAGAGTTTTATGAGTTTTTACTTCTAGTTTTAGAGCTAGTTTTAGTTCCATTACCAATTCTATCTCTACCACTAGTTTTTTTATAATTCATCACCAGACATGAATATGATATCCATCACCAGTACAAAGGGTTCATACACCTCTATAGATTTAGGATTCTAGACAACTTCTAGCTACAATATTCACACCCAGGGTAGATTCATTGAGATCTCATGCATCCACACATAAAGCACATCTTTAGCAAGTTTCTCCTACTTCTAGATGGGTTTGTAAGATCCCTACAATTTCATCCATTCCTCAAAATTATATAGTACCCCCATAGTCAGTTTCTAATTTAGAGATTTTAGAGCATTTATAGCATAGATAGTTTTTAGAGCCATAGTCTTAGAATTTACATCATGCTTCATGATCATGCATGATTCCACTCTTTAATATAGGACACCATGAAAGCAAGTCTCATATGAGACTCATTAGTTAGTATCATTTATTTTTAGCATTGATTCTACATATTATCTCCTACTTGATTATACATAGTTTCCTCTACTTGATTGTACATAACTAAAATATTTCAAAATACAAAAACAATATAATATTTCAAAAACATAAAAACATGTCAATTGTATGCATCATCTATGTTTTACATTGCTAACCATTATCCTAGACTTACATTAAACTATTATATGATATTGTTTACTAATTTATCTATATTACCAAGCTTCACTTGATCATTTTTAAGTGTGTGTAGTACATCTAGATCCTTGATTTCTTCATTTAACCCATCAAGGGGGTATCCCACTTTTACAATTTATCTAAATATCAATATATCTACCCACTAGGGGCATATTCTACATGACTACACCATCTAGCTTATTTCATTCTTACACTATACACTCTAGACATCTTGTTGTAGTATGTTCCTTACTTGCGTACACAGATATCACATCAACATCCATTAGTATATATCACAATTTTATATTTCATAGAATATACAGTAGTCTTATATTACATGTCTTTTATACTCTTACTTCTTGCTTTCCATATTTAGATGCATGTTTATATTTATAGTACTTTGCATGCTTTTACTCTTCACTTTGATTAGCTACATGTGTTTTTATTTTCTAGTTTTTGTTTGTTTTCTACTTATGTTTTAGGGAATTTACTAATGTCCTTTATTCTTATCTATATGTGTGTTCCTTTATAAAATGTCCAATGTCCTTTATGTGTGCCTTTCATGTCATTGTGGCCCTTGTGCCAATATTTATTTGTTTCCATTATGTGTGTATATGGCATTTGAACATGCCTTTTATGTCTTGTGTGCTTATTTAGCCCCTTGTCCACCCTCACATGTTTCTTACTTCTTGCTTTGTATGCTTTTTTGTTTGATTTCTTATCTTTGTGTGCAATGCCATGATTCTAATCATGCATTTACCTTGCTTCTTAGATGTCATGATGGACATCATGCTCCATCCCTCCATGCCACTAACAACTAAAATTTTGAATTCCAATTTACTCTTATGAAAATATTATTACATTGTTATATCTATCTAGGCATACCCATGTGGATCTAACAATCTCTCTCTACAAATTTTACTATATTTTGAGATAATGTATATCAATGCTATATCAAATGTTTTCATAGCTTAACACACTTGCATCATTTATCATTCTGAGGGTAGTCATTGCAGGGTCTTAATTCCTACCCTCAAAAGAGGGGGCAACAAATAAGGGTTTTGTCAAAAATATCAAAGCTCATAATAGTCAAAAAAATAATTTCATAATAGTAGAATATAGAATCCAAAACTCAGCATAGACAAACCAAACCAAGTAGACAATAGAGAATCCATATCAGTCATCAATTTTGGCTCTAGACAATAGCTCCAAAAATGGGACTGCAATGCTAGATCCCAAAGTGTCTAGTTTCTAGCACTATTGTTCAAATAGAAAAATATTCATTTTTTCTAGAATTAGGCAGAGAGGTGAGTTTAGTCACAATTTTGCTAGTATAATTTAGTCCAAAAATTAGTAATTTTTAGCATTTATTTTTCTCAAAGAAACTATATAGAGGGGGCATCATGCACGGTATGAGGGTTTCCATTTTCAATTTATATATGGTATTTGATGAAACTTCCAATTTAGAATATATGTTCCAGACACCATTTATTGGGGGTAATGTGCATGCCACATGAGCCTTCTCTATTTTTGATTTTATTATATTTTCTTAAACATTCCCAATAATTTTGTGCCTTACTCCACCTGTAGGTGGTTGGCATCACATTCAAGTAAAATTTCATACAAATTTGCTTCCCATGTACCTGAGTTCTTCAGTGGATTCCTTACCTTTGTTTCTAGTTTTAGGAGGGGATTCTATACAAGTCCAATATCCATCTTTCAAAGTGGCCAATAGTGGCCTAGTTTTCAGTTTTATATTCAGCTATCCTCACCAGCATTATCAAATCATAGCATATTTAGGGACTCCATGAGCCATCTCATAAGAAATTCATCTATACCAATATTTTTTCATTCAACTTCACATCACAGGAAAATGATGGAGCCAAATTTCTAGCTAACCTTTGTATTCTTAATCCATCTATTTAGAGGGATTGGACACATGGTCCAAACATTGATTAACACACACATGATTCATTAACTTCACATAGTTGTTGATAATGGAGCTAAAGGGATTAACTTTGTATTATTGATCCAAATTCCATAGGATTGAGCACTTAGCTCATTCATCAATATAACTCTTGGTTAAGCATACTTATATCATTACCTAACATAAACCAATACCATAACAAGTTTTGTACTAGTTCATATACCTAGTGTAGTGTATTCATTCCTTTCTCTTTTTTCCTCTCTCTTTACCTAGATTCGTATGTTCTTATTTTAGATATATCATATCTATAAAGAACTAATCTAATTTTTCTTTCCTTTTTGAAGACTTACATAGTACAACATGTTCTCATTACACATAACCCAACATCACATAGCTTCTTGGGCTTAGCCTCATAGGTAAGTTTAGGTATGCTTCTCTTTTTTACTTTATCTTGGTATTTCACTTTGATTCACACTTAAAATAAAGGGGGGGGGAATTTAGTCATACTAAAATGAAATTTTTACAACTTGAGCATGACTTGTGACACCAAAACCATAGATCTCTCCTACTCACACAACCCACTTAGGCATGTTTTCACTATTTCCCAGTCATCCAAAGCCTTATATATTTAGCCCATACTATCCCAAACTCCTTTCCCAAGCATAGATCAATCCACTAGGGTCCCCTTCACCCTAGATAACACTACCATAAGTTGGATTATAGTGATGGGATTCAAGGTATCCACTTTCTAGTGTTGTTTTCTAAGTCCACAATAGCCTCAAATGGTTAGATTTTATTGAATCCTTATATTTTCCCTTGTTAACATAATGTGAGTTAATATAACCCAAGATCACTAGTTTCCATATAAATCATATTAAAAGGTCATTGGGTTGACAATCATTCAGAAGGCATGAGCTAGAAATATAGTAAAACACACTCAAGTAAATCTTTGTATTCTTTGTATATAGCTAACTGATGTTATTTTCAATCTATCCAAGCTCCCGTACTAGTCATGATTCATCTAAAGCTTGCCCAAATTTTCATACACTTGCATTACATACATAATATTAAAAAACAAACATTCAAATTGGGTGAACTACATTGGTCCTGATCCCTCTTTGGAGTATTGGTATGTAGGCAACATGCCCACACATGGGGTGTGATCACATGTCCAATGCATATTACATACTAACCCCTTTTTACAATTGGATTAAAGATCACATATCAAGCATGAAGAGGAAATATGATCCTTGAAGACAAAATCAATTGCACATGGAGCTTCATGAACAACTAGGACTCAATATTTCAGGCACAGGGTCTCCCAAAGTAGACAAACAAAACCCAAAAAGCTTAGAAAGCTTAGATAGTAAGGACTACAACACCAAAACTTAGACTATAGTATTAGACCTCTAGGTTTCCCATGTATATCACTCTTGTTTAGGTAGAAAATAGACTTTGGGATCCTATTTTTGATAGTCTACCTAACTAGATCAATATTTTACAACCTCTGTCTCCTCCATCCTAGGCCAAAATTAGCTAAGTTTTACTCTCTATCCCGTTGTTTTCTATTTTTATAAATCAATTAAGCACTTCCAAATTTAATTAATTAGAAAGTTAATTAAGGCACATTTATTTATTGATTTTCCCCTTAATCCAAACCCCTTTACTATTTAGGAAATTAAACCTATGGTTTCCCAAATTTAGTAAAATTGATACCATATACCCTAAAATGTAAATGGTGACTTCACCATTTTTCAACCTAAAACATGAAATAAATGCTATACAATTGACATTAATGACAAATTTTAGATTACTTTCTAGTGGCCCATCATGTGGTGGATGCATGTTCTCCCTCACCCACTCTAAAATGTGATGCTGAGCTCCTTTGTGAGCCATTTTAATTATCTCAATACTCAATAAACTAGAGAAAAAATTCTCAATAGGCTAGGGTAAAAATGAATTATTTTTTACCCCAAGGGTGAATATATAATCAAAAATTAAAATTTTGGCCCCTAGGGCTTGTAGTTCATTTTACTTGCTCTAGGAAGTGTATTATTTAATATCTATGGTCATTTTTATGTGTTGTTCACTCCTACATGCCTTATTTTTTAGTCATATTATCTTTTTGGGCCTTATGTTTATTCAATTGTGTATCATTAAGCTGACATTTAGGTTGGAAATGTGTTACTATCATTTTATAGATAATCATAAATAAATTTTATGGATTTTTTGCATAACCTACCCTTACCAATTTGCCCCATTGTGAAAAATTCGTTTTCAATCAATAAATGATGTATTTTATCTTCCTAGGGAAAAATCATTTTAAATCATACAATTTAAATTTGGAAATGATTATAATTACCTTTGGGAAAATAATTATTTTTTGACCAATTCAATTATTATAAATACTTGAGGGAAAATCATTATTTTTGAAATCTCACGCTAATAATTATAACTACATTTTGATAAATCATTATTTTTCCCATTCCACCCACCCAATCAAGGTAAATTCCTACATCACTAAGTATAACCACCTTTGGGTAAATCACTATTCCACATTTAGTTACTAATTATAACCACCTTTAGGCAAATAAATTTTCATCCCACCACACTATTGGGTAAAATATCCATGCCACTGCTGATAACCACATTTGAGCAAGCTAGTGTCATACCCTTTATTACTAATATAAACTGCCTTTGGGAAAATCAATGACTTCACTATCATTACTATTTATAACCACCTTTTGGAAATTTAGTAACTCCACCACATTACCATCTAAATCATGTCATTTTATTAATTTTGAGGGAACATTCATTGATTCTATTTTTCCACTCACTCCATTAAGGGGGAAACAAGGGATTTTGACCAACCTTTAGAATAGGAAACATTCATATTAACAACTTTTACATTATTTTAAAATAAATTATTGCTCTTCAGTCTTGAAATACCTTCTTAAAAAGGAACAAATTGTAGATACTTAGTTTTGGCCACTTTCATGCTTGAACTAAGATTCAATTTAATTTCTATAAAATGACATAATTTAAGCCTAAAAATCACCTAAATTATCCAAATTCATCTATGTAAGGGATTTAATTATTAATAAATGTCACAAGGCTAATATATTTATCATATTACCCTGTATGTACCAATAACCTAGTTCAGTTTCAGCCCTAGTCAAAATATGACCTAGTAATTTGACACTTTTGGCTTGTCAAGCTATTTATTCATAATATTTAAAATAGTTAACAAAATCCAAAAAGAAATAAGCAAGAAAAATTACATTAGAAATATTAATTAACTTACCTAAGTAAAAGTTACAAATCAAATTAGTGAATTTCATTTATCAAAAAAGGATTTTTTAGCCAAATATGAAGTCAAAGGTCAAAGGAGATAATAAAGTGATTTGTTATTTCCTAAATATTCAAAAACTTATGATTCAAAACCTCAAAATATCTAAAGTGAGTTTTCATTCCTCACAAATATATAAAACTGAGGTATCAAGATTCATGAGTAAGCTAACCCAACCCAAGGTTAACTTGACTCAACCTAGGTTATTTTAGACTCAACCAAAGTTAGAATTTAACCTAACCTCCCTAAGGTTAGAGTTAGTTATTTGAGTTATAAATACAAGTTCCCACACCATATGAAAATATTTTTTTTGTGTGTATGGTTATTCTACTAGAATACCTTTAAAAAGCCATTGAGAATAGTGTTAGAATGCCCATTTTAGGCCAAGATTACCACCAAGCTAGAAGTGACCATTGGAGAAGTGTTAGCACCATGGAGAAGCATTTATATAAGAATATAATTATAATATTTCGAGGATGAACATCCTTATTCCAGAATTTAAGCATCAAATTTGAGAAAGGAGGTAAAATTACATATGTTGTTTTTATCTCTATTTTGTTACCTTATTTACTATGTTATGCTCTCCCTAGTTCCTAGGAAAGAGTGTTTAGTGCTAGTGTATTTTTATTCTTTATTTTTGTCATTTCAACTAGCAAGGGACCAATATATGTTTTGTGCACTCTTCAAACTACTAAGATATAATAGGGATTGAATAAACACTATCAACTAAGGAAAAAATAGGACCTAAGGAGAGTGAATCAATAGTGGCCATAATAGTAATGACTCACTTGATTGTTCATCTTCAAGTGGTGTATTTCCTTTGACTCTGTGGAGACTCAAAACCTTATCCCTCTCTAGTTTTTCATCCTCATCCTTGGTCTCACTCTGTATTGATGTTTATTTATGATTTTTAGGCCCTTATTGTGGTATAGGGTCCATGGGGACTCTTGGCTCGCTATTATAAAAAAACATTTTATTTTTTTATTAAGGGAAAAGCCTGCTGAGTAGTGGAAGGTGAAACATCTACATCTGAATTAGTAAGAGTCACACTCATAGTAGAAAGTATCAAATATTTAGAGTAAAAAAATCAATGTTTACTAATTCCCCTACTCTCCCCAAAGAGATTGTAATAATACAGCTCTATTCCACACCTTTTTATTACTTAAAAATCATCATCACATGTGGTGGTGGTGCTTGGTATGACTCTCCTTGGTCCATAGTCTTTTGGGAAGTGTTGGGAGAAGAACTTGGATTGTAAAACTATGTAGGATATTTGTCTAATATTTGTGTTTTATGTACTCATTTTCTAGGTATAAGTATATTTTATCCTATCGCCATGACTTGTAATAGGTTAGAATATGAATATACTCCATGTTTGGCACTATTTATGAGAAGAAGATGAAAAATCATAAACTAGAAACATATATTTATACTTTGGATTGTAATAAGAATAGAGTTCCACTTTTGAATAGATCAATAGAGACTTATCTAGTTATGGTTATCTATGTGATTACTTACTTTGTTTCTTGCATGTGTTCTCATGTATAATGCTTGATTACTTTCTATCTAATTTAATCAAAATAATATAATTATGTTAAATTAATCACTATTTATTCTTACCTCCTTATTAATGCATGATAATTCACACTTGTTATGTTTTTTTATCCAACCTCTTGTTTGAATATGATACACTATTTTTCACAATAAATTATATCATAGCTATCCTCATCCTTGACATGTTATGATGATTTAGGAACCTATTATGAAAATGGTGTGGAGAGTGTGGAACACTCCTTTAATATTAATTTATGCTAATATGGTTATGAGGGTAGAGAGATATCAAGACATGGTTAAACCAAAGAGTATGTAATTTTGTAGAAGAATCAAAATGGACTAGTCTTGACATATACAAAATCATATGAAAGCATATTTATGGAGAGATTTATGATTTTTTTCCATGTGAGTTGCCTAAATTTGTAGCTAATTTGTTTACATTGTTAGAATATTATTGTTTTAACCTAAGAACATAAGAAAAATTAATTAGGACTGAAAAAGATACAGTGGTTGGAGAAATTAGAAACTGACTAGATGAGATCAATAAATTATTGGGTTGATACTATAATAGACAAATATATAACTAATTTTATATTAAAAGGATACATAGATTTCAAATATATGAAGGACTTAATCATCAAAGGAATTTGAGGGAAATACTTGCAGTGACTACCTATCCTTGTGAAAATGTTGGTTGTGGATAAGGCCATGGTGCCCACTCTAGCCAATATGGAGTAGTCACTTTGGTCATATGGGGATGTGTGAAAAATGATAGTGAATGATGATTAGATGAGTGAATAAGGATTAAAAATGAATCCATAATGGAGACAAGAGGAAAAAAGAGTTAGAAGATAAGTTTGTACTTAGAACATGAGTTATGACAATAGAATAGATGGAGTAAATAGAATAATACCCAAGTGGTTGTTATTAAAGTTAAGATTATAAGTAAAATTGATGATAAATTGGTAAGAAGATGTGACGAGTGAGATGAAAGAGATGAAGAATAAAGAATGAAGAATGAAGAAAGACAAAATGAAAGTAGATGATGAATGGAAACAGAAAGAAAAGAGTGATGAAGAATAAGAGGAAGAAGAGATGTTCAAATAAGACATCAAATTTTTAGTATAAGTAGAGTATTTAGATGATATATGTAGTGCACAGCTACAAAATTGGGTATTATCATAATAAGGGCATGAAGAACTTAGTAAAGAAGTAGAATAACGTCATAGAGTAATTATAGGTTCAAGCATAGAAGAATAATAAGTTATAGGAAAGAATCATTAACCATAAGAGAACACATCCCCATAAACTAATTTCCTATATTCTAGTAAAAGTTTTCAACTAGGTGGATAAGGAGACAATAGTTGGGAAGGTCTATTTTCAAAATGAGTGCATCATTAGGGTGCTAAAATTGAAATAACATAAATTTTAAAGGCTTTGAAGGCTATAGTGTTTATTTAAACCAAGTAGAGAAAAGAAGGAAACATATAAAAATAGAGTGCATAGGTTAACTCTCTTAGTGTACAAATAAATCTTTATAGTACATATATAAGATCGCATAGAACATAGCCTCCTCTTATGATAATTGCGTAATAGATCCCCTCAATAGCAATTTAAAAAATGGGTTTTGTAGGATCATTTAAAAATATGGATACATATGATGGGTTTTTGGACCCTAAATAATACTTACTAATCTACGAGATGAGATGGCAAGCTAAGGGCATTACTAATAAGGCTATCAAGAAGTGCAAGTTAATAGGGGCATTAAATAGAAGAGTACTTGAGTTTATATACCATAGATAAATTAAATAGGAAAGTATATAATAGGTTAAATAATGGTTTATTACAAATTTTAAGATAAAGAAATATACAAGTTAGACTATTCAAGACTTAAAGGAGATAAGGTAGAATTCAAGAAAATCAATCTACGACTATGATCATAGGTTATCTAATGTTATGAATAAGGTGGAATTTTCCTTAGTAGTAAAAGATAAATCTACATGGTTTATTGAAGGATTGTATTACATAATCAGATTTTCTATAGTGAAAAATCAATATGCTATTAAGGTAAATGCTAGAGTTTTTTCCCTACGAGTAGAGAAAATTGAAGACTATATAGAAGATCCCATCAAATCTTCTAAGATTGAAAATACATTAAAAGATTTTATGAAGAGGATGGACTAATATCATGAGGCAGATAAACCTAGGTTAAATCTATGGTTCATGTAGTGTGGGAAAGAAGGACATCACATGAATGATTGTCCTAAAATCAAGATAGAGTTATGTGAAATTTGTTTAGTAGGGTACACAATAATTTAGTGTCATCACCTATAATAGTATGTCAATAACTCATAAAGTTTATATTATAAATTATGTAAGTCATACTATAATAATGAAAATAATTATAGATATTTTCAAGAGATAAAAGAAGACATCACCAAAAATATATTCACCATCATTATGTAACAAGTGTTCTTAGAAAATCAAATGATTCTAGGCCCAGATGTCAATAAAGGTTGTGTGACACAAGTGGCTCCATAATAGACTCTTAGTTCACCTCAATACTAGACTCAAGGTCTAATTAGCTAGAACCCTCCATCTATTTGGATACCACATTCACCACAAGAAAAATATATATCACCTCATAGTATAGTGATGACACAAAATCAACAAACTAATTAGAACTCACTAGTTTCACAACAATAATTTAGAATTGGAGATAATACCTAGCAATATCAGCATTAGAATATAACATAGTAACAAAGAGGGTATAGATGAGGTTATTAGTCAAATAGAGGAGGTTACCAAGGTGGAATGGGAAATATTTATCAATTCCCTAATTTAAAATTTTATTTGTGTAGAGATTATAATAATTTTTAATGCAATTTTCATTTGAATCCTCAAAGATAGTCTTATTATGCATACTACAAAGTATATGACTAACATGAAATAAAAGACTATCCTGTCTTGGAAAATAAAATAAAGGATAACGTTTTTAGGAATTTTAATATTTGAATGAACCACCTAAGGAAGATGAATTCCTAAATTTTGTTACAAGATACTAACACACAGAAAAGGGATTGTTGCCCCTTGAAATGCTCAAGACTAGGGAATCTAGAAAGTAAAATGTGACAAATACCTAAATCCAATTATAGAAAAGGGGATCATATATAAAAATACATAGATGTTGAAAAAAATTCAACACCAAAACACTATTGAAAGAGATGCTACAGTAATAGATGCCCAAATGTACGGTCAAATCATGCACATTATGCATCAAGATGGAGTTATTACTACACTGATAGACTTATTGAAGCTTTTAAGCATAATTTGAAATGAATACATCTCTTAGAACATCACAAACTTATTACATAATTTATTGGAGTGTGAAAAAAGAGGGAAATAGAGATATAAAATATTATTTAGTATGCCAAAACAAAGAATCCATGGGATGTAGATGCACAAATTGATATTGGAGTTGTGGGATATGAAATTCCAAATGTTGTCTTCAATTTTGGTAGCACAAAAAACATGATTCCTAAGTCTACATGGGAGGATATTGGATGATTGGTTCTAACTTACAGCCTAGTAACTCTAAACTTATTATACTATGAAAGAGTTGAGCCCATTGGTAGATTAGAAGACATTGATAGTAAAGTTGCAAAATGGACCTTGTTTAGTGACTTTGAAGTCATTGATATGAAGACAA
This sequence comes from Torreya grandis, assembly GCA_037957365.1. Lineage (NCBI taxonomy): Eukaryota > Viridiplantae > Streptophyta > Pinopsida > Cupressales > Taxaceae > Torreya > Torreya grandis. The sequence goes on from JARHVA010004759.1 coordinate 900,248, forward strand.
AAACACATTACCCTATGATGATTGGTAATAAATGGGCATATGATGGTTAGATGAATATCAATATATGAAAAATCAATTATAGGTATATCATGAAGATAGGGTTGTCTTCATTCCTCTAAATAAGACACACAAACCCTACATCATTTTGGTTGAACTAGACTCTCCTTATATCATGTAAGAAACTAGTTGGATGAAAATAAAATCTAAAGAGAACCTAAAAGTTTTTCATGAATCCAAGTGTAACTTATTGTATGAGCTTACTAAACCTTAGGTAAAATATTTACTCACTCAATAGTTGAAGATATCTGAATAATGGAATCATAAACCAATAGTTAGCTAGCTATTAACAACCTAATTTGTCATAGAGGATTGTGCATCCATGTCTACTAAATCCCCTACTCATTTACAAGTTGATTTTATTTATCAAGAAAATGATCATATGTAAGATTATATATATCCACCCAAATAAGGCACTTTGCCTTGAGAAATAGATTTATCTATTAGTGGAGACTCAGACATGCACCTACTCAAATGGGTTCATGGCGATCATGAACTCTGACTTATGAGGATGGTCTTTACACATGAAAAATGACTTCTTATATACTATATGATTGAGGATATAAATTAATTCATTTTTCATCTATAAGTTCATGTACCTACCATTAGTCAATAGGTCAATGCTTTGAATTATTCTCTAAAGGGAGTTGTAATGACATGGTGTGAAACTCATAGCAATGATCAACTCGATTGGGATGATGTTTGAAAACTCATGATTAACATATTCTAACTATCATAGGTCATTAAAATTAATTAGCCTTTTTTCCAAGAAGGTGAGAGCCCTAAAATCCATATTCACAAATGTGTTGAAGTTTTTACTAAATAACATGTGGCACTAAAGTGTTGGGTTCACATCGTTCATTACACATTGTCTCCTTTACAATTAACATGGTATATGCATCAATAACATAGGAGGGAGACAAAACATTAGGCATAGGTATAGAACAACTTCATATAGATGCTTATTTTTAAAGATGAGAACCCTATAGTTCATAATTAACCATTAAAAATCAAGCAATTCATATATCATGAGTGCACAAAATATTTAAGCACCATGACAGAATCCACTACACATAAGAACACAACCTATGATCTAAAATGGCACATATAGGTGATTACTAGATTGAATATGAATTTTTTGAAGCTATACAGCTCTTGCAAAATTATTGTGATCTAGGAATTTGACTCAAGAGAGGATGGTTAGTATGGTGTTAGTTCTAAAATGAAAACAAAATGAAATAAACACACTAATAACATAACATCTCTAGGCCTAGACATTAGAGATCTTAGGTAATAAAAGTAAATGATAAACACAACTAAAAAGAAAGGAATCAAACATAAGAATTACTTCACTTTCCTTGGATGCTCCAAATGCCTTTGTAATGGTGGTTTGCTCAGCTTGTGCTCACGAAGTCCTTGGTAATAAAAGCTTGGCTACCTCCATCTCTCCTTGGCACCTTTGGCATATGGCTTGGCTTGGCTTGGAATCAATTTGGCATGGTAGCACTAGTTGCATGAAGTTTTTGGAACCAATCCTACACTATAACTTTGCACAAATTAGGCTTATAAATGATGTTGTGAGGCCTCCTGTCTATAGATTTATAGATTTGATCAGAATCAACCTAGATTGAGATATGTGGTTGAGGATTAATTCAATTTTTGGAATTATGTTTGTAATTATCCTCATCATAGCATTATAATAAGCAGAAATTAAGAGGCATGTAGGGCATCATGGAAGGCATTGATGAGGCATGGAGGGTATGAATCTTGATATTTGTGGCATTTATGGCCTAGGGATGTCTTACCAAGAAATGAGGTCACTTGATGATGCATATATTTAATATTCATTTCTAAAAACTAGGTGTTCAACAAGTTTCCATGTAATTCTTGATTATGCCTTGATTTGGGTTAATTATATCTTAAATATGATTACACACTTTATACATAAATTACTCAAGTTGATCAGAATGCCTTGTTATTGGCCCTAAATTTAACTAGATTAGATTGGAAGACATTGTCAGATGTGTTGGATACATATTCCCATTTAGGATGTTACCAACAACAAATAACAAAGGTAGGAGTCTTGTGTAAAATATTTGATAGGAAAGAACAATCCAAAGTACATGGGTGCAAAATTAACATTTTGACTCAGAATGATCTGATCAAAGTTAGATGGCCCATAAATTTCATTCCCCTATTTAGGGATATCCTAGCCAAAATCAGCACTTAAATATGTTAGTTTCACATCATTTAGCGTGTTTTAGTGTTTTTAGGCCAAATTGTGCATTTTTGGTAAAAATTAGTCAAAAGCCTAGTTAGAGGTTATCGATGGCTAGTTTTAGGTGTATACAGTTTGACCCTATTTGGGAAGATGTTGCAAACCATAGGCAAAGTAATGTCTTCTCAAAGATTGAGAAATGGCTTGTATGCCAAAAAGAATAAAGCTCTAAATAGTTTTGGGAAGCCTGTGATGATTCCCCCTTGAGGGAGTGGCCATCACATTTGTTGATGGAAGGTCCCTCAAAAAGAAACAAGAAGAAACGTGGAATTAACCCATGGTTGAGATTAATCCAAATGAGAAAATGCTTGCATATATTGATGTACAAAGGATGTTGATTTGCCCAAAGGTGGTTATAATTAGTAATAAAAGTCAAAAATTTTGGAAATATTATCATTGATGTCAAAAGTCTAGCATTATTGGTGATAAAGGCCCCATTGCATTTAATAATGTTTGTAATAGATATATCTCAGCTAATGTGTGTTAATATTTATTTAATATTAAAAAATATATTTTTGGTTTCATATAAGACAAAAGAAGGGCCCATGGAGAAGTCAAAGAGTCACAGGGTAAAGACAAAAGAAGAATGGGATGCATTTTCCCATGAAGAGTCATTTTGGGGAATTCCAAGAGTCACCAAGTGAAGACAAAAGAGGAAGTGCACAATTTCTCATGAAGGGACACTTTAAGGAATAAAAAAAGTCACCAAAGTAAAGACAAAAGAGGGAAGGACATTTTTTCTCATGAAGGATCACCACATGACTTTTCAAAGGTAAGGATATGAAGGGTCATGCAAGTTTGGAACCATTTTCTATGAAGATTGAAGGGTCACAAAGGGGGAAGGCCACAGGTCATTTGGAAAGCTATAAATAAAGGCTTGAGAAGCCATTTGTAATATGAAAGATAAAGTTTGATTTGATATTATAATATTTAGCTTAGAAGAGCATTGTGAGAGATGAATATGATTTATATTTGTTATATCTAGCTTAGAAGAGCAAAGGTGAGAGAGGAAAGAGATGTTGTAATGAACTATCATTTGTTGAGATAACAACATTGAGAGATAGTTGTGTGGTATACACAAAGGGGTTAGTGTTCATGTGGGTTGGTGCTCATGAATTGTTGTTGTGTTGGTACTCAGCAAAGTGTTTGGTTCTCCTATGGGTTGGTGCTCACAAATTGTTGCTATGTTGGTGCTCAACAAAGGGGTTGGTGCTCTTTTGGGTTGGTGCTCATGAATTGTTACTGTGTTGGTGATCATCAAATGGGTTGGTGCTCATGAATAGTTATTTTGTTGGTGGTCCTACAAGTTGGTGCTTGTGAAGATTATTTGAGTTGGTGCTCATTCATATACCTTAGATTGTTCTCTATGGTTTTTCCCACATTGGGTTTCCATGTTATATTTGGTGTCTCTCTCTATCTTATGGTGTGTTTATTGTTTTAGTTTTATTGCATATCTTGAATGTTTGGTTAAGTGGAATTTGATTAATGGAAAGTTTTATAAGATATATGATATACTAATTCACCCTGCCCCTCTCATTATATCTCATCCTTAATAATTGGTATCAGAGCAGGTTCCTTTTGAAAAGTTTTATAACTTGAAGGTAGATCGAGAAAGCACAATGTTTGGATCACATGAAGGATTTTCTACAAATAAGCACCTTTGTTTGATGGGATGAATTATGATTGTTGGAGCATCAGAATGAAGATTTATTTGATGGCCCTTGGATTTGACATATGGCAAGTAGTGGTGGAGGAATATGAAGAGCCATAGACACTTGTAATTACTCTAGCATAAAAGAAGGCAAGTAAATGCAATGCTAAAGCTTTAAATACTACTTTATGTGGTTTATGTCAATCTAAATTTATTAAAGTTATGCAATGTAAATCTACTCATTAAACTTGGGTAAAACTTGAGAATATTTACAAAGGTGATGGAAAATTTTAGCAAGCTAAGCTTTAGACTTTTAAAATATAGTTTAAAAGTTTGAAGATGGAAGAAGAAGAAGATATAGCAAGTTATCTCTTGCGAGTTGATCAAATAGTAAATCAGATTCAAGGTCTTGGAGAAATGTTAGAAGAGTCAATGGTGGTATAAAAGGTTTTGAGATCTCTACCAATGAGATATGATGCAAAGGTTTTGGCAATCAAGGAGATGAGGAATTCAACTAAGCTTAAGATGGATGAGCTTCATGGTATTCTCACGACATATGAGATGCGGACTAAACAAGATAAATCATCAAAGAGAGAAGTGGATTTCAAGACATCAAAGAAAGAGAAAGCTAAGATTCAAGAATCAAATGATAGTTCTAGTGATGATGATGATGACAATAGAGCACTTTTCATTCACAAGCTGAAAAGGGGAACAGGTAAATATCAAGGAAAATTACCTTTTAAATGTTTTAATTGTGGAAAGATTGGACATTTTTTAGATAAATGCCCAAATAAGGGTAATGATGATGAAGAATAAAATTCTACATATAAGAATAATTTCAAAGGCAAATCCAAAAAGGGATCTAAGAAGAAGAGCTTATATTGTAAGGATCCTAGCTTAGTCGAAGATAGTGGAGTCAGCGATTCTGAATAAGAAGAGATTATATTCATGGCCATACATGAAGATGATCAAGAAGAAGAAGAGGAGGAAGCTAAAGTGAATATGGAAGGAGAACTCATTTTTGCTCTAGAAGAGTTAGAAGTTATTGAGAATAAGAATCGAAGATTGATGTGTCAGATCGAGAAAAATGAAAATGAGTGAAAGGAAATTATTGATGATCTAACAACACACTTGGAAGAAGCCAAGAAGAATGAAGAAGATCTAACATCATAATTGGAAATAGAAAGAAAAGAATGTGAAATGTATGTTATTTAAATTTCCTCTTTAAAAGAAGATATTGAGAAAAAAGTCAATGATAAATTAGTTAGTGATTCAAAATTTGAGGATAGCACTAACATGCTGAATAAGATATTGGAAAGTCAAAAAACAAATTTAGATAAGACAGGGATCAAATTTGAAAAGAAAAAGAGCTATGCTGAAGCTCTTACAAAAGAGGAAACAAAAAGGGGAGAAGTGAAGAATACAAAGGACATTTCAAACAGAGATGGCTGGAGGGAATAAAGCTTCAAAAGGCAATCAGGTCAGAGATATATAAATAGGTCTTATTTTTATGGTTATTATTTTTATTGTAATAAAAATGGCCATAAGAAATTAGAATGTTGAAAAATAGTTAACAGTTTCAAAAAGAAGGAGAAAGATCAGAGTTTCAAAGATCCATTCATTAAGAAGAAGGATCAGAGTTTCAAAGATCCATTCATCAAGAAGGAAGTTTAGACTTGTTCATGGCAGAAGAAATAACTTGAAGATTCTATGATGGTTTAGATAGCTCTGCATGTAAGAAATAAAGATTAGCCATGGTTAGTTGATAGTAGATGTTCAAGGCATATGATAAGAGATAAAATTAAGTTCATAACTCTAAAGAAGATCAATGGTGGCACAATGAGATTTAGAGATAAAACCACTACCAGGATAGCCAAAAAAGGTACTTTGAGTTTGGATTATGGTAGAACTAAGACTAAGAATGTTTTGTATGTAAAAGGTCTTAGGCATAATATATTGAGTGTTAGTCAAATAATGTGATAAGAAAAAATGGGTTTATAGAAATAATTTTAATGAAAATGGAGAAGTAACTTGAAATAAAGCAAGATTAGTATGTAAAGGATATGCTCAGATTGAGGGAATAGATTTTGAAGAAACTTTTGCACTAGTGGCAAGATTAGAGGCTATTAGAATGTTTCTTGCATATGCAATGTTTAAAAATTTCAAAGTATTTCAAATGGATGTCAAATCTACCTTCCTAAATGGAAATCTTGAAGAAGAGGTCTACATTGAACATCTTGAGGGATTTATTCTCATGAATATTACTAACCATGTATGCAGATTGAAGAAAGCATTGTATGGATTAAAATAAGCTCCCAGAGCTTGGTATGCAAGACTTGATCAGTACCTACAAGATCAAGGATTCAAGAGAGGATTTCCTGATAGTAATATTTACATCAAAATAGAAGGTGAGCATCAATTTATTATTGTGGTATATGTTGATGATATCATTTTTGGAGGAAATATTGAAAAGATGACAAAAGAATTTTCTGATAGAATGCAAAAAAAATTTGAGATGTCTATGATTGGAGAATTATCATTTTTCTTAGGATTGAAAATATTTAAATCAAATAAAGGAATTTTCATATCTAAAAGTAAATATTATAAGGAAATGTTTAAGAAATTTAGTTTTGAGGATTGCATAATAGTTGGCACACCTATGTGTACAAAAAATAAAGTGAGCAAGGATGAAGATTCACCTATTACAGATCAATCTTTGTATAGATCTATGACTGGTAGTCTTTTATATGTGACAACATCGATGCCAAACATGGTACATGTAGTAGGTATGGTTGCAAGATATCAGTCATCCCCAAGATATAGTCATGTTCAGTTGGTGAAAAGAATATTTAGATATATCAAGGGGACATTGGATAATGGATTATGGTATCCCACAGGTAAAGATTTCACTTTGGTTGCTTATAAAGATTTATATTGGGTAGGGTGCTTAGATGACAAAAAGAGTACAAGTGTAGGAGCTTTCTTCCTTGGTGATAGCTTAGTATCATGGCTAAGCAAGAAGAAAAATTCAATATCACTTTCTATAGCTAAAGCAGAATATATTGTAGCAGTATTGTGTTGTACTCAAGTGCTTTGGATGAAGAAAACTTTGTAATATATCAAGGTAAAGTATGATGAACCTATTTCCATTTTTTTTTGATAACACAAGTGCTATAAATATTTTTAAAAAAAGTAATGCATTCAAGAAAAAAACATATTCCCATTATATATCACTTCTTGAGAGAGCAAGTTACAAATTAATAGGTTAAGATGGAATATATTAGTACTACAGAGTAGATTGTAGATATTTTCACAAAGGCACTACCAAAATACACATTTTAATATCTGTGAGAGAAGTTGGGAGTAACTTCCTTTACTTCCTGCCATTGAGGTTCAACATCAGTTAAGGGGGAGCTAAGTGTTAGCTCTAGGTAGGCCCTTTGCCATTAATGTCAAAGGGGGAGAATAATAGGTACATGTATAGATGCAAAAATAGGTACAAGGAATAGGTACAGGTTCCTACAATAAAGGGGAGTTACTTTATGTGTTTAGATGATAGTATGTGTAGGATTCAAGATGTGGTAGTTTTAGGATTGAGGTTGCCATTAATGACAAAGGGGAAGATTGTTGGAAATATTTTTATTGATGTCAAAAGTCTAGCATTATTGGTGATAAAGGCCCCATTTCATTTAATAATGTTTGTAATAGATATATCTTCAATAATGTGTGTTAATATTTATTTAATATTATTGAATATATTTTTAGTTACATAGAAGACAAAAGAAAGGCCCATGGAGAAGTCAAAGAGTCATGGGGTAAAGAGAAAATAAGAATGGGATGCATTTTCCCATGAAGAGTCATCTTGGGGAATTCCAAGAGTCACCAAGTGAAGACAAAAGAGGAAGGGTACAATTTCATGAAGGGACACTTTGAGATACGAAAAATTACCAAGGTAAAGACAAAAGAGGGAAGGATGTTTTTGCTCATGAAGGATCACCACATGAATTTTCAAAGGCAAGGATATGAAGGGTCATGCAAGTTTGGTGCCATTTTCTATGAGGATTGAAGGGTCACAAAGGGGGAAGGTCAAAGGTCATTTGGAAAGCTATAAATAAAGGCTTGAGAAGCCATTTGTAATATGCAAGAGAGTTTGATTTGATATTATAATATCTAGTTTAGAAGAGCATTGTGAGAGATGAATATGATTTGTATTTATTATATCCATCTTAGAAGAGAAAAGTTTAGAGAGAAAAGAGATGTTATAATGAACTATCATTTGTTGACATAACAACATTGAGAGATAGTTGTGTGTTATACACAAAGGGGTTGGTGCACATGTGGGTTGGTGTTCATGAATTGTTGCTGTGTTGGTACTCAACAAAGGGGTTGGTACTCCTATGGGTTGGTGCTCATGAATTTTTTTTATGTTTGTGGTTAGCAAAGGGGTTGGTGCTCCTATGGGTTAGTGCTCATGAATTGTTACCATGTTGGTGCTCAACAAAGGGGTTGGTGCTCCTATGGGTTGTTGCTCATGAATAGTTGCTACGTTGGTGCTTAGTAAAGGGGTTGGTGCTCCTGCAAGTTGGTGCTTGAAGATATTGTTTGAGTTGGTGCTCATTCATATACTTGAGATTGTTATTCATGTTTTTTTCCCACATTGGGTTTCCATGTTATATTTGGTGTCTCTCTCTATCTTGTGATATGTTTATTGTTTTAGTTTTATTACATATCTTGAATGTTTGGTTAAGTGGAATTTGATTAAGGGAAAGTTTTATAAGATATATGATATACTGATTCACCCCCCCTCTCAGTATATCTCGTGCTTAACAAAAACAATGTTTTGTCCATAGGTGGTTATAATAATTAAGATGACCTAGATTGGCTAAAGATGATTGTGCCCCAGTTAGGGTTGATTAACAAGCACTACTTAAGGATATAACCTAGAATATAGATTAAATATGAGCAGGTGTAAAGTGATGAAAAATATGAATAGAATAATAAGATTGGTTAGTGTGAATGATTCAATTGTACCTATCATTGAGGATATGCTCATCTTGATTAGTAATGATACAACTAGAATGATCATTGGGTTGATTTGATCAAGTCTGGGATGGAAGGATTTACCAAAGTACCAAAGAGAAAATTTTATGGCTGCATTGATTGTAGACCTTTATGAATCTAATTTTTTCTATAGCATGTGATGGTAGGCTTCGTGATTGAAAACCATGAATACTTGACCAAAATATACATAAGGAATGACTCCCAATCCAATAAACACTCAAAAAATAATGCACCAATGATAAAAACCATGATGACAATGTTAACATATGAATATGGATAGACTCAAGATTAATGTGCTCAAGGAATCACCCAAAAAACACATATAGACCAAGTCAAAGTAAAAGTGCTAAAAACAAACAAATAGGTAACTGAATAAACAAACAAGAAAATAATCAAATATAAAAATAAATAAATAAACAAACAAATAGAAAGCCTAAAAATAAAAGCAAAACAAAGCATCGTAATAACGACAATGCCCCAATAAGGCAAATCAAGGATAACTGACTAGGCTTAAGATAGTTTCTTTTGTATTTTGAAATATTATGGATGTTTTTAGAGTTTTTAGGTATCTTAACTCATTAGAGAATGACAAGATACCTGCTCATAAAATGGTGAGAGCATTTGGCTTAAGTTTCTTTCAAAATAGCTAGAGCATATGGAAAGGGGGACTGAGGTGACCTCAACATGAATTGAGCATGACCCACATATTCCAAATATGACCTCAAGTCATATTAATTACATCCACATAAAAGGTGGGGAAAAACCAACTAAGTCCCAACAAGTTCTCAAATTTGGCAAATGGCTAGTGAAATGAAAATAGTAATGGTAAGGCGATGTGACAATGCATGATAAATAAGTGTTGCCCCTAGTTTGCCCAAGGTGATTATAAATAAGATACAATGGCATAGGCCAATGATATTAATTTTTCCATAGGTGGTTATAATTAGTAGCAAGACTGGTGAAACACTGATTTGCCGATAGGCGATTATAATCAGGGTCACATAAACAAACCTAATACAAGATGGAAAATGAAAGACACCTTGATAGATCACTATCACACTACTTTCATAGACTATCATTGTAAACACAGATTGGATTGATTGTTTAAACTTGATCAAAATACCCTTAAAAAGAGTTTAATAAGAACCAAATGAACCAAGATCAAAATAGGATTGGGTAGGATGACTAAAAATAGGATTTGGTCTAGATAAGATTGCAATGAGAGGATGGTATGGCCTTGATAAAGATAATGATGGTTTGATAAATTGAATAAAATGGTAATAAGGTTTCCCCCAAGTGATGGGGTGAATGGTTGGGTACTTTGATAATGGAAAATGAATATGTAACAATGGCAATGGCATGGTACATGTTTTTGGCTTGGGTGTGGTTTTTGATTCTATTGTTCCTATTGATGGGGAGATGCACATCCTAATCAACAAATGATACAAATAGAATACTTGATCATGTTAATTTCTAGCCCACACCTCATCATAATAACTACTCTATCAAGAATAGCCTACATATTTGGTTACTTAGAATGCTTTTGTGATCTTTATTGGTCATTGATTTTGATTCCTTCAAACATTGAGATAAATTATTTTTATAGCCTCTACAATGGAAAGTGCAACCATGGATGGTAAATAGGGACAAATAATTGATGGTATGTTTGAAAGTGAAATGGAATGGTAGATGATAATGTAATGTATAATGGTGGGGAAATAAATGAAGATTAGGACTTTTAGTCACATGTAATGTTGTTAATGTCAGATTCGACATAATTTTGGTTGTGGTGGGGCTAAAGACTTGTTCTCTTGAGAGTACCACTAGATTTTTATATTATTTGATCTTGAGAGTAGCTACCATCTAATTAGGCTATAGATAAGAAGCTATTTTTATTTGATCTTTGATTTTGTCTTCATCAAGCAGTAAATAACTTTTGTGCTCAACTATTGGTGCCTCAAAGAGGTTTTCACCAATGAATTTGTCTTGATTGGCTCATAGCACCTTTGAGAAGGTTTTAGTAAGGAATGTGGACTTTTGACTTTGATTTATTCTAGCACTTTTGAAAAAGTTTGACTAGGAGAGTGTTCTTCTACTACATTAATGATGTCTTGACCTCCTTGCTCTTATTAAACTACTATGTCACTATGAATGAAGTTTAACAAAGTATGATTTTGTCAATCCCAATTAACACTTGTGGGATATTAAATGTCAATGATATGGCTATTTTGTTTGATGGTAATGGCCTGTGGAATGGTAATGAAATGGGGAGAGGCTACACAATCCTTATAGAAGATACTAATATAACTTGTGTTGAATTTGAATTAATCATCCTCAAAAATTATAAAAGGATCACAAATGTATTGAAATTGATCTTTGAGACAAGCATAACCAATGTTGTAATAGTGGTGAACATATTCTTCTTCTGAATTTGATTCTAACTCAAGGGACCCTAAATCCAATGTTGAGACTGAGGTTGATTCTGATGCTAAATTTGATGTCAATTCAAAAATAGAACCTGACTCTAACTCTAATTTTTTTATCTTAGGGGTACTCTATTATAATTATGTCTTGTTGAATATTTAGTATTAGATAAGTAACAACTTGTAATGGCATGCTGGGTTCCACAAAGACTTGTTTGTCAAGGTGAGACTCCTCTAGGATGGGAAAAAGGTCAAGAGACAACTCCTCAGAGAGTATCTTGTCAATAGGAGGCTCTTGAAAAATAGGCACATGGTTGAGGTAATGATTTCCCCAAAGGTGGTTATAATCATTAAGAAGTGACTCAATAAAGACTAGCTCATCATAGTGAGACTCCTCAACAACTGGTATAGTATCAATAGGCAATTAATCACAGGCTAAATTATAATAAATGGTTGATTTAACATAAACATCTTGGATTGGTTGATTCTCTTGGCCTTGGTTTCTAATGAGTTAGAAAATACTAGTTCTGAATATAGTTTGGTCTTCAATAGATTGGATCGATTGAGGTTTGGTTGGGATTGGTATTGGAGGAAGAATGACCTATGGTTAGATAATGGTAGGGCATTGGGGAGCATGATTACTTGCATGAGCCAAATGACAAATTCCTATGATGGTAATGATAGGGTGTTTTGGGACTTGATTTCTTACACAAGCCAAAGGACTAGCTCTTGGAATGATGAAGGGGTGTTGTGGAGCTTGATTACTCATACAAGCCAAAGGACTAGGTCTAGGAATGGTAATGGTATTGCTTGAATATTGTAGAGCTTGATAGCTCATATAATCTAAAGGAGGGTTAGGGGTAGTCAATAATTAGATAGCACAAGGATGTCATAAAACTTGATTGCTTGTATAAGCAAAAGCATCCAAGTCTTCCTCATAAACCAAATCATCCCAGTTGTGAGTTGGCTCATAAGCTAGTTTTTTACTATGTTCTATGTACTGATTATTGTAAAGAAGGTATAGATTCATATCCCAAATAATATTATCTGTAGTTGGGTCTTCAAAGTCCTCTTCATAAGGTTCTTCATACCAATCAAGGTCTTAAGTTGGATCGTAAGTTACTTCATGACTTTGTTCCCATGAATGATTAATATGAGGCAGATAGATGTCATCTCAAAAAACATATTAGCATTATTGGGGTCTTGAAAAAATCCATAAAAGTCATTTTGTATGGCCATTATATCATAAGTCAGATTCTAAGTGACTCCATGATTTGTGTAGCAATACATATCCACGTAAATGATGAAAGCTCTGAAAACAAAAGGACTTAGAGTTGTATAAACACTAAAAAACTATGTCCAAAGGATAAATGGTTCAAACTTGGTCTAACTTGGTAGAAGGGGTGGAGTTGTATCTCCAATGTGGTCTGAAAGTGGAGCTATATCTCTAACATTATTTATACTAAGATTTGGCATAAAATAACCTAACATCAAATGTCATACACAGAAAAGGTCAAGTGTCTGAATAAAAATTAGCATGTCAAAGGTCTAGGTCAAAGTGTTCTAAATAAGGTCTAAAATAGGAAAGGGAAAAGTTGAGTTACTAGGTCTTTTATCCAAATGTGGAATCAAAACCTAAGCTCAAAAAAAAGGCATGTGCAAGGACTTTTGTCAAAATGGCATCAAAATCTAGACTTGAAATAAAGGTTGATGTGATTTGATTTAATCTAACAAGTTTGGAAATAACTTTGACATAAACCCAACACATAAAATCAAACATAAACATGATTAGTTGGCATAAGGCATAAGATAAAAGGCTCTTTGAGAAAGGTTGTGTTCTCCCAAATAAAATAACAAATAATAATGAGGAAAGGTACTAAACAAAGAAACCATCAATAGTTTTCAAATTTGGGTAATCGATTAACTGAAGTTATGGAACCCAAAAGAAAAATATCTATGTATTAGCCCCATGAATTAAAGCCTAAACAAAAATCAATCAACGTTTTAATCCAATATTGATAAGGCTAATTGAAAACTCAATGATGAACACTAGGTTTTGACCAAACAAGCTAGACAAGATTGGACAATATGACAACACAATACAAAGGTCTAAATGGTATTTATGACATGGTTTTAAACAATGGTTTTTAGTGTAAGGTAAACTAGTCTTGAAACAAATTCAGTAGCCTAATGGTGAAAATATACTTGAATGATGTGATTAATACTATGTTTCAAAGACTCAAAGTCAAAATGGTTTGACATGATTTGGGTAGCACAACACTACCCTTTGCAACTCAAATTACACACACACACAAATAAGTTTATCAAAAATTTCAGGGCATAAGTGTGGTATAAAAAGGCCAATATAATGCCTCTTTAGACAAAAGAGTGATGTATATTCAAATTAATTTTGACATGGATTTATGAATAAACAAACAAGTTTTAGTCTTAAGAAATACCAAATGAGAAAATGATCCAAAAAAATACTAGGTATAATCGTCCTATTAATAGCAAGGGTATGGAAAAATGGGGTTGACTAAACTATCAAGTTTTGAATGTTTCTAGGGGAATCAATTGCACAATGACTTTAACACCAAATAATGAAAATGAAAATCATGAATTTTGGTTTTGTATCACTTGGCTTGTTGTAAAAATGTCTATTTATTTTTGTAACCACTACATCCTACTATTTGCTCAGTGTAGTACGATACCCAAAGTGCCACTATGTCTTGTGTGAAACTCCAAAGGAGCCAAATTAAGTCAATGCTAAGAGATGAAACCCTAGGTCAAAGCTTCCCTAAATAAATTTTAGGAGGTAGTGGCGTTCCCCTCGCAAGCCAAGTTTGCATAAAAATAAAGAAAGCATGAAGTAGAAAGACTTTACGGTCATTTTCAAGGTCACCCAAACTTTGATGAGTTTTTAGAGAGTGTTTTAGATGACTTTCCTTTTAAGCGTTAGACTAGTCTATTTACAATAGGAATGGAAATTTTGATTCCAAGAGTTTCCTAAAGGGGAATAATAGAAGAGCATACACATAACACCCCTCTTTTTGATAAACAAAATCTAACTTAAACAACTATTGAAAACAAGAATTGACAAGTGTGTTCAATTTTATGCCCAAATGAAAGATTTTGTGGTGTTTATTTGACCCCTTGGTCTTAGTTGTAAACTTTGAAAACATTCACCAAATCCTCTAAGTTCCTTGTTAAACACCCAAAACAAACTTCCTAATTCATTTTTATGCATGCAGGAGGTGATTTAAACATGTTTTGAGCAAATATCTCACTTGGTCCTGTAGTAAAATTGTTAGCATGTCCTTTATATTTGAAGCCCCTTTGAGTTTTAAATAATAAACTTTGAAAAAATAGGTCTCAGGTTTATGTTTTTTGGAAAAACACAGTGACTGATGTTAGTTATTACCATTGATGTCTATTACGGCTAATCGAGATCTAACCAATGTCAATTTTGTTGACCAACATTGGTTAGGTCAGGCAACTAAAGGTAGTATTTCTATTGACATCGGTTATTATGTAAAAATTGTGGCAACCAAAAATGGAAAACTAATGTTAGATAATAAATTTGCAAGAGTTTTAAAGACTCAAATAAATATTTTAGAGTTGCAAAATGATCTCTTTCATGTGTGGTTTCATCGTGTCCCACCGGGTTTGCCATTATGTGATCTAGGCATTTGACTTAAGAGAGGATGGTTAGTATGGTGTTAGTTCCAAAATGAAAACAAAATGAAATAAACACACTAATAGCATAACATATCTAGGCCTAGACACTAGGTAGAGCTTAGTTAACAAAATCAAATGATAAACACAACTAAAAATCAAGGAATCAAACACAAGAGTTTCTTCACCTTCCTTAGATGCTCCAAATGCCTTTGTAATGTTGGTTTGCTCGGCTTGTGCTCATGAAGTCCTTGGCAATGGAAGATTTGACACCTCCATATCTCCTTGGCACCTTTGGCTTATGGTTTAGCTTGGGTTGGAATAAATTTGGCATGGTAACACTAGTTTCATGAATCTTTTGGAACCAATCTTGCATTATAACTTTGCACAAATTAAGCTTTGAAATGATGTTGTGAGGCTCCTATTTATAAATTTTTTGATTTGAGCAGAATCAACCTCAACCTATCAAGACTAAGATGTGTGGTTGAGGATTAATTTAATTTTTGTAATTATCCTCATCATGTAATTGGAAAAAGGATAAATTAAGAGGCATGGAGGGCATCATTGAAGACATTGATGAGGCATGGAGGGCATGAATCCTGATATTTGTGGCAATTATGGCCTAGGGATGTCTCCCCAAGAAAAGAGGTCACTTGATGATGTAGATATTCAATATTCATTTCTAAAAACTAGGTATTCAACAAGTTTCCATGGAATTCTTGATTAGGCCTTGATTTGGGTTAATTATATCTTAAATATGATTAAGCACTTTATGCACAAATTACTTAAATTGATCAAAATGCCTTGTTATTGGTCCTAAATTTAACTAGATTGGAATCGGAAGACATTGTCAGATGCATTAGATGCATATTCCCATTTAGGATGTTACCAACAAAAAGTAACAAAGGCATGAGTCTTGTGTAAAATATTTGCTAGGAAAGAACAGTCCAGAGCACATGGGTACAAAATTGGCATTTTGACTAGAAATTATCTGATCAAAGTTAGCTGGCCCATAAATTGCATTACCCTATTCAGGGATACCCTAGCCAAAATCAGCACTTAAATATGTCAAATTCACATCATTTAGTTTGTTTTAGTGTTTTTAGGCCTAATTGTGTATTTTGGGTGAAAATTGGTCAAAATCCTAGTTGGAGGTTATTGGTGGCCAGTTTTAGGTGTCTATAATTATCAAGATGTGTTTCCCACTACATTTTCAGAGGTAAGAGGAGTCAATTTATCTCTAGATGAGATTAATATCAAAATCAAGGAGTGCACATGACCCATAAATAAATGGCCTTATAAGTTGAATCCAACCATGAAGTTGAAAGTGAAGGTTAAAATAGATATAATACAATATGTAGGTATAATCTATCCTATAGAAAAGGCAAACTAGGTTAGTCCCATGGTAGTGCAACCTATGAAAATATGGGAGATTAGAGAATGTGGTGATTATAAAATTTTGAATGATGCATATGTCAATGATCCATTTTGGATTCCCTTCACATATTAAGTTTTACAATCTATTACTAGACATGAAGTTTACTCTTACATAGATGGCTTCAGTGGCTATCATCAAATACCCATCACAAAATAAGACAGAGATAAAATAACTTTTTACATATAATGGGAATCCATTGCATACAAGGTAATGCCTTTTGGCCTAGAAAATGCACCTATAATTTTCTCTTGAGTAGTGGTAATTGCATTCAAGGACTTCATTCATGACTTCCTGAAAGTCTATCTAGATGATTGGGTAGTCTTTTCTTTGTTTAAAGAATATTTGTTCAAGTTGTGCATCATGTTAGAATGCTATCAATCTCTGTGCATTTTGATTAATTTAAAAAAAAAAAAATTACACCTTTTGGTGTCTTGCCAGGTCATGTAGTATGTAGTAAAGGCATTTTGGTAGACTAGGCCAAAATTGTAGTCAATCTAAGTATGACTCCACTAGTCAACTCTAAGGAAGTGAAATATTTTATTGGCCATATAGGTTACTGTCAATAGTTTATCAAGGGATATGTATCCATTTAATATCCATTAGAGTATTTACTATGCAAAGGTGCAAAGTTTATTTGGACTTTTGAGTGACAAACAACCTTTATCAAATTCAAGCAAAGATTGGTTATTATGCCTATTCTCATGTTTTCATATTGGGTCAAGCCCTTTCATGTGTATTTTGATGCTTTGGGTATCATAATCAGTGTTTTGCTTGCATATCTAGGAGATGGTGGATTAGACCACCCCATACATTTTTAAGCCACAAGTTATCTAAAGAAAAAATTAATTACATGACAACCTAAAGTGAAGTACTAGATATTGTGTTTGTACTACAAAAAATTTGCCATTATCTTTATATGACATCATTTGAAATTTTCATGGATCATCAAGCTCTATGTTACCTTATCAATAGGATGATGCTAAGAGGATGCATTTATAGATTGTTAATGATATTTCAAGAATTCCAATTTCACATTAATGTCAATCAAGAAAGAAAAAACATGGGGCTAGATCATCTTAGTCGCATTACAAATAGGGAAGAAAAAGAAGAAATATATGAGGATTCTCTTGATTCCCATCTATTTTGCATTTTTGTGATCCTCAAAACTTTCAAATCAATTTATAACTTCTTTAAACATGGATTATTCCCTACACATTGCCAAGAAAGATATAATAAGTGGTTTATCACTAGATCTTTACCATATACCATTGAATATGGGATTTTATATTATTTGGGGAAGGATGATGTACTACATAGGGTAGTTCTAGAACATGAATGACCACACATTTTATAGGAGGCACACCAAGAAATAGTAGGAAGACATTTTATTGGAGAAGCTACTACAAGGAAATTGTTATAGAGTGGTTTATGGTGGATGAACCTTTTTAAGGATGCATATAACATATCACAGTACTGTGACATATGTCAATGCATTGGTAAAATAATATAAAAAGATGAAATTACCATGTAGCCTTTGTTATCCAAATAACCTTTTGAAAAATGGGGCATTGATTTTGTTGGACTTATCAATTCATTGAGTAAATGCAATAAATCAAGGTATATTATTAATATGACATAATAATTTACCAAATGGGTCGAATCTACTATGACCCCTAGATATGGTGCAAAGGATGCAAATTTCGTTATGTATATGAATATTATCACAAGGTTTGGATGCCTCATCAATATCATTAGCAATCAAGGGGCACAGTTCCTAATTAATGGCATCAAAGCCCTTACTAAAGAGTTCATGATTTCTCATCATAAAAGTAATGCATACCATCCAGAAGATAACAACCAAACTAAGGATTCTAAAAAATTATAAGAGGGATACTTTGTGCATATAGAATGAAATATAAGAGGGATACATGTTTTACTCCATTCTAATTAATCTATGGGCTTGAATCAGTTATGTCAATGGAATATTTGGTACCCAATATATGCATTGGAATGGTAATGAGACTAGGGTATCATGAGTATCATATCAATAGGATTCTTTAACCAATTTAGATGGATGAATATCAATGCAGAGCATCTTGGACATAGGAAGTTCATAAGTAGATCTAGAAATCATGGCATGACAAAAATCTACACCATAAAGAATTTCATAAAGATCAATTAGTTTTGTTATATGATAGTCATTCTAGAGTAGTTAGAAAGTAGGGTTAGCTTTTGAATGTGTGATTTGATAGTTGCTTTTAGTTTATTGGTTATAAATATCACTTGATTAGATTATAGTGTGTAGTTGTGGAATCAGTGTGTTTGTAAGAAATCATGGGCAAGTTGTCACATAAATCTAAGATGGAAGAGCTTGAAAGCATCAATACCTAGATTTAGGATGAGAATGCATTCTTGAGATGGAAGCTCTTAGCTCTTGAAAATAAAGTTGCAAGTTTGAAATTAGAGATTGAATCTAAGGTTGAGATCTTGATCAAATTACAGTGTGGTGAACCAAAGAAATACCTTCTACTTCAGATAAAGAAACTATGACTAAATAAACTATAAGTTATTCACCAAGTAATTCATCTTCTTCTTTCCACTTAGATTCGGATTGAAGTAATGATGCTTTTGGTAGTTATGAAAAACACACTAAGGGTAAAAGATCTAAATTGTTGAAGAAAATGGGCTTTAATAGAAGAGGTCTTGGTCGAAATGGCCAAGGAATTACTAGCCCAATATAGGTAGAGTATAGATCTCCTCAGGCAAGTTTGGGTTACATTAGTGAGTAGGTGGATATTGGAAAAACTTCCTCCATGGCTAAAGGAAGACAAGATTCTAATAGCAAAGGTCTAAGGTCACTAGTAGAGCATGTGCACTATAAGAGAATAGCTAGAAGAGGTATTGAGATTCTACCTCCTAGTTCCTACACTAAAGTTAGCACTAAATCTTTTGATCCACTTTTTATGTTTAATAAATTTGGATTTAACATTCAGAAGATGATACAATCATTTCCTTGCACTTTTTATGGAATGCATAACCATAGAGTTCCATTTTTTTTGAAGAGACATGATTTAATTAAGCAGGTGTTAAATACCATTCTCATCATGGTAAAGCAAGAAAAGATAAAAGGGAGACCTCACCTAAGGAGGTTTTATGCACTCATTGCCATATGAGTAGACATCAGATTAATCATTGTTTTAAACATCAATCATCTTCTCATTCTAGACATGGTAAAAATAAGATGATTTATCAACTTGTTAATAAGATCAATGAAGTTAAATTAATCCATAATGATGTTAAGGAATTCACTGAGGAAATCAAGTTAACTAGGAATTTTTTTTGATTAAGTGGATTTATAATGCATTTAGTTTTCAAAGCATTGTTAAGAATTTGGTTAAGGGAAAGAACAAGTTTTGATGATGCATTAGTAGAGCATGTGAGAACATTTAGAGATAGGTTTATCATTCAAAGTATTTCAATTCTCACCTTATGTTTAATAGCTCTATGCTTTGGAAACTCCTATTTATACTGAGTGAATTGTCTATGGAATTAATAGGACTTGAACTCATTTGATTAGTTAGAGATAATAGTAGAATGCATGTTGTGGGTTGAGTTAATTTCCTTACAACGCTTGTCTCATATTTGAATTCTATTTTGATAATGTATCTATTTTTGGCACGTGGATTTATAAATGCATTGTAATACCCTATGGGCATGTTTGAGATGTTAGGCAATATACACTTTGTGTTGTTTGCATTTGCTAAGCATTGTAAGTCCCATACTAGGGCATTATATTGCAACATGTCTAAAATATTTATTATATGTTGTTAGCATTAACAAACTTGTTTTGTAGTTACATTAGGAATTGTTTCAATTTATTGACAATTCACCACTTTATAGGATGTGACATGGGCAGATAGTTTTATAGACCAGTTATCAATTTTTAGGAGATAGTAAACTTTTGGAGACCAAAAGCCTCTTTTATAGGGAGGTGTGATCCAGATCTAAATTTGTAAAAAGTTCCCAAGTCATGATGAAACCTCTTTCACATGAAAGAGATCATCGAGAGCTTTTTGGTGCTTCTTCTAGATCACAAAATAGAGTCTAGATGCCCAAGTTATAGGCTGCTAAAGTTATTTTGTGATAGGGAAAATAAGGAGGTGTCACAATTTGAATGCGAAAAATGGACCAATTACCCATTGACATGTGGCAGTCTATTTTTGTACATTCATGCAAAAGTTTGGTTTGGTGTTTTGGTTTGGTTTTAGCCTCTGGTCTTTGACAGGAGGTCATATGGAGAATCGTGGGCCCTGTTATTGGCTCATTCAGGGCCCTCAACGAGGGTTGACACACTCTTTTTAAGAAGGGGTGCCTTGACCTCCTGATTTCATATTGTATTGTATTTGAATTTTCATTTAAACTATCATTTTATTTCCACTGAATGCATGTGGGATAATTGATTTAGAATTTTGAAATGCTTTGTAATATGCATTGTTAATACTTTGTAATTACCAAGCCTTGCTGCCACATGGAGGAGCCACAATAGGATTGAGGATTCCAAGACATGTAATACCACATGGAAGACTGAAGACCAATTCATAACTAAATGTTGACTTCACTTCTAACTCACAACTTGTTAATGCCTCAAGATTGAAGGCAATCGAGTTAAGCTTGAGATATATGCCAAGTTTGGAGACTGAAATGCGTACCACATCTGAGTTAACCTAGATCATGATTTATCTTCCAAATTACCATGTCTTATGCCAAGATAAATTCCATAATGTATATGCTAAGTTGGAAACCAATGTACATTCTAAGTTAAGCACCTCGATCCCACCAAAAGGGGTGTCGACATTATGTAAGGAGGCCACCAACCTTTTAAAAGTAACAAAGCGATTTCCCATTTGCCAATGTGGGATTAAATGATATCCTAAGTGTCCAAAAATGAGGCCAAACACTTGAACCCTACACTTATCATGAAAAATGGATAAACCTTGACTGGCTATGCTACAAGCTGGAAAATAATATAAAAGACATGAACTTATAATTAAATGCAAGCTTCACAAGACTATGTATTTTTTTATTAAGAGGCTGATAACTTGGAGATAGCTAGCAAATGGATTTTTATCCATTATCTAACCTTAAATATAGAGGGTAAGACTTTTTAATAATGTTTTATAATTAAAAAGAGAAGTTAAAGTTATTATTTTGGATAGACCAATAGTTAAGTAGAGGGACTTAAGTACCTTCAGAAGGGGTTAAAGACTGAGGAAGGATTTCATGTTGCCGAGCTTGAGTATATCAGTGTAGGTGGAGTTATTATATAGAGATAAATCCTAAGGGAAGTTATGTAGCATTTCAAAGAATATTTAAGCCATTTTTTGCACAAATTTAATAGAAATGGTCCTCACTATTGGGTGGACCCAGAGACATAGGCAAGAGATGCCAAACTCTATTATCAATGTCAGATGGTAATTTGTCATTTGATTACATGTTTTTATTTAAGTTTTTGATTTTTAATTAATCATGAATATACATAAAAATTTGAAATTTTACATTTTATGACATTTTTAAAAATCAAACCGATTTAATTGGTGAATGGATGTGACAAGTCGTTCGACAGTTCCAATCCAATTCGATAATCAAGAACACTTATTTGCCAAACAATTTACAAGTTCCTTTGAGTATTTCAAGAATTTTATAAGTTTGAGAAATTTAATATTTATAGTTTAAACTTCACTTTGAGTTTATCAGTGTAGTTTATGGATCAATCAACAATATGTAGGAAAAAGTTGAATAGTTATAGCAAAGGGTTGACTTCTTCTAGTAACAACCTTCTACCACCTTTGTAACTAGATATGTCCTTGTACCACTTCTATAAATCTTGTATTAGTCCCTTGTGCACAAACCATGAACTAGGTATGAAGATAGGATCTTACCTACTCTCTAATAATGCACATTTAGTCAATCAACCATGATACAAAAAGCACAACCTACTCTGTCTTCAACTTCACCACCACCCAAATGTATGTTGGTTACCCTAAGATATAATAGAACACATGTTTCTAGCTCCATGGTCTCTAAAAGTGATTCATCAGCTTTACTACAATCCTAGGAGGTCAAATATATCACACTAGAGTAACCTATAGTAGAAGAACAATAAGATTCATTAAAATAAGTAGCTTGTGCAATAGAATGGTGAGTCAAAAAAGAAGAAAAGAAATGCCATAAGAAGAAGGCTCAATAATAATAAAATCAATAAGAAAATTAGTAATCTTAAGTAGTTGAGACCATAGAAAATGCCCAAGAGGTATAATAATATTGAAATAAGGATATCAAGGTTGCGAAGAAGGCACAAGAAGCTACTGATGCATCTAAGAAATCACAGGAGGAACTAGATCAAAGTAAAAAAAGAAGCTGAGCTCATTACAAAGGCTAAGGCCAAAGAAGAAAAGAAAACATAGGAAATAGTGTCATAAGTAAATTAAGCCATGGAATATGGCACTCACACATAAAAGTAAGATGAGGAAGTTGAAAAGAAGAAGATGATGAATCCGTGTAAAAAAAATAGGCCCAAGCATAAGCACAAAAAACTGAAGCCAAGGCATAAGTACAAGCACAAGCACATGCTTAGGATGGAAAAGTGAAGGATAATACTCTAGAGGAATAGAATAAAGTAGAAGTACATGTGTAGAAACTATAGGAGGAAAAACAAGAAAAATATAAATTTGTGCAAGATGAACTTATTACAAAAAAAGGAGGATGATAAAAGAAGATAAACTGAAGACGTTGTACAGTAACTCAAGATTGAAATAAAAGACACAACATAGAAATATTATGTAATTAAGCCATAATAAGATAAATTAGAGCATCTAGAATAAGAACCAATTGTCACTTTAATAGGTTTGTATCTACTAGAATTGCCTTTAGGAGGAGTTTGGTTATGGGACATCCTAACTTTGGGTGCTCAATGCACCACCTTCTCACTCTCACTTTTAACCATGATATGACCTAACCCTTCAATGACTTCAATCACATTTGAAGCATTTCCCATCTATTAGGAAGCTTTATTGGATGTCTTTAGACTACTATTGAATAAAAGATTAGAGGGCACAATAACATTCCAAGAGTTCATTGCATAGAAGGCTACCTCTTTAGAGTAGGAAATAGATCAATCCAAGGCTGAGAATGTTGAGTTGAAGGATCACCTCCATAAAGCTACAAAAATTATATAGGATTTATATCCTAAGTGGGTTACTCGAGTGATTGGGGACCAAGTCATGTCTAACCATCATAGACTCAAGACTCTAGTTTATGAGTTAACCAAGGACTAGTACACAACATAGAAACTCCATGCAATTGACACATTAGGATAAGATTTTAAGACCAAGGGTATGACTCTCATCACTTTGATAGATGATTTTTAATTCATGATAGACACTAATATGCTTCAATTACAATAAGTCACATATAGCTTGTTGGACTAGAAGCAACAACTAGGTAATTCCTTAGCTAGTTCTAGTGCAGACTTTGCAATAACTACCATCACCAAATTAACCATGGTCAGCCACATAACCATCAGGGTAGAGAAGGATGGAACACTATAAGAGTCACTAAATACTAGGGAAATTTTTTGTGACAACCTATTCAACTAGTAGATTCAACATTTACATAGTTCTTTCACTAGCCTCTAGGATCAAAGACACATAGACAAGATCGAACAACTAAGTGGAGAGATTCAGACAAGGGTTACCAACACCAAATCAACCATGAGTATTAATAATTACATAAATATCAAGTATATAATTGTTTATCATGCCCCATTATTCACATTATTATGGATGATCTAAGAAGTGATGCTAGAATGGAATGCCTATAAGACTAATCTAACTCCATTTTCCAATGAAGTTTCCTAGATTATCAACACACATATGTACAAGCCAACTTCAGAGCTCTAATAGATCACTGCTTGGCATAAGACTATGTAGTCCAAGTCTAAGGAATCTTCTAGTCAGTCATCATCTATGTCTATGCCACCTCCATCAAGTTAAGTACTGCATAGAGTATAAATTTTGAATAAACATTTTGCATTGGGGATGATTGAGTAAGACAAGTGGGACCAGGTTGGTTAAAAACCTATAAAGGTAAGACACCTAGTTATGCTAGCCTATTAAAAACCCAAGAGAGTGGTAGGCTAGTATTATACTTAGTTGAAAACCCAAAAGCGTGGCTAAGTAGTGCATATAAGGTAAAAACCAAAAATGGTACCTTGAGCAATTAATGTAACTCTTACTAGTCTAACCATTTCTTCAGTATTATGTTGTAGAGCCTATTTACACATTACAATGTATTTAAAATATTATTTATTAAAATTTATTGTACACTCTTAATGTATTGATGTATTTCAAATATTTTACATAAAAATTATCTGAACCTCCCTTTTTATGGGAGCATAGATACATGGTTTATCTATACTTATATATGTGTGGTGTCATCACCCATGATTAATGAGAAACCATTATAGGTTGACTTGGCCCGTCATTTTTGTACCCATTATTTTTTAAAACTATTATTTTGGTTACCTATTGATGTAATTATATATATGTTTACATATAATATGTAATACATTAGAAGAACTAAGTTTGAGAAGGTGAATAGAATATATAAATTCATGTGTGAATTTAGGAGAGTTTGTAGAGCACATCTCCAAACAATATTTATGCATTATAATTATGAGAAGATTGATTTGAGAGTGGATTTTACTCTTATAGGATTGTAATAAGATCTGATGAAGTTTTTCTTGGTGGGTGTAGCCCACATTGGGTGAACCATGTTAAATATTATCTTCTTGTTGTGAATTTAAATTTTTGTTCTTTATGTATCTATGTTCATAGCTCTTGTTATTATGATTCTATGAAATTTTTACACATTAATTTTTTTTTATTTCTAATGTTTATATTTTGCTCACTTGTGTAATTTTTGAAGATCCTATGTTGTTGTCTTAGTATGAGATAACATTTTAAGTCTGAGAAAGTGTTGGGAGAAGAACTCAGATTGTAAAGTTGTGTAGGATATTTGTCTAATATCCATGAATTATGTACTCATTTTATCATGTATAAGTCTATTTTTTCATATCTTCATGACATGTAATAGGTTATATATGAACATAATCCACTTTTATCACCAAATATGAGAAGAAGATGAACAATCATAGACTAGAAACACAAACACACACACACACACACACACACACACACAGATATATATATATATATATATATATATATATATATATATATATATATATACTTTGGATTGTAAGAAGAATAGAGTTCTACTTTTAAAGAGATCAATAGATACTTATCTAGTTATGGTTACCTATGTGATTTCTCACTTTGTTCCTTCCATGCATTCTCATATATAATGTTTGATTAATTTATATCTAATTTAATTTGAATACTCTATTTATTTTAAATGAATCACTAGTTGTTCTTACCTCTATTTTAACACATGATAATTCACACTTTCTATGTTTCTATTACCCAACCTCTTAACTAAATATGATACACTGTTATGTGCACTATAGTATTTCCTAGTTATCCTTGCCCTTATCATGTTATGATGATTCAAGAACCTCTACTACTAGGAAGGACAAAAGCACTAATAATTTTTTGAAGCCTATACACCGAGAAGTGGAAGTTGGGTGTATGCCATTTCAATTGTAAGGGATGGATCCCTTTTTATTGATTTTAAGAGATCCTCTATTAGTTTATCCATATGTGCCCTAGAGACTACCTCAATACAATAATTTTCATTCAAGAATATAAAATCATGTTCATATCGATCATGTTGGTAAGGGATATCTAGGCCTATGATATGAGTTTGAATGAGTCCATGGAGATATAAATCCTTATGTTTTAAGGACATCATTGAATATAATTCCTTATTTTTTCCAACCTTACCAAAGTGATTCTTATTTGTATAACATATCCATTCTATCATAAGATAAGATCCATGAAAAATGATCTTTTATTTATTATTCATTTCATTGTCAATGCTCCACTAGAGATAGTAGGCTATTTATTATTTAGTCAACTTATATGGGACATACTTGGGGAGACACAAAGGTGAAACCTTGGTTCCCACCACTATGATTATTATATATTATGGGTATAGTCCATATTATCACTAGAAAATTTCACCCTAGAGATGGTTATTCAAGCCTACTCTAAAATTTGGGCAACATTGGAATACCTCTAGGCTTGTGGGTTTCCTATGGTAAAGGTAGTCCTCTAGGTTTAATGGATATCAACCTAGATTGATCCTTGAGTGCTTATCACCTACAATACCTACTTGCTCGGGTGGAAAGAGATAAAAATAGACATGAAATTAAACTACCATAACTAGGTGATACACCAAAATTATCTCCATTAGACTAACATACACTTGCATTAAAAAGTATGGCTCATAACACTAGTCTCAAAATCCTAAATTGCTCTAACATTAGTATTTCAAACATGGAGCTGATATGCATTGAAACACTCAAGGTGAATGAACCATAGGTCATATTTTAGATAATAAGGCTATTATTTACACTTAAATATATAAAAATTCACTTGAATAAACTTCATGTGACCTGTTAGATTGAGAACTACTTACATCAAACATGGAAGAGTTGAGAGAAAATAAGGATTGATACTAGTCAATTGACCTTTAAATATATACTACTTCACACACCTAGATAAGATAGCTTATGAAATAAAAACTAGATTGAAAATATTTATTACAAAGGCAAATTACAATATCAAACTAGTAGGGATTTGTCATACTAGGTGTGGATTCCCTAAAAAAGCCAAAATGGCTTACATTTATAGAATAATGTGAGAAGAAAGAGAAGTGAAGTTCAAAGGTCATAAGAAAAATTTTCAAGATGTGAGAATTATTTATGTCATAGGAAAATATAATGTGAAACAAACCATGAAGGTATTCTTGGATAAGTGTCCATCTGAAGCATGAAAAACTCCTCAAACTGGTGTAGGGTCCTCAAATGGCCTTCTTAAAAACTACCTTCATGATGAGGCATCTCTTGACTGCTCAGAACTAAACTAGGAAGATTTAACACATGTGCACTATTAAGAGGGGTTGTAAAAAGGATGAAAAAGTCATTAGATGTTTCCCTAATTCCTATCTTTGTTCATTACAATTGTGTTCACTGTCTATAATCATTGATAGATCTTCTCAACCTCATTATTCACATTTATCATCCAAGTTGGATTAATTTGATCAAGAAAATATATGGAATAGGTGTTAGGACACCTATCTAGAGTATCTTTCCCTCCCACTCCATCAGGAAAATCTTAAAAAAATCTAAAATTATACTTTTGACCTTCTCACTTGGTATTCACTTTGTATTTTCACTGCCTGTCTAAGACTACCTGAGATGAACGAGTCAAAAAAAGTGTTTCCATGCCTATCTATTATGAGAAATGGATGAAGGGAGTTATAAAAACTCCACTTGACCTCCCCAAATTATTATCATTATTCAAATATCCTATGTACCTATAGAACAAGTCAAATCCTTGAAAAAAAACCTTGTATTATGCTTGTCCATATAAGTAGGGTACAGATTGATTTGATGTGATGGAGCCTACGAGAGTGCTTAACATATCTAGATCACTTTCATGGCCACATAACCCCCTCTAAATTCATATTCTTTATTAATTTATCTATTGAGTCTTAGACAAGGTTTTAGGAGGATTTTTAGTGGTTTGGATTGTAAACACCTATAATTGGCCACAATTGGCTTTCAACCGGACTTCAGACCAATTCTTACCAAACATTAAAAATTAAGCATAAGAATCATTGCACATCCAAAATTTTATTACACATCATTTGTAAAATCTCATAATCACATTGAGACATCCCTAATTGGGATGTCCTACTGTATTCAACAATAACATCTCACAAATTCATCCCTAATCATTGTATGGCATCACAACAGTCAATTTGGCCTATAGACATATTAAGTGAGGCACATGAATAAATATCAAATATTGAAAGAGATAAATGGATAATCATAATTAATTAACAAGCTAAACTGAATTAAATTCCAACTTGAATTATCCATGTGTAATTAATGAATAACTAAAAAAGGAAATTTAAAAATGTAAATATTTTAGCCTTTCATCATGACCTTTGTGAGCTATCAAGATCTTTAGAAATATCCTAAACTATCTTATTTTTGAGACCCATGTCTATTCATTGAAAATCATTATTACTTGAAAATTATTAACTCTATTAGGGTTATATTTGACTCACATAGGTTAGGATTTAACCCATTCCATGTTTAAACTCTGCCTTGACTCACCTTGGGTTGGAGTTAGTTCCTAATAATATAAATATAATGCCATGCCTATTTAATTTTAAGTTATTTTGGTGTAAATTTATCATGCACAAATGACTTCAAGGCTTGGAAATTATAGAGTTATAATTCATGTTTTATTACATGAGATTCATATGAGTAATGTTATAATGCCAAAATATTGAGCCAAGCCACATCAAGCTAACACAAGCCACAATGTTACCAAGGAGAGAGGGAGCTACACAATGCTTCATTGCCAAAGACTCTTTGAGCACAAACTGGGCAAGCCACTCAAAAAATCATTTAGAGATCACAAGGAAGGTAAGATATTGTGTGTATTTTGCATTTTAGTTGTGATTTTCATTTTATTTTGTTCATTACACTCACCCCTAAGATCTAGGCTTGTAAGTGTTAGTGTTAGTATGTTTTAATTGACTTGTTCTAACACTCTACTAACCTCCCTTCCTATATTTCTATGATCACAAATGGCATGCTTGATGGGACATAAGTCAGCCCACATACCAAGGAGACCAAAGTGAAACTCTTAGTTTTTTAAATGAATGCTTGATCATATTTAGAAATGGAGTTTTTACTTTGTTTTTCCATATTCTATTTTTAATGTTACATAGACTTACATAGAGAATGATATTGGTTTTCCCTAACCAACATCGGTCCTATACTAATCAGCCTCAGTCCTATCTAATTGGTATTGGTTCTTGTGAAAGGTAGAAAAATGATATATAAATTGAGTTTTTAAGTGTCCTTTAAAGTTATAAGTTATCATTTGTAATTTTAAAACTTTCCAAGTCTATGTTTAACCATCTTGTTATAAGATCTAGAGGTTTTTTGTGGAGATTCTATTTTGATTTAGGCTAAAAATATTTTAGTGAAGATTTGTTTTTTAAGGGTTCATAGACAACCAACATTATTTTTTACTGACCAACATCAGTTGTGTTATAAATGGCATCAGTTCCCTTCTAACCATCATCGGCCACTATTTTGATCTTTTAGTAAAAAAAATAGAGAAACCTAAGAGCTTGTTTACAAATATTATTTTCTCATTCATGAAAGTGCTTCAAGGTAGGACAAAAACCTCTAAAATTTGTAGGACCAAAGAAGGAAATAAACATAAATTTGTAAGTGTTTAAATCTTAAACATTTCATTTTAGTGCCTAAACGAAATTTGCTTAAGTCTTGAACATTTCATTTTAGTGTTTAAAAGTATTCTAGGTGTTTATGTTTAGTTATTTTGTGAAATTTTTACATGTTTGAAACTAAGGCCAAGGGGTTGAGAATTTCACAAACACTTCCATTTAGTGCATTAAAGAAAATAATTGTTTGTTTTATGATAGATCTTTTATACTTGTTTGTTTTTCACAAATGAAGGATGCATGTATACTCTCCCCCATCCCCTTTAGGGAACTTGGGTGATCAAAAGTGCTCTTTACTTGAAATTATGATTTTGTGTAAGGTGTGAAAAGAATGTTGTTAAGGCTCTCCCAAAAACCCATATGTTTTGGGTGATCTAAACATAAACTTTAAAGTCTTTTCATTTGGTCATTTATTTTATGTAACTTGGCTTATAAGCGGGAGTTCATATCTTTCTCATGATCTTTAGGGGTGATTTGACTCAAGACTTAATCTCCTAACATCATACCAACTTAGCTCTATTATGGGGTATATAAATCAAGGAACATATACTATGGTTTCTAGGGGGTTGAGTGGATAACTTTTCTAATTGTAATGAAAACTTGAGTTAGGTATGGCTAACTAGGGGATTCCACTAAGAAGAACATAGATGGAATCATTATAAAAAATAATAAACCCTTGAATAGTAATTTATTTGGTATAAAATCAATTTACATGGGTCATATCTAGTGTAAACCACACTTGAGACATCTAGATGGTCAAAAATATAAGTTTTAGAACAAACCTACTTGCCACAGACATATTGTTGATGCAAGATGAGTAGCCCAAAGTTTTATGTCACTATAAAATATCTTGGGAGAAGGGGGAGGTGTCAAAAACCTACTAATTAATGCAATTTTATTTTTGGATTAACACTTAAAATCCTCACAAGAGTACTATATATATGGAATTTGCCAATATTATGCAACCTTGTCAATTTTAGGATCTAGGATGTTAAACTTAGGTGTTTTATGTCATTTTATCTTTATCGCATGGTATTGAGTATAATATAACCATTTTTGTTTATTATTCCAAATTAAAATGAGTTTTATTTATATGTCACTCCCTTTTTTGAGGAAGCATTACATTGGCCATTTTTATAAAATGCTTTTTCCTTAGTCTTTTGATAAATATTTGTGTGTGTGTCACTTGATGGGAAAGGGTAATGTTATGCTACCCAATCCATTTCAAGTTTTGTGCCTTGGAGTCTTGAAAAAAACCATCGATCACATATTTAGATCTTGATAACATTGTTACAATGCTTGAATCATTTCATAGACTTGTTTTTGCTTATGTCTAATTCAAAACCAATCCATTGTGACTTTTGGGTCTTTGTCTATTGTCATTATGTCATTAAAATTTGTCTATCTTGTTGATAAAAGAAACTTAATTTTTCCTAAGTTTAGTTTTTAAATAACCTTGACAAGTTTAAATCTAAACATTGATTGATTTCTATTTATGCCTTGTGTAATTTAATCCTAGACATCGATCTTTCTCTTTTGTGTTGTGCAACTTAGGTTAATTATTTACCCAAGTTAGAAAAATATTGTTTGTGCCTTTATTTGGGAGAAAAAAGATCTTCCATATGATTTTTTTTCATGTCTTATGCCATTTGATGAAGTTCATGTCTAAATTTGAATGCCTATTCTATGCCAAAGTGTTTCAGATTTGTTAGATTTAATCTCACCTTGTTTTTAAGTCTAGATTTTGTGATTTTTTTTCCAAAAGTCCTATCACATGTTTATTTTAAGCCTAGATTTTTATTATACATTTGGGAAAAATACCTAACAACTTTTTATTTTCTTTTATTGGACTCATTTGGAATACTTTCAACCTAGAGTTTGGCATTCCTATTTTATTTCATATACTTGACATTTTAGGTGAGAAACATTAAACATTTGGTGTTAGACTATTTTCTACCAGATTTTAGCATAAGCCATTTTGTAGATACATCTTCCCTTAACCAAGTTAGACCAAGTTTTAACCATTTGTCCTTTGGAAATTAATTTTTAGAGTTTGTATAGTTGTAGCCCTTTGGCATAGCTTTCATCATTGATGTAGATATGTCTCATTACAATTATGGTGGAATCATATACAATCCAAATTATGATAGAATGGTTGCACAAATTGAATTTTTTCAATAACATTATGGTGAAGAAGTGGTTTGTGAGATAGATTCTTATCCTCTTTGCAATCTTCAATTTAGGTAACAAAGCCAAGATCCTCAAGTGTAGTATTTGGTGATACCTTTTTTTGGCTGGTTGATGTATGATCTTCCTTCTCTCACCGATCATGCCATATATTCTTCCAATTATATCACTAACCCTCCGTTAGATTGTGTGAGCCACTAAGATCCACAACATCCAAGGATTACCAATTCTATTTCACTACCTCATCCTTTGGCTTATGTGAGTAATCAAGCTCCATAATGCCCTGCTATTTTTATTCTAAGACCTCCTCCTTTGGCTCATGATAGCAACAAATATATAAAATTCCCTACCATTTCTCTTCCATGACCTCTTCCTTTGTCTTATGTGAGAAACCAAGCTTCATAATGAATTATCATTACCATTGTAGGAATTACATATATGGTAGCTCGTTATCCCAACAAAGTTATCCAATCACAACTCATTGAGTAATAGTTATGGTCCTATACCATAAACAAACCTTTTTTAAGCCTACCATTATCTAACCACTGACCATTATACATCCATTTGTAACCATTCCCCACTTTAGAAAACCCCTGCCAATTGTCTATCCCCAATCAAGCTAATCAATACCTCTCCAACCAATCTAATCATTCTAAGACAAAGATATATTCAAAATTGGTATTTTAAAATTACTTATAAACCAAGGTCAAGAGAACCAACTAATATGAGATGTTTTTGTTGAAACACCTATTTGTGATGAGTTGATCTATGATGAATCACCTTTTTATACTTTACCCATTGTCAAGGAGTCTCACTTTGACAAGCTAATCTTTGTTGAGCCACTTCTTAATGATTATAACCACCTTTAGGAAAATTATTATCTTGACCATATGCCTATTTTAAAAAAGCTTCTCTTTGCCAAGCTAGTGTCTACAGAGTGGTCTCTTGACCTTTTTCAACTCATTGAGGAGTCTCACTTTAACAAACCAATCTCTATGGAACCTACTATGCCATCATAAGCCATTACTTATCCCATACCAAACATTCAATAAAACATCATTGTAATAACATCCACACTAGATGAATAATCAAACTTGAAATTAGGTTATATTCTTGAACTCACATCAGATTTATCATCAAAAGTAGAATCAATTTCAATATCAACATCAGATACTGAGTCCTTTGAGTTAGAATTAGCTTCAGAATCAAAATATGTTTATGGTTATTATAATATTGGTTACACATGCCTTGAAGATAAATTTGAATATATTTTTGATCCTTCAACAATTTTTGAGGATTATTAATTTAGCTCTGACATAATTTATCGACATATCTTCTATGAAGATTATGATACCTCTCTCCATTCCATTACCATTTCACATGCCATTATACCAACCAACCTATCAATTATATTGACCTTTCACCTCCCATAAGTGTTGATTGGGACTGATAGAATCATGCCTTATTAAACTACATCCAATGGTGACATATCATTTGTATAATATCAAGAGGTGAAAAAAAATTCATGCAAAAGAAGAACCATCTCCTAGTGAAACCTTTCTAGAGGTACTAAGAGGAAATCAAAGTCTAAACTTAGCATCTTCTAGTGAAACATTTTTAGAGATGCTAGAAGAAAATTAAAGTCAAAAGTTATCCTTCTTTAGTGAAACCTTATTAGAGGTGCTATGGGACAATAAATAAAAATTCATTGGTGAAAACCTATTAGAGGTGTTGATAGTTAATCGCAAAATTTATTCACTACTTGATGAAGACATTATCAAAGGAAAAATAATTATAGCTTCCAATATAAAACATAATCATATGGCAGTTACTCTTAGGCTCAAACAACATAAAAATCTAGTGGTCCTATCAAGAAAATATTCAAAATTCTTCGACTCCACCACATTCAATGTTATGTCAAATCCAAAATCAAAAACATTATGTGTGCCTAAAAATCCCAGTCTTCATTTATTTCTCAACCTTTATACATTACATTATAATCCACCATTACATCACCAAATCAAACCTGTCATCCAATATCTATCCATATTTACCATTCTTGGAAACACTTCCCTTTATAGATGATACAAAGATACCTTGTCTCGATGTCTGAAGCAAATAAAATCAAATACTAATGAAGACCACAACAACATTATTGTAATCCAAATATGTAGCAAGTTCTTTATAGAATAATTATTTAGAAGAGGTGTAGGCTACCAATTTACATGATTGATTATTTTAGTTGTCTCATATATTGATTAGGATGTGTATCTCCACATCAATAAGAACAACATAATCATTTAATTGCGTAAAACCATAAAACCATACTTATACCTTGCCAAAAAAAATACCTTTTCCATTTTGTCATTACCTTGGCCAAAATCATTTAACTTATCATTTTCATTTTTCATTTCTCTTTACATTGTTTCATACACTGCCATTTACATTACCACTTGGGGGAACCCTCTTACCACTACATCCAATATTCATACCATCATTGTCCTAAACAATGTCATACCCTATATCTCTCTACCATGCCATCCCTATTTGACTAAAGCCTATTTTTAGCCATATTATGCAACCCCTTTTGATCTTGGTTCCTTTAGTTTTTCTTGTACCTTCTATGAGGGGATTTTGATCCACTTTCAATAGTTATAGAATTGTATGTTTAAATGATAGTTTTTGAAAGTAGTGTGAAAGTGGATATAACAAGTTCTATTTCAATTATGTTTGACTGGTGCCACTGATTATAATATCCTATGGGAAAATCATTGTTCCACCTTATGTTAATAATTATAACCACCTATGGGTAAATTATTATCATAGACATATGTCATTATTTCCTAATTATAACTACCTATGAGAAAAGTAGTAACAACACATATTGCCATGCATTGCCTCATCACCTTACCATTACTATTTTCATTTGCCTTTCCATTTTCCTCAATTTGAGAACTTATTATTACCTAGTTAGTTCATATTGCCTTTTTTGTTGGAAAAATTAATGTGACTTGAGGTCCTAATAGGACTATGTAGGTTCCACTTGATTCAAATTGAGGTTAACTCAATCCATATTTTCCATATGCTTTTGCCATTTTGTGAGTGGTATCTTGTCAATATCTAATGACTTAAGGTACCTCACAATTCCGCAAACATTTTTCATGTCTAAGCATAGTTAGTCATCCTTGATCCACCGTAATTGGGAAAATACATTGTTAGGATGATTTATTTTGCTTTTAATTTTAGGATTGTTATGTGTTTGTTTGCTTACTTATTTGTTTGTTTGCTTGCCTATTTATTTGATTTTAGTACTATGTTTCAAATTAGTCTATATGTTTTCATTGGGTAATTCCTTACACATTATTATGGAGTCTATCCATACTCATACATCAACATTGTCATCATGGTTTTTATCATTAGTGCATTGTTTTTAATTTGTTTATTGGATTAGGAGTCAGTCCTTATGCATATGTTAGCCAAGTTATCATGGTGTTTTATATAATTATGCATACCATCATGTGCTATAAAAATAATTAGCTTGGGAAGTCTTACAAGAAATGGAGATGTTAAAGTTTATCCTTAGTAACCTTGGAAAAATCCTCCCATCCTTATTGATCAAATCAACCCATTAACCATTCTAGTTATATTAATGCTAATAAGGATGAACATCTTTGAATTGGTAGGTACAACTAAATCATTCACATTGATTAATCATATTCTTCTAATAATCTCTTTCATCACTTTACATAACCTCATATGCCTAATTTTTTATGGCTTCTTCAATCATTAGACCATCCCATATAAGTTTGTGCCTACTCATCTTTAATCTATAGTACATGTTATATCCTTGAGCTATAATTGATAATAATCCCTAATGGGGTAAAATCACACATATTTATTCAATCCAAGTCATCTTAATGATTATAAAAATTTGTGGGAAAATTATTATTTTGACTCATCAGGCCTAACTAGGGTATATGCATATATCATTGACTATAACTACCTTTGGGCAAATCAATTTTTCAACCTTTGTTATTGATTATAACCACCTTTGGGAAAATAGATAATTTTTAAATAAATGCATGCAAGCATTTTATCAATTGGATTAATATCACCCATTGGTTAATTCTAATTCTTTTTCTTACTTCTTTTTGAGGGACCATCCGTCACACATATATGTCGGCCACTCCCTTGATGGGGAATCATTACAAGATTCCCAAATATTGTTTGGAGATTCTTATTCAATCATTATCTTATTTTCAACTTGTTTCATTATTTGAGAATACATTACTATGCCTATATATTTTAACATCTTCCCAAACAAGGGTAAACTATAGACACCTAAAATTTGCCAGAACTAGATTTTGACTAAAATTTAGACCATTTCCTACCAACCATTGAAAATTATGCTTAGGAATCTTTGAATGTCTCAAATTTGATTACACATAATTTGTCAAATCTAAAAATAATATTGAGACATACCTAATTGGGTATCTTACCATATGCAAAAATAACCTCTCACATATTCATATTAATAATCTTGTGGCATCGCAACAATCAATTTGGCCTATGAACCTATTAAATGAGTCACATGAACAAATATCAAATCTTGAAAGAGATAAATGTCTAATCAAAATTAATTAAAAATCTACGTCAAATTAAATGCCTAGTTGAATTATCCACGTGTAATTAATAAATAAATAAATAAGTAAATTAAAAAATGCAAATATCCTATCCTTTCATCACGACCTTAGTGATTTGCCAAGATCTTTAGAAATATCCTAAAACATATCATTTTGGAGACCCATACCTACTCATTGAAAATCATTTTTACTTGAAAACTATTAACTCTACTAAGGTTATATTTAACTCACCTAGATTAAGTTTAAACCCATTCCATGTTTAAACTCCACCTTGACTCACCTTGGGTTGGGTTAGTTCTTAATCCTATAAATAAAATGCCTTGCCTATTTGAATTAAAGCTATTTTGGTGCAAAGTTATCATGCACATATGAATTAAATTCTTATAAATTGTAGAGTAATGATGTGTTTTTTTTCATGAGATTCATATCAATAATTTATAATGCCAAAATATTTATCCAAGTCACATCAATCCAACACAAGCCACAATGTTTCCAAGGAGAGAGGGAGCTACACAAAGTTCCATTGCCAAGGACTCTTTGAGCATAAACTTAGAAAACCACTCAACAAAGCATTTGGAGATCTCAAGGAAGGTAAGGGATTATGTGTATTTTCCATTTTATTTGTTTTTTTTTTCATTTTTTTCATTAATCTCACCCATAATATTTAGTCTTGTAAGTATTAGTGTGTTTTTATTGAGTTTTGTTTTCTTGTTCTAACACTCTACTAACCTCCCTTCTTGGATTCCTATGATCACATGGACTGAATAATTATTCATAAAAAATAGAAATTAAAACCCCAAAGAAATCCATTTGAGTTTGGAGTTAGGACCCTCCTCAAATATCCCAAATTCCTTTGGTCACCATGCAATGTGTTTTTATAGGAATGAGCATCTGAAGATGGCCTATTGAGCTCTTTCGTGCATTCTAAGCACCCCTATCATGGTTTTAGGCCTACATGACCAATTTGGTGAAAATAAATCTAAAATAATGAAATAAATAAACATTATGTCTCCCATTTAAGGATATAAATTGGACTATAATGGTCATATGCTCTTAAAAATGAAACTAGGCCCCTACAGGGCTTATGCCTAGTTCTAGGCCTAATAGGTCTAGCTGTGCTTGATCACCTAAGACAACCTCTAACTATTTTATTAGGAATAATATAATCCTATATTATTTTTCATGCTCAAAAAAATATTACACTCCATTATGGAACATCATAACACTCCTCATGTTATTCTCCTACCTTCTACTCACCAAGTCTGCAGTCATGTCTTGATTAGGATTTCCCTCAGGCTGAGACAAAATAGAGGAAATAACCCCTATTTACTTAGAAAAAATTATTATATGAGAGGATTTATTAGTTAATGAATTTTATCTATACAAAATTTCAAAGTTAAATCATCTCTACAGGTCTCTTAAAAATCCAAAAACCTAAGACTAGCTTATAACATAAGTGACTGTGCAGGGTTTTAAGAAACCTCAAAATTATGACTGTATGAAACTTTATATACTCTATATATTTGGCTGTATAAACTCATTAATTTTATGTAAACACTATTAAGGTAGTTTTAAACATGTTAAAAATCCCACACTTCTACCAACCTCCTCAATTTACATCTTTGCTTTGATATAATTGGTCTATCTACTATAACAAATAACACATAAAAATAAAAGAGAGTTAAAGACTTTTTTAGGTATCTTTGATCTTTGTGTTCATGACCTGAGATCCTCTTGAATCAAATAAGATAATTTTACAATTATTTGAACTCAAATCTTGTCTCAAAGATATGTTCAATGTTCAAACTACCTTTTCCCCTAGCATGCATTAGTCTATCTACTAAGTTGATTGTGTCACCTATAGGTGATAGTCAGGGAGGGTTCAAAGAGATTAATTAGATGTTCATTATAGATTTAGAAATTAACTACTTCCTAATAATCCTTCTAATATCATTATATCAATTTAACTTGAGTGAATACCTATGACTTCAAGGTTATTAACTTCTTGTCTCTCACCATTAATTTTGTGTGGGTCTATAGTCAGGATGTAGGTGATACCTTAGGAGAAAAAAGAGAACTTGTAGGTGATGACCTATGTTAAAACATTATATTTCAACTCCTTTCATTATTCCTTGGGTGACTAGTGTCATTATCATTCAAATGGAGTCACTTTGTCTTGAATCCTACAACCAATATGTCATGTTACATTATAATACCATTTAGGCTTCAACAATACTATAGATTATTGAGTGTCTTCAGTAGGAACTTGATTGAATTGGGGGCCTACTTACACTATCCTCTCATTACTAAGTAATCAACTTTATATGTCAAAGAATTACCCTTAGGATTAGGATAAAATATGGAAATCACTTAGATTGACCAAACCTCAAGATGTTTGACTATGAGATGATCCTTTATGAGAAAGGATCCCATTTTTTGAGATATTAAGGTTATCTATCTCTCTTGTAAATTTCTTGACTTATAATCATGTGTGTAGGTCTTCCTACCACATGATGGCTTTACCAATATCATAATGACATTCTAATGCTCATAGAATTATTTGGAAGTGTCAAGCAAGTTCAACACATTCATTTTAACTATCTCAAACCTATATTTGGAGTTACCTATAGGTTTCACTATTGAAGACTTCCTGTAGGTATAGATATATAGGACTATGTTTGGTGTATTATCTCTTACATCCAATCTTTAGCTATTTTAAAGGTTCAATCCCATTATTTTCTCTTCAAAATCATCTCAATACTTTGAAATATTATTTCCTTACAACCATGACTATTAAATACTTAGTTCCAATTGATTATAGGTAATAGTCACCAAGGAAATTGACTATGTGTATGTTTTAGGCCTTGCACTTCATCAAGTGATAGTATTTATGACCAAACATCCAAAATAAGAGACTAGTAATTATGATTAGATAGGATGAAACATAACATAAAACTTTATTCTTAAACCATTTTATGAGTAATAAAAATATGCTACTATGAAACATCTCTATAGACTATCAAGGGAGTCCACTAGCAAGATGAGAAGTTTTGATCATGCCTCCACATTTACTTATGCAAACCAGAATAATAACTATGTGATAATTGTGTTCACATCCCTCAAAACTATGTATATAACTTTAATTTCATATGAAAATACAAACATAGAATAAACTTTAAGGCCATGGGGATGTGTAGGTATAAAAGAACATACTTTTTTAGCAATGGTTCATAGAACATGGTGCACCAAACCTAAAAATATTTCCATGGATTTTAAGTAGACAAATATTAATACCACTCACCAAGTGAAATGGCTCTAACTTACATCCTCTTGTCTGTATGAAGTAGAGATTGGTTAAACTTTTGTGCTTGTCTAGGATAGCGACAAGAAAATTAGGTTAGGTTTTGTCATTTCTAGACCTATCAAAGCTTCCTAAACATGTAAATCGACCAATAGGACCTAAATATACTTTTCTAAAGTATCCACATGTGCCACAACTATTGTAAAATTTATACAACTACCCAAAACCACATTAACTACAATTTTCCTACTAATCTTCTTGTTCTAACATTGCATCTATATTTTGTCAATTTTGCAATAGTTAATTTGACATATTATAACTTGGGGTATGTTGAATATTATTTTGGAACTCTTTTCCTTATATTAAAACTATACCATTTCCTAAAATGACTTAAAATGTGACCTTTAGATGACATAAGACCAATTATATAAATGTGACAAGAGAAGAATCATATATTTGACCTTATATGAGACCATGGCACACAATTTACACCATAGGGCACCCATAAAACAAGTTTGAATATATATGGGGTTGACCTAATTTTACTTATGGTCAAATTAGTTAATATTTTGGTGATTTTTCATGGGTAGTAAGCCAACTATGCCAAAGACCAGTAGCTTACTCCTATCAATTGGGATATGGAGTCAACTATAGCCTATATGGACACTAAATCACCTCTGAAATAACACAAAATAATAGAAAACAAACACACAAGATAACACAATACAAAAAACACACATGTGTTCTCAAGAATACTTATATGAAATACACATTAAATAAATAAAACACACCTATCCTAGTATGTACAAGACCTCATACCCTTGACGTGAATAAGAATTCATCATTTCTTCAACCAAGGTCAAAGATAGTACCTCTTGCATTATTTTGTCCCCATTAAATCAATCCATCATGTGAAGCATACTTATCCTTAAAAACATGATTGTGTAAGAAATCAAATGAATTACCATCTTTATCTGTTCTTTTGTCTATAGTTGTATTTCTAGGAGATTTAAAAGGTACTCAATATTTTCCTCCAATAATATTTTTTGGATCTACAATTTACATGAATTATGCTATGTCTAATTGGCACTTCTTAAACTTCAACTTGGGAGTGATAAAAGTTTCTTCAACTTCACACTCTTCTAGGACCTAATGTACTTGATGTTAAAAACCATAAAAATTTTCTTGGTTTTTCTCAAACACATCTGAAAATGATTCTAACTTAGGTTGAGTTTTTGATTGCTCTTTGAACATAGAAATTTCTGCTTTGGCTTAACTAGACTCCTTCATGATTGTAACCTATTTGATAATAGTTTGATATTCATCTTCATGCTCAATAAAACACTCCCCTTCATTCTTGATGAGACACTCAACCAATTTACTATCAAGTTAACACTTTTTAGGAAGGGGAGTTGGCCTACTCAATTATTCAAACTCTTGAGTTATGGCATATAACCTTTGTCATAGGTCATCTTCTTCTTTATGGCTATCATGTTCATGAAATTCTCTAACTTGTGCAGGCATATTGGTATTATCTTATTCATCATATTGATCTATAATTATTTTTAAACCATAATAATCATATATCTAAATAAGTTAATTTCTCTCAATATCTTGTGGAAAAGAATTTTTAATGCTAACCCTAAATTTTCCATTACCTACCTCATGGATTATGTAGGTTACAAGATCAGTCTAATCAAAGAAGGTGTATGGATAATGTCCATAAGTATCTATACCATACTCATTAAGGAAAAAATTAGATATTACTTCAAGCTTATAATATGTTCCAATTTCTAAAATATTCTCCTCTTTATCATTGATTATGCAATTGAGGTTAGAGTTTACTTCCACATAGGGCTCAATATGAAACTTAGCTAATGATTAAGTTTTGATAGTTATTATTTATCAACACCTTATCTTGAATGCCAATAAAGACCAATCAATTAAGATGTATCCTCCTATTTTATTTATGAAATCCCTTTAGAAGAAGATAATAAAGTGAGCAAGCAAGTGAACCACTATTATATCTTAAAGGATAGTGAATCTTGGACAATCATGAAGGAGAACTCTCAAACCTTTGACTAATCCCACTAATTTATCTAGTTTCCCATCAATTTGTATCAACCCTTATTATATGGTTCATATTTTAGACCCAATTTATCTACCACAAGCTTAGGCATCACTAAGGTACTTGTCCTACTGTCCACAATGTAGTTGTGAACAAGCTTGTCTCCCATAATGAGAGTGAGATAGAAAGATGGAGGATTATAATATTTGGAAGAGGTTCCAACTATGTGAGTGGGAACATTAGTGAGAGAAATATTACTATGATTTTATGGTTGAGGTGGATTTGAGACTACTCTTGTAAAATTTTCTTTTGGCCAAACATGTGAAGCACTTCCCAAAGAGAGATAAATGTTTTAGCACTCTTCAAAGAATCAAAAATGTTAAAATAAAGATAATTTAACTTTTATTATGTCCTTGAAGGAAAATAAGTGACTTGATCTTAAGGCATTAGAGAACTTTGATTAACCCTTCAAATATTCTAATTTGGAGTAGGTACAGAAGTTGTAGGGACTACCATGCTTGTAGTCACACCTTAATGCCTTATAGGAGGGTTACTTGGACTTGTATCGACACCATTAACATCTCCTAGATAATTCCTCTTTGATCTTATATTTTTTGTAATATAATTATTTTGATTGAGAACAAAGGTGTCTTCCACTATAAAGCTATTCAAAATCACTCCTTGAGGCTACCATCCATCATTTGCTTGCGTGAGAATCTCATCTTTTACTGAAAACTAAGGAGTAACCCTTCTTTGGGATACCAAATCTTGTCCTCCATCTTAATCTTCATCCATAAACCATGCTTGATAATATTGTTATCCTTGTACCAAGTTACTATGGACTAGAACCATAACTCTTGTTTTTAATGTGGAAGTTAGATTGTATGCATTGGTTGGCCTATTAAAGTTAGGTTATCCTTGACCTCTCCCTTGACCATATTGTTGAGGTGGAAAATTTCATTGTTGAGGATAGGGGTAAGTTTTTTGATTAACTCCATAACAAAAATTGAATTGTCTAACTTGATCCTCTATGGATTTAGACATTTATCCTAATAAATAATATCTTTTGCCTTCTTAGGAGTGGTCCTAAACTTGGTATTTGCACTTGGGACTTGAGAAACATTTGGAGTAAAGACAAAAATATTAGGCAATAGAGGCATGGAGAATTTTGGAGGTAGTTTTATATCTTGTCTTAGGCCATTCTTAGTTCTAATAACAAGGCCATATACTTTAGGTAAGGTGTAACCACCCAAGTACTATAACATTATGGATATGTTAGTTCTAATATCTCTTATATATGTATGAAATACAAATATTGCATGTGTTATCATGGGAGGAGGTATCCTATGCTAAGTTATTTTAGATATCTCATTAAAATTATGCATAGCCTCCTTGGAGGATCTTTGAATTACATTTAGATAATGAATGAGTGATGTGTGATCACTTTTATCCTCAAACCTTGAGTTTAACAACTCTCCAAAATCATCCCAAGTGGTGATACATCATTCAGGCAATGTCCTATACTAGTAAAGTGTTTTCCCTCTAAGGGACATGGCAAGTAGTCTACTAGAAATGTTGACCTTAGTTACATTATGAAATATTTAGAAGTTTGAGATGTCCCTAATATGCTCACTAGGGTGACATGACATTTACCATTGAATGTGGGAACACTCTTAGTAGAATTAGGGGGTATATCATCATATTCATTCAAATGAATTGGATTTTTAGTGTTAAAAGTTGGGAAGGCATGTTGCCTAGACATGTTCTCATCAAGTTACTCTTCAATCTCTTGATCTTATTGGATTACAAAGTCCCCTTGTTATTCAAAGGTTAAAATGGGTTGAGGATGTTGAAATTCAATAGGAAGTTTAAGTTGGAGTGGGTTTATGGGGTTGATACCTCTACCAAAAGTTAACCTAGTAAGGACCATGAAGTATGAACATAATAATGTGATAAAACTTGGTCTACAATTAGATATTATCTTGAATGGAGTCACCAAATGCTAAGTAGAACACCATATGTAGCTGTGATGTTGTCAAGAACAACATTCACCTTGACAAAATGTCTTTGAGATAATGGTCCCATCGAGCATGCTAGAACTATTATTATATACACATAATATTTTCAAACTTTTATCAATTATTGACACTCTCTATC
The DNA here is from genome assembly GCA_037957365.1 of Torreya grandis. Taxonomy (NCBI): domain Eukaryota; kingdom Viridiplantae; phylum Streptophyta; class Pinopsida; order Cupressales; family Taxaceae; genus Torreya; species Torreya grandis. Next base: position 944,699 of record JARHVA010004759.1, read on the forward strand.
TTGCAAGAACCCATCAAGTCTTAATCTCTTTGAGTGCATACCCTAAGTGGTGTATTGGTAGAGCATTGGTGATTTTCAAGATTATTGTCCCTTTTCCACTTGTTATCTACACACTTGTCTCCTAAAAACCATTCCCCTAAGCTTATCCTTCACTTTTATACACTCTTCTAGTCTTTTATCACTTTTAGTACCCCTTTTCCTAACCTAAAACATCTTTTGATAGTTTACATGACTATGTCAGCTATGTCAACCTTGTAATCTTATTGGTAAAACTTATTTAGGGTCTAGGTCATCTCTTAGTTGACCTAGTCCATGACCTGATGAGTTTTTATCAATAATGATGCTAGGTCAACTGAGTTGACTTTATTGGTTGAAAATTTTGGAATTGTTTAGGGTTAGATCCACCTATATATACATAATCATTTTGCCATTATTTGGAGAAGAGAAAAATAATTAATAGATATTGCACATCTTCCTATCCACCTTTCTATTTTAGGAGTAAACTTAGGGTTTCATACTTTCTTTAGAGATATGGATCTTATCTTGTGGAAAGGTCTCTTAGATGCATTGATAGTTTGTGTAGGAAAAATTTGATTTATCTATATCATCCTTACATACCACAACAACCACTTCCAAAGCACCTTGGCTAAGGGAGAGATTGAGGCTCAACAAGTTCATCTTTAAAGGTAAGTATTCATAACTTTATTCTTCCTTTTTAAGAGTATATATATATATATATATATATATATATATATATATATGCATTTTCTCTTTTCTTCCATACATTAGAATTTTATATACATTGATGTGAGTATATGTCTTCTATGGATGTTTATTACCCCCACTTTGTGTCATAAGCTTTAGTGAGCACTTAAATTTAATTTTTTATTTACATGTTATTAGTATAGTGCATATGAAAACATAGGACTTAGTTAGGTTTATTGTGTAGTTTTGATTGATTAGAAGCTTTGAAACCCTCCCTAGTGATCTTATTCTAGTAAAAGATACACTAATTGGGTTTATCATATCCATATTGGTCATGTTCCTGATTATTAATGTATCCCCAATTAAAAGTGTAAGTAGGATCTATCTTCTTTGAGATAGGATTGATTTGTAGATCTGATTCATTTATGATTGCATACATTTTAGTAAACCCAACGTGAATCTAACCCTTTTAGGTTTTCTTTCACATTTTTCAATTCTATCATTTTATTATTTTATATATTTGTAATACTAGGTTGACTAGGATGGTATAGTTTCTAAATATTATGCACATGTTTAACATACAGTCGCATCAAAATAACTCTATTATTTTTATGGAGGTCTTCATTAGATATAGATTTCTAGATTAAATAGGTCAATAGAATACTATTATTCATTTTTAGACAATAAACTATGTTCAACAAGATGACTTAGTCTCTTATTCATCTCTAGAATATAAATATAAGTTAATCAAGTTGACTTAGTATCACATTTAGCTTGTACATCACAAAATATGTCAACTAGGTTGACTCAATCATCCTTAATAAGCTTCTGTAAATAGGGAATTATAGAACTAGGTCAACCCAGTGGACATAATTGGTAGAGCTTAAAAGAAGAATTTAAGATACTTCAACAAAAAAATTCAAAGTCCTCATCATCTTCTAACCCACCAAGGTTCCTTTATTTCTCTCTCTTTCAATTTTAGTTCTTCCTTATAGTTCTATTTCAAAAAGTTTGTAGTCTTCAAAACTACAATCTTATAAAACTTTAGGTTGACCAGGTCAACCTAGTTCTATAGTCTATCTTCTATCTAAAAGATTAGGTTGACTTGGTTGACTTATCTATTAAGGACTCCTAATTCTATAGTAGAGTATCGACCATGTAGATTATGTTACGTAATATTTGCATACACTATTGTCTAAACTGACTTTGTAATATGCTTAAATTAGGAATTAATAACTATATGCTAGTAATTAATTCACACTTTCATTTTCAATTGATTGCATGTTTAGAGTAGATCACATAATCTAATTAGGTGGTTTTTTAATATACCTTTTAGTTATACTATTTTTATCTTTCTTGCACACACTACCATGTCACATAATTTAGAAAGGTGTTTAAACATTTGTCTGCCCAAGGCCTACTTACTTAGATTTCATCACCAAGGGGTAATCTGACTTGGTTTTTTGGCCATGTATAAACATGTGGTTAATGGTATATATTTTTAATGCACTTGACACCCTTATCATTGCAATATTGTGAAGTGAGAGGGTAAGCCCTAATACCAAGCTAGTACCATTGCCAACATAGATACCTTTTAGCCTAAATATCTTGAAACCATATATATATATATTTATTTTTAGTTCCCTAATTTTAGCCAACTTCCCTATCACACTTAAAATAAAACTCTATAATAATTTAACAACATTCAAGATGACCACTTAGTTATAATTTAATTTTAAGTTGATTACTTACTCTTTGCTCATTGTATGTTGTATTTCAAAAAATTGCATTGGCTAGCATTGGTTCAAGTTTTTGTGTTTTGTACCTCAATTGGATCATTATAATTGACCCAATTGATTTTGTTTTTTCTTTTAATTTTTTTCAAGTACATTGCAAAAATTTTCCATGTTTTAAATACACTGTCATTCTATTCAACATAGTTTCTTATAGATTATATTTTTCCCTACCTATACTACTGAGTCAACCTACTCAACCTAACACTCCTTTATACCTCTTAGGGTATAGTAATAATTCAACCTAGTTGATTTTTCATCTGTATCAGCTTTCCCTTTGCCCTAGGTTATAGTACTAAGTTAACTTGGTTGACTTTGTATCCTTGTTGATTGAGTTTTTCATACCCTATTTTTAGTACTAGGTCAACTTGGTCAACTCTATACTTTTATCTACATCTTTTATCTCCTTATTTTTTATTAAGTTTTCATTTCATAATCTCTCTCATTCATAATTAGCTTCTTATTTGAATATAGTAATGATTTGTATTCAATAGATATGATGAGTCTTACCAGCTCTAATAGGTTATTCCATAAGAATCTTGTGACTCCTATCTTAGATGAAAGTAATGTTCATATATAGAATCACACTACAAACTATAGGACCCATCCTCATTATTATTCACTTCACAATCCTCTCTTCTCATTTGAAGATCAACCTAAATTAAAATATACACTAGAAATTCTCTTCTTCATCAATGAATTTCCTCAACATCAATGAAATGATCCTTCTATTATTTACCATCTCATGATAAGTGGCCAAGTTGAGGAACCCCATTCACCTTCTCCCATTTTCTCAAATGGATTTGGGGATAATAACTTATTTTATTCTTAGCCTCTTACCTCTATTTTGACCCCTTTTCATACCATGACTAATTCCTCTTTGATTTTCTCTACCTCCATGTCTAGTACCTATAATAACATGGTAGGTTTTACATATAGTGGGCCTCCTCCAATACCCACTCTCCTCTATTCTTCCACTAGTGCATCATTTGATACCCATAATAATCATTCTTCTAGTGCTACTTCTTCTCATCCTTCTACTATTACATCTTTTACCACATAAGCAAATTATGCCACTAGTGCCTCACTTATTAAAAATTATTCTCAAGCTCTTACTAACACCCATAGTGGTATCCAAGCCACTAATACCAATTCTAATACTTCAAAAAATGTTAATAATGAAACTCAAACCCATCAAATCCCATTACAAACTCTTAATCAAATGAATGCTTTTCAATCTAATAATGCAAATCAGATGATGTAAATGTCAAATCATCTTATCCATCCTCAAACCCACCCCCAATAGATGCCATGGGGCATGCATAACCAAAATTTTCCCCACCTCCTCTTAGAGATTCTCATGGTAATCTTATCCCTCAACCTCATCTTTTTAATAAAATAGTCAAGCATCTTCAAAATGAGCCTCTTATATCTTAAATTGATAATATTGATAGAGGAGGTATCACCCCTACCATTTTTTACAATGGGTCAATCAATACTACTCTTTATTTAAAAAAAATTGAAATCTATATAAAGACTAGGTCAAGTTAAATACCTTTGCCAATACCAAGCTATTAGAAAAATGCCCATGGGTGATGCTTTGGATTGGTATAACCAACTCAAATCTCATTTTATTACTAGTTTGGAAGATTTAGTCAATGTTCTACTCTAAGAATTTCAAATTAGTGACTTCCCGAAGAATACCTTGGCCCATTTCATTAATTGTAAGCAACTTGAGACAACAATTGCACAATATTTCATTAAATGATGGAATACATTGTCTAATAAATGCAAACACAATATATTTAATGATTAAAATTTTCATCTCTTTACCAATGTTATTTTTTCTAATTTACAATATTGGTCCAAAATCTCTCTCCACATCCTTTGGAGGAGGATATTGACTAAGCTAAGCCTAAATATTTCTTGATGCATAAATTTGACCAATACCAAACTTCTATGGGTACTCACATGTTACTCAAGAATAATAATCCTCATGCTACTAATGATGGTGTCACTAAATCTTATGATACCATTCATAATATTTAAGTTTTTGATCCCAACTAAACTTCAAAACAAGATTCCCCTCCTAAACACATAACTAATCCTCATTTATCTTCATCTAATAAAATAAATGTTCATTAACCTTTATCCCTAGTGAAATTGCAAAAATACTTACCAAGGCCTCTCACATGAGAACTTGATCCCACTCATACCATTAAATCTTGGTATGATCCCAAAAAAAAAATTTGTTTTCATGTTAGTTGGGGTCATTATTATGAGACCTATAGGTAGCTTCATAATTTGGATATGGATTTCCTTCTTGGTCCTAATTTTGACCATGGCTCTATAATTTGTAAACACCAATAAGCCTATTATGTTGCTTTAAAATCCCATGAAACATATACTAAATATCAAGCTTTGAACTAGGCTAATGCTCATTTGGCCATCTATAAAGATCCTCTTTCAAATCATCAAGATAACCAAGACAAGCCTACCCCTTAAACCAATAATGTTGATAGTCTTATTGACCCCACTCCTGAAGAGAATGTGGTCAATATGACTAATATGCAAAGGGTGGTTTATTTCATTGATCCTCAACCCATCCAAACACCTCAAGTGTTTCACAGATTTCATGTTATCTAAGACTCTTCTCTAACTCACCTAGCTAAGTTAGGGTGAGAAGACCTCATATATTTTGATGAACTAATTCAAACACTTTCATTGGATAACACTTCTCATACCATTTATACCATCCCTCATGCCTCTTTTCCTACCACTAATGATACTAGAAATTTTATCAACACTTCTTATAGGTTATCTCAAACCAAGCCTACATCAACTACCCCTTCCTCTCAAGTTAATCAAAAAAATTATCTACCAATTAAACCTTCTAACTCTTATCATCATAAATTCACATGTACTTCAGCTCCTCCTTTGGAGGACCTCATTCAACACTATGCACCTCTTTCCAACATTTCTCTTATGGGTTATAATAAGTAGGATCCTATCATAGAACTAACTAATCTCCCATCTCAACTCCCATTTATCAAACTTATGCAGACCGCTGCACATCATCATAACCATCTTATGTATCTTTTGTTTGAAATGAACATCCCTCATCCTCCCCTAGTAGGATTCAAAGCCACCATATCTAGATAATAAGATAACATTTTAAAACATTACAAAGATATGTCCATACATGATGAAATAATGGACACTTATCTTTCCCTCAATTTTCTCATTGGTTTTATGATCCCAAATGAGATTATTCTCTATGTGGATGACCCTCCTCTCTTTATTAGTGTCCAAATTGGTGATATCTAAGTCAAGTGTGCCTTGATTGATGAACATTCTAGCACTTGTGTTTATTTTCTTGATTTTATACAAACCCTTAGATATTCCAAATGCAATATTAAATCTACATGCAACGCATGTCAATGTTATGATTGAAGGTAAATGACTACTTTGGGTTGTGTGTGGCTCCCCATTACCATCCCACCTATCACCATTTACATGAAGGTGATGATCTTCAACTTTATTCTCTCCCATAACATTTTTATTTGTAGGTCATAGACTCATCACATGAGAGTAGTTACCTATTCTGCTTGCCAATACATCAAATTTCCTCATAATTGAGCCATCTACAAGATTTAAGGTAACACCAATACTTAGAATTTTGAATAATTCCAAGACTATGTTGTGTTTAAAATTCCTACCATTAAACCTTTACCAAGCATTTCATTTCATGAATCTCAATGGTTTAACTTTATTGTCAATTCCACCCAAGGTTTTGATGGTCACCCCAAAATCATCAAAAAATACCCCCTAACCTCCTAGATTTTGATGATGATGAACCTGATGTGATCAATCTAAAGATTAAAACCTTATATCTCTTACCTCATCTCATCTTTCAACTTCCCTCTTCTTTGGAACCTCATTTTCATCAACCACCTTATGATGACATACCAGTTGTCTTAACTAATACTTGACATTCCATTCATCACATAACATCAGATGACAAGGTCATCCATACATGTGTGATTTATCTTCATACACTTGATTATGATGATGTTTATACTTTGGATGATCCATTTTTAGATCTTATTTAAGCCTAAGACATTAAGATTATTCATTATTAGTCCTCTTTGCTTTAGTATTTTAGTATATCTTCTAGTAATCCATCCTATAGTTTTCATAATATTAGATTTTTTCATCTTTATCATAGGGTAGAGATGGTGTATGCAGCTCCACTTTATGAAAAACCTCATAAGAGTATGCTTATGGATCATGATATGACTAGTCCCTATCACTTTAATAGATACCATAACCCATCTAGTTGACTTATCCCTAAGATGCTTTCAACTATCCTTTAGATTTTTATGCATCCCACTCCTCCCTCATCAAATCCCAATTCAGATCCCATTACCAGTCCCTCTATAGTTGAGTCTACCCCCATTTTAGATCCTATTTCTCCTTCAGTCAAGCTTTATCTAATATTTCCACTAACCCCACCTTATCTTGGTGATGGTTTGTTCCCTTTATCATAGCTAGATCCTTTTACCATAAAATGGGTTGGTCAGACTTATTGTGATATTCATGAAATTATTGGTCACTAGACTATAGATTGTTCACTATACCAAAAATATGTATTAGACCTCCATGTCACTCATAATCAAAATACATTCTTTTACATTTTAAAAAATCACCTAATTTTCCTTAATTTATTCATTTATTACCAATTTGACCCATTTTTAGCTTAATTGGCCATTTCAGTACTCAGTCATCCCCCCCAGACCTTCAAAGTACTATATCATCCATTTCCACTCATTTCAATATTATATCATCCACTTATAAACATACGAAGTCGACCCTATAGCACTAGGTTGATTGTTTGGACTTAAAACCAATTAAGTCAACCTTCCATTTTCCCCCTATAGTACTAAGTTGGCCTTTTTAATTAACATACTAAGCTAGCCAAGGGATATTATATCAACCTTTTCCCTAATAAATTAAGTCAGCTAAGACTTACTAGGTCTCACCTTTTAAAACTTCATTTTTACCTAATAGGTCAACTGGGTCGACCTAGTTCTTTCAACATGCTAACTCTTTGACCCTTTATAATAAATGTCTTTGCCATTTATTTATCTAATCCCTTTCAACCCAATTCCCTATTTGACCCCTAATATATCTCAAACTTTTTTAGGGTTCATTATGATATCTAAACTTGTCCTAATTAACAAATTTCTATAAAACATCCAATTTCAAATAAAATAATCCAAAAAATTGAAATTATCATATGCTTACTTATGTTTTAATCATTGTGGTATCTAGGCATCCTCCTCATCTTAACTATCATCTCCTCACCATCATGGCTCTTTTGGCTTTCACTAGGTCTCTCAAGAGCTCTATTTTTTTCTCCAAATAGTCAAACACTAGAAAATGAATTCTTTTTTTACCCTATTTAAAGTTACTATTAATAATTATTTAAACTTCAAATATTTACCATCATATTCCTTGTTTTGATCATATATTTGTTTTAAATAACTCTTTTTTCAAATCATAAAAGGTTCTATAATCCTAACTTCATAGATAATCCTTTCCAATATCATATGCTTATATTGCAAAAATTTCAATTTTTCACTTTTTTTGCTAATCTCTACAGGTTCACCTAATTTTCCTCACATTGGATGCCTTAAAATTTATCACATATCCTTTTTTATCTACATCCCTAAGGTAAGTAAAATTATGTGTTTTTCTAATATTTTTCTTTCATTTTTTTGCTTCTTATTGTACTTTATTTAACATCATCACTATGTGTTATCATGTTCTATTCCTAAAGCACCATCCCCTATTACACTTATGTGACACATGATGAGATTCGAGTTGGGAATATATATATATATACATATAATATTTTCAAACTTTTAACAATTATTGACTACCATACTACCATACACTTGCACTAAGAAAAATGACTCACAACACTAGTCTCAAAATCCTGAATTTCTCTAACATTAGTATTTCAAACATGGTGGTTGTATGCATTAAATTAATCAAGGTGAATGAACCATAGGTAAAATTGAAGAAAATAAGTCTACTCCTTACACTTATAGATATAAAAATTCACTTGAATACACTTCATGTGACCTATTATAGTGAGAACTACTTGCATCAAACATGAAAAAATTGAAAGAAGCAAGGACATATACTAATCACTTGACCTTTCACTATACACTACTTCACACAATTAGAAAAAATATATTATGAAATAGAAAATACAATTAAAATTTTTATTTCAAAGGAAAATTACAATATCAAACTATGAGGGCTTCACCATACCAAGTGTGGATTCCTTACAAAAGCTAAAATGACTTACATTTATAGAACAATAAGAGAAGAGAGAGAAGAAGTGAAGCTCAAGGGTCATAAGAAAAAGTGTCAATGTATGATAATAATTTATGTTTAAGGAGGAGTTTTAAATATACCATGAACATCTTATTGGATAAGTGTCCACCTAAAACATGAAATACTCCTCAAAATGGCGTAGGGTCCTCAAATAACCTTCTTGAAAACTGCCTTCATGATGAGGTATCTCTTGACCGCTCAAAACTAAGCTAGGAAGATTTGACACATTTTAAATGTATTAGGGGGCTATAAATTTTTTTAAACAATCATTAAATTATTCCCTAACCACTAGCCTTTTTCATGACACTTGTGCTCACTATCTAAACTCATTCATTGGTCTTCTAAGCCGCATTCTTCACATTTTTCATCCAAGTGGCCTGCATTTTCTCAACCAGATCCATGGAAGAGGTGTTAGGACAAATTTATATAGTATATTTTCCTCCCATTCCATTATTATTTTCTTAAAAATATCCAAAATTAGACTTTTCACCTTCTCACTTGACACTTACTTTGTCTTTTCACTACCTATCTAAGACTGCCTGAGATGAATGAGTCATTTTAAGTGTTTCCATACCTATACATAGTTATAAATGGACATAAGGAGTTATAAAAATTTCCAATTGACCTCCCAAAATTATTATCCTTCATATTTATTTTTTACCTATATAACAAGTCAAATCCTTGTAAAAAAACCATGTGTTAGGCTTGTCCATACAAGTAGGGTACAAACAAATTTGATGTGATTGATATTGATAGAGTTATTGAAATTTATATATCACTTTCATGGCCACATAAACCCCTATAAATTCATATTATTTCTTATTTTTCTCCATTAGGTCTTAGACAAGGGTTTAGGAGGGTTTTTAGTGGTTTGGACTATTAGCAATTATTCATAAAAATTAGACATTAAAACTCACCAAAAATCCATATAAGTAAGAGGTTAGGACCCTCCTAAAATATCCCCAACACATTAGTTCACTATGCATTGTGTTCATATAGGTATGATCAATTGAAGATGGCCTACTAAGCTCTTTCATGCATTTTGGGCACCCCTATCATGGTTTCAAGTTAAAATGACCAATTTTGTGAAACTCCATTACTAAAAATGGATTTAATCATCCTTATATCTCCCCTTGAAGGATCTCAAATAGACTATAATGGTCATATGGTCCTAGAAGTGAAACTAGACCCATGAATGACTTAGGCCTAGTTCTAGGTGTAATAGGTCTAACTATTCTTGATCACCTAAGACCACCTTTAAGGGGTTTCTTAAGACTATAGGGAATCCTCTATACTTGATCATGAAAAAAAAAATTCCAAACCATTATGAAGCATCCCAAGACTCCTCATGTTATCTTCATACCTTCTACTCACCAAGTCTGCAGTCATGTCTTGACTAGAGTTCCCTCTATCCAAAATAAAAAATAGGGCATATCTGTTGAGTGTGAAGCTCTTTGGGGATATCAAATGACCATAGGAATAAATTTTATGGGCCTAAATATATCTAAGGATGTTGTTGGGGGATCAAACTAGCAATAGATTACAATTGTGACAGTAATAAACACAGAATTAAATCAGATTGACAAGTAATTAGAATGATAATAGCAAGAATAAGAGATACAAGAAAACACCCTGAAAACTTGTATTAACAAACTCTTTACAAAAGGAATACAATTGAAGAAAGCTTCTTTCTTCCACACCTCTCCTAGATGTATAGATCTCTCAATAGATCTCTATTCCTCGAGAGCTATCTCTCTCAAGAACAATCAACTCCAACAAGCCTAGATTGATTCAATTCTGTACTATTCTTCACACACAATGAATTCTTCTACAATTCAACTACTAAGCTAGGAAGATCTAATTCTTCATATAGAATTAGGAGACTTGAGCATGTACTTCCAAAAAATAGTTAAACCACTTAAACAAGGGCTCTAAAAATAGTAATGCTAATAATAGAGACGCAAGCTTGAGCCCACAACTCAAACTTATCATGCAAACACTCGCTTCTGTCCACGGAAATAGCTTTCTGGACATGCAGGTAACCGACGTCGGTTCCTTCTGCTTGTCTGTGACCACTGTCAGCTGATTCTCTGCCGATGTCAGTGTCTCTGCAACTGCCTGTGACTGATGTCGATCGCTCCTGACCGACACCGGTGTCTATGTAGACCCGAACCTGATAATGAATGCTCCTTGGTGAAGTTTTTAGCTCCACACCCTAACAATCTCCCACTTGGAGATAAATAGCTGCACCAGTACTTGTACAACAACATCTTCTAGCTCCACCATCTTCAACTCAATCATGAAGACCAATAGAAGTTGAATGAAGATTCAACTTCTCCTTTTTAACTGGCTTTGTTAACATATCAGTAGGATTCCTATCTGTATGGATTTTCTCTAGCTTCAACTCACCATCTTCCAATACCTGTCGTATGAAGTGATACCTTAGCTGTATGTGCTTTGTTCTTGAATGAAAGGCTGAATTCTTAGCCAAATGGATTGCACTCTGACTATCACTATATAATCTACAACTCTCATGCTCCCTACCAAGCTCATTCATGAACCATGTCATCCATATCATTTCCTTGCTAGCTTCTGTGGCTACAATATACTCTGCTTCTGTAGTTGACAAGGCAACAACTTTCTACAACTTAGATATCCAGCTAATCGCCGTTCCACCTACAGTAAATACATAACCTGTAGTGCTCCTCCTGCCATCCAAATCACCTGCCATATCTGAATCTACATAGCCATGTAGAGAAGTATCTGAACCTCCATAGCACAAGTGCCTACTACTGGTTCCTCTCAGATATCTAAGGATCCACTGAACTGCTTTCCAATGTTCCTTACCTGGATTGGCCATATACTTACTTACAACTCCCACTGCTTGGGCAATATCTGGTCTAGTACACACCATTACATACATCAAACTCCCTACTACAGAAGAATATGGAACCTTACTCATGTACTCTACCTCATCATATGAATTAGGACATTGTTCTTTACTCAACTTAAAATGTCCAGCCAAAGGTGTGCTTATCGGTTTAGCATCTTGCATATTGAACCGTTTCAACACCTTGTCCACATAATCTTCTTGAGACAATATCAACCTGTGATTTTTCCTATCTCTCTTAATTCTCATGCCAATGATTTTCTTTGCTGCTCCCAAATCCTTCATAGCAAATGTTTGAGCTAATTTTACCTTAAGCTCTGAGATATCCTGCATGTGAGACCCTGCAACCAGCATGTCATCTACATACAACAATAGAATAATTTATCTACCATTATCAAATCTCTTGAAATACACACAATGGTCTGATTGACACCTACTGTAGCCATGCTCAGTCATAAACCTATCAAATTTTAAGTACCATTGCCTAGGAGCTTGCTTGAGGCCATACAAGCTTTTCTTCAACCTACACACAAACTTCTCCTTACCCTTGACCTCGAATCCTTCTGGCTGTTCCATATAGATTTCCTCATCCAAATCTCCATGAAGAAATGCTGTCTTAACATCTAGCTGCTCAAGATGCAAATCCTCAAAAGCAACCAAAGACAAAACAACCCTTATTGAAGTCATTTTAACAACAAGAGAAAAAATCTCACCAAACTCAATACCTGGCTTTTGTGTAAATCCTTTTACCACTAATCTGGCCTTATATCTCATCTGTCCATTCTCACCTTCCTTCAACCTGTAGGTCCATCTGTTCTTAAGTGTTCTCTTACCAGCTGGCAATTCAACCAAATCCCATGTTTGGTTCTCTCTTAAAGACTCCAACTCCTCAACCATGCCACGCTCCCACTCACTCTTGGACTCCACCTGTATTAATTCTTCAAAACTCTCTGGTTCTCCACCATTAGTTAGAAATAAATAAAATAAAGAAGGAGAATATCTAATTGGAGGCTTACTCACCCTTTATGACCTCCTGATGGGTGTATGAGACTCATCCACAACACGCTGTCCACCCAAATTTTCTGACAGTGACCGACCTCGGTCACCTGTAGACCTGTAACTGGCCGACGTCGGTTCTGACTAACTGAACTCGGTACCTATATGGCCGACATTGGTCTTTGTATGGCCGATGCCAGTTTCTATCCTGCCGACACCGGTTCCTAACCTGCCGACGTTGGTCTCTGTGTTTTCCTGTAAGTGATTATTTCTTTTTCCCACGAGCTCATCTTGGACTTTTACCTCATCCAATTCACCATTGATCTGCTTAGATTGATTCAACTTCCTTAGCTGATCACAATACATCACTCTTTCATTGAAAACAACATCACAGCTCCTGATTACCTTATTAGTATCTAGATTCCACAATCTGTAACCAAAATCATCTGAGCCATAGCCAATAAATGTGCATCTCATAGACTTAGCATTAAGCTTCTTTCTATTTTCCTTATCTATATGCACAAAGGCTTCATAACCAAAAACTTTGAGATATGAGAGATCAACCTTTTTACCTGTCCATGCCTCTTCTGGAATACCACCATCCAGAGCTGTAGAGGGTTCTCTGTTAATCAGGTACACTGCAGTGTCAATAGCTTGTGCCCAAAACTGTAAGGGCAAACCGGCATGCAATCTCATACATCTTACACGCTCCATTATTGTCCTATTCATCCTTTCAACAATAAAATTCTATTGAGGTGTCCTTGGAACCATCCTTTGCCTACGGATTCCATGCATATAACAATAATCTCTGAACTTATAACTGCAAAACTCACCACCATTGTCTGATCTCAGGCACTTTAATATTTTACCTATTTCATTCTCAACCATAGCTTTCCAAACTTTAAAAGTATCAAATACATCAAATTTATTTCTAATACAATAGATCCATACCTTCCTTGTGGCATCATCTATGAAAGATACATAGTACTGTGATCCTCCAATGGAAGCAACCTGAGCTGGTCCCCACACATCTGTGTGAACAAGCTCTAACTTGTGCCTCTTCTTAGTAGACCCAGTTTTGAGAAAACTAACCCTTTTCTATTTTCCAAATACACAGTGCTCACAAAACTCTAGATCTATGCCTTTTAAATCTAAAAGCATACCTTTGGATTTAAGAATTGACATCCCCTTCTCACTCATGTGGCCAAGCCTTGAGTGCCACAATTTAGCATCCACATTTGAAGTAGATAATACGGAAGGAGATTTTTTAGTAACACAATTACACAAATAGAGAGTACCTTCTCTCTTACCTCTAGCCATAACAAGTGCACCCTTGGTCACCTTCCAAGATTCTGTTGTGAGAGTTACTGTACAACCCTCATCCCCTAACTTTCCTGCAGAAATCAAATTTCTCTTCAAGCTAGGAACATGCATCACATCTCTCAACACCCATGTGTTGTTATTTTGCATCTTCAGCTGCACTTTACCTTTGCCAATTATTTTATAGGGCTCATCATCCCCTAGATACACTATTCCAAAATCTCCATGGATATAGTCACTAAAATATTCCCTGTTAGGAGTAGCATGAAAAGATGCACCATAATCTAATACCCAAGATTCTATATTATTATGCAAAGAGAAAATTAAAGCATCCTATGCAATACCTGCAATCTTGGCTTCTTCCTTTCCTTCTTGCTGGTTGTCCTCCTTGGGCTTTGACCAATAATCTTTGCTTATGTGCCCCATCTTTCCACAATTCCAGCATTGTGGCCTTCTGCCATTTCTGGATTTAGATCTGCCTTTCCCCTTTGATTTGGATCTTGCTCTGCCTTTCTTGCTCTTCTCTTTCTGCCTTCCCCTGCTCTCAAAACTTAAAGCATTCTCGGATGCCTCTTCTGTACTTTTCCTACGTATTTCCTCATTCAAGATAACACTAACAACATCCTCTACTTTCAAAATATTTGATGCAGATGTAGTATTACTTACTGCCATTACTAAGCCATGCCAGCTTTCAGGCAAAGAACATAATATCAAAAGAGCTTTTATCTCATCATCAAACACTATATTCACTGAACTTAATTGATTCACAATACCATTGAAATCATTCAGATGAGTAAAAACAGATCCACCTTCATTCATATGCAAATTAAATAACTGCTTCATAAGATATACCTTATTGGAAGCTGAGGGTTTTTCATACAAATTTGCTAATGTAGTCATCAACTCTACCGTAGACTTTGCCTGTGATAAATTGGATATCACAGTGGATGCTAGGCTCAGTCTTATAGAACCCAAAGCCTTTCTATCAAGAACTTCCCATTCTTCATCCTCCATGTCTTTGGGCTTCTTTGCAATACCTCCTAACGGTAAGTAGAGATCTTTCTGATACAGATAGTCCTCTATCTGCATTCTCCAGTGTTGGTAATTTTTGCCATTGAACTTTTCCATTCTCAATTTACTTTCATCTGCCATTGCTTCTCCCACTCAAACAGAAATCCCTGCAGAAACTCCTGTGAGAACCTGTAATCAATACACACTACACAGATCTGAACTACCTATTAGTGAACCTGAACTTTGATACCGATTATCAAGCTCTGAACCTGTAACCAAGGCTCTGATACCACTTGTTGGGGGATCAAACCAATAATAGATTACAATTGTGACAGAAATAAATGCAAAATTAAATCAGATTGACAAGTAATTAGAATGATAATAGCAAGAACAAGAGATACAAGAAAACACCCTAAAAACTTGTATTAACAAACTCTTTACAAAAGGAATACAATTGAAGAAAGCTTATTTCTTCCACACCTCTCCTAGATGTATAGATCTCTCAATAGATCTCTATTCCTCAAGAGATATCTCTCTCAAGAATAATCAACTCCAACAAGCCTAGATTGATTTAATTCTGTACTGTTCTTCACACACAATGAATTCTTCTACAATTCAACTACTAAGCTAGGAAGATCTAATTCTTCATATAGAATTAGGAGACTTGAGCATGTACTTCCAACAAATAGTTAAACCACTTAAACAAGGGCTCTAAAAATAGTAATGCTAATAATAGAGACGCAAGCTTGAGTCCACAACTCAAACTTATCATGCAGACACTCGCTTCTGTCCACAAAAATAGCTTTTTGGACACACAGGTAACAGACGTCGGTTCCTTCTGCTTGTCTGTGACCACCATCAGCCGATTCTCTGCCGATGTCGGCGTCTCTGCAACTACCTGTGACTGACGTCGGTCACTCCTGACCGACGCCGGTGTCTGTGTAGACCCGAATCTGATAATGAATGCTCCTTGGTGAAGTTTTTAGCTCCACACCCTAATAGTGGGGCAATAATTTTCATGTTCTTCACATGTGAGTGAAATATTCTTTGTATTGTTAATTTCTATGTATTCCATATTTCATGGAGTTAGTTGTTAGATGCGTTTTCCCATGTTGACTTCTTTATTTTGAGGAATCTAGTTGTTTTTTGGAAAAGGTAACTCCTTCCTTGTTGAGTAGAGTTGGTTGTGATCAGATGTTCATGGGAAAATGTGTCCTTAAAAGGTATAGAAGATAAATATCATGAATTTCTCCTTGGGAGAGATTTTAGATAGGCTTGATGGGGTGGAAAAGGGTTGTCACATATTGGTTAATGCTTATCTTGGATAAGCATTGCACATTTTCTCCTCCTTTTATGGATTTTATTCATTTTCTTATATATACAGGGTGTGGTGTGGCCTTTATAGGTGGACAGTCTATTTATAGGGTGTGGTTATGAGGATCAGAGTCAAAGTGTAGGTATTTTTTAAAGTGTAGGTGTTCATTACAGGGTGTGGTTTAACAACTTGTGAGATACAACATTATGTAGGTGTAGGTGAAAGTGCAATTTTTTTGTGCAGCACTTTCTATAGGAGATTTTTTCTAACTTTGTGAAAGTTCATTATAATATTGTTTTAGATTATTGATTTATTTGAGAACTTTCATTGGTGGAAGTAACCCACACTGGGTGAACCACATTAGATCTATGTTATCTATGTTATTATTATCTTTCTCTAATTTATTATTTTATATTAATGGTGAGTAAAATAATGTTTCTATGATACATTTTATTTCATAGTTTTAGATCTAGTTTATGGTAATAGTAGATCTAGACTAAGAAGTGTTTTATTCCTAAAAACTAGTATTAGAGCCATTGGTTTTGTGTTTTACTAAAGTGGTAAATCATAGGAAGGATATTAACTTGAGTGGGAGCTATGGGAGAAGAGATTAGATTTAGAGTTGAGAAGTTTGATGGTAAGAATTTTGGTTTTTGGAAAATGCATATGGAAGATTACCTATATCAGAGGGAACTTCAACTCCCCTTGGAGGGGAAAGGAGGACAACCTATAAGTATGAGTGATACAAATTGGTCAATACTTGATAGGAAGATGTTATGAGCCATATATTTATGACTTGCATCTTCTATTATATTTAGCATTATAGATCAGATAACTGTAAAGGATCTCATGGATAAACTTGGGAAGTTATATGAGAAACCTTTAGCTTCTAATAAAAATGTTCTTATTAAAAGATTATTAATATGAAAATGTCTGAGAATGGTTCAATTGATAAGCATCTTAATGATTGTAATATGGTTATAAGTATGCTCACTTTAGTTAGAATTAAGTTTGATGATGAAGTTAGAGTTTTGATAATCTTATGTTCTTTGCCTAAGAGTTGGGATAGTTTGGTTATGGTTGTAAGTAATGTAGTCCCTACCAAGGGAAGCTTGAATTTTTAGGATGTTTTAGGTGTGATACTTAGAGAGGATATGCAAATCAAAATCATTGGTGAATCATCTTCAGGTAATGCTTTATGCATTGATACTAGAACAAGGCAAAAGGATAAGAGCAAAGGCAACCCATAAAGTCAAAAAGTAGATCTAAGTCTAAATCTAGATCTAAGATGATACGCTGACATTATGAGAAGAGTGGAAACTCAAAAAAGTATTATTGGTCACTTCAAGATAAGAATGCCAATAAGGAGGAAATTAATGAGGTAAATGTGGCATTAGGTAAATCATATCAAGATGCCTTAATTATTTCTATGGATATTTTTTTTGAGTCTTGGGTATTATATTCAAGGACTTATTTTCGTGCCACCCCAATAGGTATAATTTTACTGATTATGTTTAATAAAATCTACGAAATGCATATCTTGGTGATGATGAACCATGTGAGATAGTAGGGAAAGGTTATTTTTAGGTTAAGATGTAAAATGGGAACACATGGATCCTTAAGGATGTTAGACATATTCCTATGTTGAGACAAAATTTGGTTTCAGTGGGGCAATTAGGTAGTGAGAATATTTAGTATTATTTACTATAGATTCTTGGAAAGCTACCAAAGGTGATCTTATGATCTTGAGACATAAAAAATTTGGTACTTTGTATTTGACTAATAGTGTTGATTCTATTGATTTAGTTGTTATAGATGGAGATGAAACTATGTGGCACCAAAGGCTTATTCATATGAGCTATAAGGGCATGAAAATCTTAAAATATAGGTTGCCTAGATTAAAAGACATAGATCTAGACTTCTATGAAAATTGTGTCTATGGGAAATAGAAGTAGGTTAATTTATTGAAGGTTGGACCCATAAATAGAGAGCACAAGTTAGATCTAGTACACTCTGATGTATAGGGACCAACTTAGGTATCTTCTATTGGTGGATATAATTACTATGTTACTTTTTTAGATGATGCAATAAGAAAAGTTTGGTTTTATTGCATTAAAAATAAGTTTGATGTATTGACTCTTTTAAAAAGTGGAAATCCTTGGTTGAGAATGAAATAGGTCTCAAGTTGAAATGTCTCAGATTAGATAATGGAGGTGATTATTGTAGTAATGCTTTCTTTGATTATAGTTCTAACAATGAAATCCATAGGCAAAGGATGGTTCTAAGAACTCCACAGTAGAATGGGGTATCTAAAAGGATGAACAAAACAATAATGGAATGTGATAGGAGCATGAGGTTACATGCATGGTTACCTTTATAGTTTTGGGTATAAGTAGTTAACACGGTAGTATATCTAATTAATATAGGTCCTTTTATGCCTTTAGATGGATTCATTCTAGAACAAGCTTGGTCTTATAATAATGTTGATTCTTCTTTTCTTAGAGTCTTTGGATGTGAAGAATTTGCTCTCATTAAGAAAGAGGATAGGACCAAGCTAGAGGTTAAATAACACAAATGCACATTTGTTGGTTATGGTGAGGATAACTTTGGTTTCCACTTATGGAGTATTAAAGATAGCAAAATATTTCTATCTAGAGATGTAGTCTTTAATGAAAAAGTCATGAATAAGGATCTATTATAGGAATAAGATCAGGAACAGAAAGAGTACACAATATTAATGACACTATGGATGGTAAAGTATCCAAGGATTTAGTTTAGTAACCTTCTACACAAGTACCCCAAAATCCTATGGTAAGAAGGTCTTCAAGGGTAAGAAAAGCATTGAAACATTTTTCTCCTTCCTTGAATTATTTATTACTCATTGACAATGGAGAGCTAGAGTGTTATGAGGAAGTAATGTAGGTAGATGCCAAGTTGAGATGGGAATAATCCATGGATGAAGATCATAGATCTCTCATGGAGAAGCAAATATGGGATTTGGTTAGGCTACCCAAGGACAAGAGTGCATTATTGAACAAGTGGATCTTCAGAATTAAAGAAGAGGATGAAGGGAGAAAATGGAATAAGGA
Organism: Torreya grandis; assembly: GCA_037957365.1. NCBI lineage: Eukaryota > Viridiplantae > Streptophyta > Pinopsida > Cupressales > Taxaceae > Torreya > Torreya grandis. The sequence continues at coordinate 964,226 of JARHVA010004759.1, forward strand.
TAGGATGGTGGTCAAGGGGTTTGTAAAAAAATTAGGAATTAATTTTGATGTTATTTTCTCTCTTATTGTAAAAATGACTTATATTAGGACTATTCTTGATTTAGTTATATTTGAGAATTTGCACTTAGAATGGTTAGATGTGAAAACTACTTTTCTTCATGGTGATTTGGATGAAAAGTTATATGGCTAGTTTTATGGATTGAAACAAGCTCCATGGTGATGGTATAAGAAATTTGATTGTTTTATGTTGGAATAAGAATATCAAAGGTGTTATTCTAACCATTGCATCTACATCAAACAATTGATGATGGTTCCTTTATTATATTATGCTTGTATGTCAATGACATGTTAGTTACAGGAAAGAACATACAACATGTTCATATACTCAAGAAACATCTTAGTGACTTATTTCCTATGAAGGATTTGGGTACTAAAAATAAAATCCTTAGTATGAGGATTTCTTGTGACAGGAAGGAGAGGAAGTTGATCTTATCCCAATTAGAGTATCTGAATAAAGTCTTGGAAAGGTTTATAATGTTGTATGTTAAATATATTGGTACTCCTTTGGCAAGCCACTTTAGAATATCAAAGGACTAGTGTCCCAATAAGGAAGATGAAAAGCTTAAGATGTCTAAGTTACCATACTCATCGATAATTGACAACTTGATGTATGCCATGATTTATACTAGGCTAAATATTTCCTAAGTAGTGGGAGTTGTGAGAAGGTATATGAGTGATCTAGGTTATGAGCATTGTTAGGCAATGAAATGGATTATTTGGTATTTGATAGGAACCATTGATTTTGCATTATGTTATGGTGGATCATATAGAATTTTTCATGGTTATGTGGAATCAGCTATGGTAGGGGATATTAATAGTAGGAAAAGTATGATAGGATATATATTCACTATTAGAGATACAGTGGCTAGTTGGATTTCTATGATATAGAAGATTATGGATTTGTCAACCAGAGAGATAGATTATGTTACTATCATGGAGGCTAGCAAGGAGATTATTTGGTTATAGGATTTGTTTCAAGTGTTGGGGCATGAGTAGGAAGTTGAGAGACTACATAGTGATAGTCAGAGTGCTATTCATTTGGCCAAAAACTCCGCTATCCACTTGAGGATGAAACACATTTAATTACATTAATACTTCATTAGGATAGCTTTGGAGGAGAACTTGGTGAAGCTAGAGAAGATTCATACTAGATAGAATCATGTAGATATGATGACCAAGGTGGTCACATTGGACAAGTTGAGACTATGTTCAGATTTGGTTGGCCTTAGTGGTCATGGAGCAATGATAGAGTTTGTTCAGGATAAATGGTCTCCAAGTGGGATATTGTTGAGTGTGAAGCCCTTTAAGGCTATCACATGACCATAGGAATAAATTTTATGGGCCTAAGGATATCCAAGGATGTGGGGGGCATAATTTTCATTTTATCCATATGCGAGTGGAATATTCCTAATTTTTATGTATTCCATATTTCATGGAGTTAGTTGTTAGAGCCATTTCCCATGTGGACTTCCTTGTTTTGAAGAAGCTAGTTGTTTTTTAGAAAAGGAAACTCTCTCCTTGTTGAGTGGATTTGGTTGTGATCAGCTATTCATGGGAAAATGTGCCCTTAGAAGGTAGAGAAGCTGAATATGGTGAATTTATCCTTGGGAGAGATTTTAGATAGGATTGATGAGGTTGAAAAAGGTTACGCCATGTTGGATAATGTTTATCTTAGATAAGCATTACACATTTACTCCTCATTTTGTGTATTTTATTCATTTTCTATATATATATATATATATATATATATATATATATATATATATATATATATATATATATAGGGTGTGTTGAGGCCTTTAGAGGTTGATGGTTTATTTACAGGGTGTGTCTTTGAGGATCTGAGTCAAAGTGCAAGTATTTTTCAAAGCATAGGTGTTCATTATAGGGTGTGGTTTAACAACTTGTGAGAAAAATATTGTGCAGGTGCAGAAGAAAGTGCAACTCTTTTTTACAAAACTTTCTATAAGAGATGTTTTCTATCTCTATAAGAGTTCATTGTAATCTTGTTTTAGATTACTAATTTATTTGAGAACTTTCATTGGTGGATGTATCCCAAATTGGGTGAACCACATTAGATCTATGTTATCTATGTTATTATTATCTTACTCTCATTTATGCTTTCATATTAATGGTGAATTAAGGAATGTTTCTATGATGCATTTTATTGTATAGCTTTAGATCTAGTTTATGGTAATAGTAGATCTATATTTAGAATTTTTCTATTCCTAATAATGTCCCCTATTTTTTCAACTAAATTGAGGATATGAGACATTTTATTAGGTCATTAATGTGACCTATACAAATTTTCAAAACTAGATCATCTATGCATGTCTCTTAACAATCCAAAAATCTAAGACTAGATTATATCATAAGTGATTGTGCAAGGTTTTAAGAAACCTCAAAATTATGACTATATGAAACTTTATTTTCTCTATCTCTTTGGTCTAATAACCTCATTAATTTTATGGAAACACTATGAAATTAGTTTCAAACATGTTCATTATCCCACACTTTTTCCAACCTCCTCAATATACATATTTCATTTGCTAAAGCTAGTCTAAATACTATAATAGACTATAGATAAAAATATAAGATAAACAAGGAATAATGTAGGTGTCTTTGATCATTGTGCTCATGACCTAAGATCCTCTTGAATCCACTGAGATAATTTCATAATTTTTTGAACTCAAATATCATCTTAGGGCTATGTTTAACATTCAAACTACCTTTTCCCCTAACATGAGCTATTATTTCCACTATGTTGATAATGTCACCCATAGGTGATAGTTAGCGAGGGTTCAAAAATCACCTTTAGATGCTCATTAGAGCATAATAACTTCATTACTTCGTATTTATTCTTCTCAGATCATTGGATCACTTTCACTTGAGTGAACACCTATGCCTATAAGGCTATTAAATTCTTGTCTATCACCATCAAATTTGAGTAGGTCTATATTCAAGATATAGGTGAAACCTTAGGAGAAACAAGAGAACGTATAGGTGATGACCTATGTCAAATCATTTTATTTCAACTCTTTTGACTGCTCCTTAGGTCACTAGTGTCATTCTCACTCAAATGGAGTCACTTTGTCTTAAATCCTAAAACTAATATGTCATGTTACATTATAAAACCATTTAAGATTCAAAATTATTATATATTATTTAGTGTCTTCAGTAGGAACTTATTTGAATTGGGGTCCTACATACACTATCCTCTCATTACCAAACAATCAACTTTTTATGTCAATACATTACCCTTAGGCTTGGGATAAAAGATGGAAATCACATAAATTTCCTATACCTCAAGATGTTCCATCATGAGATTAATTTTTATGAGATAGGATCCCCTTTTCAAAAATATTAAGGTAATATATCTCTCTTACAACTTTCTTGACTTGTGAGCATGTTTCTAGGTCTACCTACTACATGATGGATTTACCACTATCACAATGAACTTCTAGTGCTCCTAGACTTATTTGGAAGTGTTAATGGAGTTAGACACCTTTATTTCAATTCTATTAGACCTCTATTTATATCTACCTATAGGTTTCACTATTGAATACTACCTATAGGTGTAGATATATAGGAATGTGTGTGGTGTATTATCTCTTACAACCAATATTTATCTATTTGAAAGGATTATTACTATTTTTTTCTCTTAATAGTCATATAAATATTATTTTATTACCACCATGAATATTCAAGACTCAATTCCACCTGAATGTAGGTGATAATCACCAAAAAAACTGACTGTGTGTATGTTCTAGGCCCTATACTTCATCAAGTATTATTATTTGAGAATAAATTTCCAAAATAAGAGATAGGTCATTATGATTATATAGGATGAATCACAACATAAAACTTTGTTCTTAAACCATTTTATGAGGAAGAAAATATACTACTATGAAACATGTATGTAGACTAGCAAGGGAGTCTACCACTAAGAAGAATAGAAGTTTTGCTCATTCATCTATCTTCAAATGTGAAAAATAGACTAAACAATATGTGATAAGGATGGTCACACTCCTCAAGGCCATGTATACAACTTTAATTTCATATAATAATGAAAATAAATAAGAAAATTGAAGGTCATGAGGATGTGTAGGTAGAAAAGAGGAGCAACAATTATTAGCAATTGTTCATATAGCATGGCAAACCAAACCTAAAACTATTGCCATGGATTTGATGTAGATAATTATTAATACCACCCACCAAGTGAAATTGATATGACTCACATCTTCCTATCTATACCAAGTAGAGAATGGTTGACCTTTACTGCTTGTCTAAGAGAGTGATAGGAAAGGTAGGTTAGTTTTTTCATTTATAGATTTTTAAAATATTCCCAAACACGGAAATGGATTGATGGGACTTTAGGAGACACTGTTAAAGTATCCACATGTGACACAATTATTGCATAAACTATAAAACTACTTGAAACCACATAAACTACCACTTTTCCCACTAATATTATTGTTCTGACATTTCACCTACATTTTGTCTATTTTAAAATATTTCCTATGATATATTATGACATGGGTGATGTTTAATATTATATTGAAACACTTGTCCTTGTATTAAAACCATACCATTTCCTTAAATGACTCAAAATGTGACCCCTAAATGACATAAGACCAATATACAAATGTGACAAGTGATGAAACATATATTTGACCTTATTTGAGACCATGGCACATAATTTACACCCTAGAGGACCCCTATAAAAAGTTTTAATATATAAGGGGTTGACCTAATTTTACTTGTGGTAAAATTAGTCAATAGTCCCCATATATAAATAATTGTTTCTTTATATTTTCACATACTTGGGCCAAGGGTTCCGAATGGATTGCCTTCCAAGATTGAGGATAGACATTATCAACAATCCAAATAATGTTACTCATATATAAATAGATATTAATGAAATAATAATAGTCACACACCTATTTTTTATTTAGTTTAGGGCTTGACTCTAGAGTGATCCATTATGAATGTAAATAATTGACATGATCACGTCCAACAAGTATGATATCATGAAGAAATGTATGCCAATTGGTATTTTATCTTTTTGTAACATTTTCCCCTAGATATTAGCACTAATAATCTCTCCCAAGGAAAAGGAAAACACTGAGGTCCTCAACAAATGAAGTAATGACATTAATTCTAGTCAAAGGTAGTGGATTCTTGTGCACCCATATAGTTAGTTCAATAGGGTTATCCCATTATGAAATCCCATCATATATTTGGTAACTGGTATGTGAGTTATGTCCTTAATGGTCACCTTATCCCATAGGATAATCCATTTATTTAGTGCACTCTGGATGGTGTTAGTATTGTTATACAACATAATTATGTGTCCATAATATGTAGTGTTTGTGATGAGGAGTCATAGGTATCTCTAGAAAGAGTCCCTTGAAATACAAGCCACCACTATTTTATTATTTTCATTATGTAAGAATTTATAAACACCTTTCCTATGAAGAACAAGTCCCATAGTAGGTCATTGCATGGCATCAATTTTGGCTTAGCTACTAAAAAATGTAGTTGTTAGCATTTCAAAGGTATTAAGTTAGGTACTATTTTTTTTCTTGACTATAAAGTTTTCTTCACATGAATGGGCACCAACACTCTCTACTACATCCCATAGACCTGTATAATTAACAAAATTTGCATTGAATACTACCACATCAAGGATTTTATCTATGTACTTTGTAGAATCCTTGATGGTGACAACACTTCCCTCAATACCTTAGATGATGAAGCCATTTTTTTATAGTTCACCTACATAATTATCATGATAATTCAACGAATTTATCTCTTACCATAATTGTTTTTTAACTAAATTTATATGTCTAGGGCTTCAAGTTCTCTCTGGAATGCAATTTCACTTGAAATTTTTAGTAACCAATATGCATGACATCTCTTCAGAATCCAATTTTATACCTCAAGGATGGGGACTTTAATTACAATTTATGTTCCATTAATTTTTAATGGCTCCAATCTTGATTTTATCTTTTGATTCAAATTTGTAAACTTAATTTGGGAGGTATGCCACATAAAAATTTCATACATTTATAGGAATGCCATGTGGTTATCCCCAAAAAGTGTTACCCTACCACTAGTTTTGTGTAAAATTAGTTATTCAATAAAAAATGATCTTAAATTTTGGGCATTAAAAATTTTATTAATATTTGATTAGCCAAAACATTCAATGCCTCAAATGTGTAAAATGCAAAGATAAAAGTCACGAAGAGGTGGAAGCGTAGATATTTTAGAGGTTATTGCAGATGAAGGTTATGATGAATAAATATTATGATGGATAAAAGTTCCTAAAAATAAATTCACAAAAAATAAAATCCCCAATTAAAAAAATTCCTAATGAACAAATGTTGGGAAGACAAAATATGTAAGGACCTAAAAGTAGTGATTTATGAAAGACTCGAAGTGGTAAAATATGTGATGTACAAAAGTCATGACAAATAAATCCAGGAAAGACCATAAGTTAGAAAGTGAAAAAAATTTAAAGACCCAAAATAAATGAAGCTCAAAAGCATTAATTTAAAAAAAATTAAATATCAAAACTTCCAAATATCAAACTCACAAAACATGAAATCCATGATAGGCAAAACTTCTAAAGTTCAAAAAAAGTATGAAGTCTGAAGCTTATGATTTTTAGTTTGTAATTATTGTAAAAATTAAAAAACCTAAATATAAACCAAAAATCACAAAATCCATTAATAGGATGGATTAAATAAATCACATGGTAAAAGAAACTTGGATAATGAGGAAACTACCAATTTTATTGGCATAAAATAATGTACTTAACAATAACTATTAATGCAAGAAATAAGAAATTTAAAGCCTTTAATATTGATAATTACACACACAAATGATAATTAAAAGGATTTTTCAAATCAAAATCATGCCTTTTACATTGTAATAGACCCCAATCAAAAAAATGAGAGGGAGGGGGTGTTGATTACAATAAGTACCTACATATTGTATCCTTGGCATCTATGTGTTAGTTACATGTTAATGAATGAAATAACACTTAATCCTATGAACATATGTGTCATGCTTCTACTTGATCTATTCTTATTAAAAAAATTTGTATTTCTCTTTACTCATGTCATATGGACATTGGAGCATCTACCTCTATGATCATGGTATTGAAGTTATGTCATTATACGGTCATTTGATATTATCATGTTTCAAGATCATATATGTAGTTACACATGCATTTATCCATGATTATATATTTCACATAGTACTTGATATTATATTCACTTGCAATTTTATGATAAAAAAATTTGATCCATGTGATACAATGATATGTTTATGTTTTTCTTTATGCACTTAATTGAGTGTCTTGCCTTGATAATGTCTTGCTTGTTCAAGCATTTGAATATGCTCTTTTGTTTTCATCCCCTATGTATATGTGTGATTTATTTTACATTTAAATATGTGGTTGATTTTATTATGGACATTTTAATATTCCATCCTTGTTTTTTTGGACATTTGACTAAGCCATGTGCCTTCAATTGTGTGAAATTTGAACATGCTCCTTATTTGTAATCTCCTTGGACTATTTCCTTTTGAGTTGATTTTGAATGGCCTTTTATGTGTTTTTGATTCAATTTTTTAGAATATAATGTTACTATATATACATTTACATAATCCTTATCATGAATATTAGGCTTTCATTTGATCATATTCTTTTATGTGTTATAATGATATATTTAACTAGGCATGTCCTTCTAAATGGTTACATGCATAGATTATTCAGTTGTCTTATCCTTTTGAGGTGAGGTAACTACTGGTTTATATTATTAACTCACATCCAAGGGGGTATTATCAGTGGTGTCATGTCATAAATCAATGTTCTTTTAAATTGGCATGGTATTCACATCTAGTGGGGGTATGCTTTGGAATCATGTTCTCCACACTTATTTAGTATTTGGTAATTATATTAATTTTAGATGTAGTAGGGGTATATATAAATGTATTACACATATTATAGTTTTAAAATTTAGTTGTGGCATGTCATATAGGCATGGATTCCATAGATTTATAGTTATAGATTTAGTGGGGTTGTGCTTTAAAAGCATGTTCTCCACATTTATTCAATATATGACATCTCCAGATTACATTGGGGGAATGTTTTGGAAACATGTTATCCACATTATTACTTATTTTAGTTTTCAAAAAAATTCATATATATAGTGGAGGCATGATTTTCTCAATACTTACATAGTTTCTAAATTGGCCAAAGCACATAGTTATATAAATTTAAATTCATAGTTGTGGTACTATTATATATATTGGTACTATTATTTTACACTTTTTTAGTAAGAGAAATATCTAAGGTGTAGATGATACTTAATGTTCACCTAATATTTAAAAATATAAACAATTTAAAATTTCAAAACTCTTCTATGGACTGCTATTATATCATGGATATTTATGCATTGATACCTAGGAAAGATTATTACAAAATATATTAAGCCAATCTATTGTAGTATTTGGTTTGATTTCGTGTATGGTTTATGTGATTAAATCACTCAATATTACCAATTTTTAAATTTGGACATGATTTTATAATCCAACCTTACCAATTTATCAGTATTGTTGGGTTGCTCAATTCAGCTAGTCTCAACTACTAGGTGGCAAATCACATTTTCTCCAAAGTTGGGAGCATGTGCCTTCCAATATATTTATCTCTATATATATACTTATATATATGAATTTTACATATTTATATATATTTATCCTAATCTCAATTTCATAGCCTTATAATGATACATATTTAAAATCAACTTGTCAATAGGCAAGGAGGTTACATCGATACACAGGTGTACTCATAAACTTTGCTTTTTAAATTTTAATCTTTTAAAATATTTTAAATTCCATATTATATACACTAGTTATATATTGTAACATGATCTTGTTTATAGGTCAATCACCAATAAATCACTCAAATTGGGCTCATGCAAATACAAGGTGTCTTATACACATTTAAGTATACATTCATCTACCTTAAACTAGTAATTTCATTATTAGATTACAAGGGTGGAATAAATAGACACTATTTTATGGATTATATAGCACCTCAGTCTTATACACTTGGAAAACTCAAACCTTGGTTATTCCTCTCAGTTCTAGACTTCCCCTCTTCTAAAAGTCTTACATCTACTCTATCTTATGCTCCTTGGCTTGTCTCTTAGTTTGAATAGTCTTATGTTGATGAAAAAAACCTTATATCTTTCCCAAAATGATCAAAACTTTTTTATCTTACAATTTTTAAAGTTTTGAGTCAGTACCTACTTTCCTATTTCCTAGACACAAGCATCTAGGATAGACATCTACATGGACACTAGTGTCCTAATCTAACACATGTCTAGTGCCCTAAAATCATCCAATTTTTATATTAAATGTATCCTAATGGTTATCCCATGTTTTTTAATACAAGTTAATTCTCAAAATGGATTGATATAAAAATAATATCAACCTTAATTCATTCCACACATGGGAAAAAAACTAGCATAGACCAAGGTAACAAATTAAAAGCATTTAGTCAAGCACTTAATAAAGTAAAGCCTCTTTATTTTATCCTATTAACATATAATTCATAGGTATAACATATATATATGTCTAAATTATTTAAGGAGCAACCCAAAAGCTATGTTTGCCAAGTTACAAGCTAGGTCACTATTGTAATTGCTTATCACATATTACATGATTCAAAAATAGCCAACATGTAGGAGAGAAATACATCAATTTGAGACAATATTTAGAGTATTATATGTGTAGTTAGTGATTATTAAAAATAATTATCTTTGGGGTTAGCTTAACACCATGTGCCTACTAAACCATTTCTTCCAAGGTCACTATGAAGATGAAGAATTAGGGTTTTACAAATTCATGAGGAATGATAGTCCATGAAAGAAACCTAAATGCACCAAAATGAATGTGAATAAAAACTTACAAGTATATAGTATATCACATCCTTTTCTAATAGGTATTATGTACAAGATACCTACATCAAACCTATATACTATCATCAACACAACTATCTTAGGTTGATGTAAGTGTTTGTAGTTCTAGAGGCACTCAAATCAAAATTTATCAATCATTCTATTATCATCTTCCAATTTGTTTTTGCATGTTATAGATCTAGAACTATATTATCATTATAAATAACCAAGTAAATTAATCCTTTGAAATTTTATATATAACATATTTGTACTTACTTTTTTTAGTATAATGAAGCATAATAAATTTAGTATATGTTATATTTGAGTTTTACATCTAATTGGCCTATTATATATTTGATTGTCCCACTTTTTATTATTCATTTATATATCTCATATAATTTATAGATAACCCTAATCTATAACCATTTAAGGGGTAAACACAAATCATGTTTTTATCCCTTATCATGTCAAGAACCCAATGTTGAAAGTTGATGACACTAATAACTATATTTTTTCCCCAAGTAATGATACATTCAATAGGGTTAGATTGGGAACAATATATATTGATAAATTTACAATGATGTTTTTAAAATTAAACAAGGATTCTACTAGGGTTAAGGACAAGAAAAATAGTTTATTTATGTTTTTGGGATTTTATTTTTTTTGGATTTTATGGGTTTTCTATTTTTTAGGATTTTGTGGGGTTTTTAGATTGATGAAAAAGTGTACTAGTAGAGGGAAAACCAACTACAGTATCAAGGATGGAAGTGGTTACAGAGGGAATGTTGGAGGGATATAAGGATAAATATCCAAGGACTAGTTTACATAGGAACCATGTGCCTGATCATCCATGTTACTTGTTGATGTTGCACTACCATGTACTCTAAATAAGATTTGATGTATCAAGATACTTATAAATACATGTGTCAAGACATTTTCCATGTCTTTATCAAGGTTAAAAGTGCTAAAAAGGATGGACATGATAGTATGGTTATGGAATAGCTTTAGATGTAATGGATTTAATGGTATGAGCTTCCTCTAAGTGTATAACACATATAAATAAAAAAATTACACATGAAACCAAATGTTTTTTTTCATCATGGTATTTTTCCAAGGTGCCATAAAAATGGTTTTCACTTTTAGATGATTTTTTTGGTTCTTTTATGGTATTTTTTTTGAAATTTTTAATTTTTTTCTTAATTTATGAAATTTGATAGCATAATTAGATCCTTTATGTATGGAATCATCTGAGATGCATGATGTTCATAGATTTGTCTAACTCTTGTTCACCTTGTATGTCCAAATTATATGCTCGGCTAATTTCATTATGAAACTCCTTTGTCATTAGATTGGTCCCTTTGTAATTTATACATATTAACTATGTGTCATCATAGACCCTATGATAGAGGGTGACACCAATCAGGGTGAATTAGGATGTATGTTGGCTAAAGGATTTTTTCTTATTGTGTGAAATATTTAGAGGGATGAATTTTTCATGGAAGTAAGTGTATATGGAATGATACTAAGGAAAAATGGGACTGACAATGTCATAAACCATTTTAGATTTTGAATGCCTCATGAGTGATTTATACAACGTGATTCTGTATGTTTTAGGAAGGAGATCAAATATGTCTAAAATTTTTTTGATAAGGGGAATAAATTTTCATGTTCTTCAAGACTAAAATTAATTGCAATATTTAACTTTTTAGGATTATCTAGTGTTATGATGTTGGCATTGATAGTTTCTTTAAAAAGTGAAAGGAGAGCCATACTAAAATTGTGTTGGTATAGGGTAAGGTTGAGTTACTTATACATTAGTGCCTTATAAATGTTTTCACTAATAGACTCATCTTTATTTATTGGATTTTGATTTTTAAGGTCCGATAGTGCCTAAAAAAGGTTTCTACTTGAGGACTTCAATTTTTTATTTTTTATTTATTATGACTAAGGAACTCTCCATGTTCCTAAAAATATGATGATGCATCCAATTTGATTTCAAATCCCTTATGGTGATCCCATAGAGAGATGTAATCTTGGAGTCCCATGAATTCTATGATAACTTCATCATTTTGGAATAATTAAATAGACATGATTTTATTGATTCTATTAAATGGCTTAATGGAATTAGAGGTCAAGGTTTATGGTAAGGATGATGGTTTCATTGAAAATATTGGTGGAAAAAATAAATTCATAGAGGTTTTGAGTGGAACCTATTTTGCTGTTGGAAGAAGTTTCCTCATAAATTGTAGAAGCATCACTAACTTCATAATATTGGTCGCCAAATTGATAGGATTCCTTTTATTTCTTATTAATCATGTTAGGATTTCCAAAACTTCAAGGATATATTTTGGAGTTTACCCACATGAAAGCCATCTTGGATTTAATATTTTCCTCAAACATTTTCAATGATATTGAAATGAGATTTAGAAGGTCAAGCTTTGGATATAGATGGAAAGTTTTTGGGAATTTATATAAGAATAAGAATTAATTTATTTTGATGTTGAATTTATGTCTAATATAGAGTATTTTTAGTAATGAGATAATAATTAGTTTTTTGGTATCTCCCCTCCAACATTTTGAAATATTGGAAAGGTTGAAGATCACCCAAGACAATTAATTTCATGTTAGAGTGTGGAATATTGATGTATTAATGTAATGTGGATGGGATGATTTCATGACTTTCATCCATGTGTAATATTTATAAAATATATATCACCTCAATCTTGTACACTTGGAAAACTCAATCTTTTGTTGTTCCTCTCATTTCTAGATCTTTTATATTTCTACAAGTCTCACATATTCTTTCTTTTATGCCCCCTTGGCATATCTCTTAGTCTGAATAGTATTATGTTGATGAACTAAGCCTTATATATTTCCAAAAATTATTAAAACCTACTTATTTTATGCCTCTTTAAGTTATAAGCCTATACCTATTTTTTTGCTCCATAGACACTTGTGTTCTAGATGAACAACTACATCGACACATGTTTCCTACTTTAATGTAAGTTTCTAGTTCCCTAAAGTAATATAATTTGAAAATAAAATGTATCATAAAGGTCAAGATAAGTGATTTAATGAGATTTATTCTTTAGAGGTATTTTTATAAATATAAAATTGACCCTCATTCATTCCTCATCTAGAAACTTCTTCCCTACTCACCAAAACACTTACCAAAAGAATTCAATCAAGCACTCAAGTTAGAAAAGATTCCTTACTTGATCATATTTATATATTATTCATAGGGAAACCATATTTATAGGTATAAAGTATTGAAGGATCATACCAAGAGTTATATTCTACAAGTAATAATCTAGGTTATTGTTATACTTGTTTATCACACATTACATGATTCACACACAATCCAACACATAGGGGAAAACTTCATAAGTTTTCTAGGCCCTATTTAGAGTATTAGCTATGTAGGAAACACTCATTTACAAATGGGTTTTAGGTAAACTTGACACCACGTGCCCACTAACCCATATTTCCAAAGCCACTATGAGGATGAATAATTAGGGTTTAATCATTTGACCAAGAGCGATAGTCCATAACCCAAAACAAATACACCATAGTGAAGGAAAAAAACCCAAAATCACCTAAGTATTCACATACTATTATAATAGGTATTATATATAGGACACATAAATCTAATCTATACACTAGTGTTGATACAACTATCCCAAACTAATACAAGTGTTTATGGATAAAGAGGCACTTGATCTAGAATTTAATGACTATTCCAGATTACTCTCCAAGTCTGCTTCCTCCTATTCCAAATCTAGATCTATATTAAAATTATAATTAAGTAATTATATTATTTTTTTATCACTAAAATATAGACCATAAATATACATTCCATTTTTAGTATATCTTAACATAATAAATCTAGTATATGTTATATCTAAGTTTCATAAACAATTGGCCTACTATAGAGATAACTTATCACTATAGTGCCTTAGGATATATCTATCCCATTTAATCCTATATTACCTAATGTAAATTTTAGGTTTGAAAATTTGGTGAACACAATATTTGAGATCAAAATCATATATGGCTTATGGTTTTTTATTATTTTGAGAAAAATTCTAATTTCTAATTTAAAAAAATAAAATTTAAAATTTGCAAAGAATTAGAGATTATTTTCTTAAAATCATGTTTATTAAGGAAATATATGTTAATTATTTCATTTTTTAATACCTTATTGTGGTTTTTACTTTTTATGCCTCATGCACTTTTAAATCAGTTCAATCTATATGGGGTTCTAAATATGCTTATTACAAATCCATTGCAATTTAGCATACCCTTTCTTGTTCCAAAGTTTACAATTGTATTTTACCTGTTACTCAAAAGTTTTAAAGGGATTTCAAGAAACAAAAATTATTACCATACAATGTTACCACCAAATATAAGGATATTACTACTAAAAATTCACTCTTGGATTTACTACATCATTCATCCTATTACAAGGATGTCCTTTAGGACACATTGCATATGACCATACTACCTTGTAATGTGGAACCACCATATGTGGATTATATTTTAAGATCCATAAAATATATCGAGAATAATATATCCTTTGCAAATGAGGCTTTACCACCTCAACATATTATAAACAATTATTTTACACTCTACATCTAAGTGTGCCTTTTTAATAATCTAGTCAAATGAGTTCCTGTGGACAATGGTTTAAGGCTCAACATTTGAAATAGATTTTATCTAATTAATTGGAATTAGACCTTCATATTTTGAATGATATAATATTATCATCAAATGATTTGATAATATTTAATGATAATTATTGGGATATGTAATGTTAAATATTACCATGGGTCCCCATACATTACCTACATTTTTCCAAGTTATGCAAAATGATTTGAATTATAATATTATTTTAGGATGGCCTTGGATACATGAGATGTATTATTTTATATATAATTTACATGCCTGATTAAAAATATTCATCAAGGATTCATTTACACTTGTCCACTAGATACTAATCCCTTCAAACATTGTGCACTGGTCTAATATATGGATAACCCAACACCACAATCTTAACCTTACTTTTGTTCTTTATATTTACTCAAATATGGGTACAAAATACAAGGGTTAGGTAAAAATGATCAAGGCATAACTCAACCTATCTTGTCTATAAATAATAAAAACCATCAAGTTTTGGTTTTTTCATAAAATATTGTAAGTCTAAATCATAATCTTGGTAGTACAACTTGTTTTTAAAAAAAAATTACATGCTTCTGTAAATGAGATTCAATTGGTCAAATCTATTATTATTGATGAAATTGATTCCCTAAATTTTTTGACATTGGATGAGTTATCTAATGATTAATCATTACAAGCATACTTAAGGGCATATGACGATCACCCTTCCTTATATTATAAGAATAGGTTTCCTCATGCCACTTCTTCTCATGATTACTTTAATGAGATAAATGACACCAATGTCCAACATGATGCATTAAACACTATTCCTAATAAGCCATTTATTGTAGATAGGTCTACTTTTCTAAATGAAGAAATAATCAAATATAATTATAGAATAGATAAGGATCCTCAACTAGTTCTACTTTCTATAGTAATGCAAGATGATGAAGGATAATCCTATTATCAAGTTCTTCATAATTTTCCCCAACTTTATTACTTGGACTTATTCAGATATGCTTGGGATTGACCAATTGGTGGAAATGCATAATATATTAGTTTACCCTAATTCAAAGTTAATTAAATAAAAGATTCAAAATATGCATCATAAAGTGGCATTATTGGTAAAATATTAAATTTATAAACTCTTAGGTGTAGGATTTTTGAGATCTATTTCACATTCTGACTAGGTGTTCAACATTATACCTGTACAAAACCTAATGGTGATATGCACTATTACACTGATTACCTATATTTAAATAAGGCTTATCCAAAAATATGATTTTATATTACTTGATATCAACATGTTTGTCTATTTTGCAGATGGATATGAGACATTTTAATTTATGGATGGATTTGTTGGATATAACCAAATTTAAATTAACTCCATAAATCAAGAAAAGATATCATTTATTTCACCATAGGGCACATTTTTTTTATATAGTCATGCCTTTTGGAATAAAAATCATAAGAGACACATAATAAAGGTATATGTATCATCTATTTCATGATTTACTTTTAAAATACAAACATCACCAAGACCATGCTACTAATTTATGACAAATATTTGAATGTTTTTCAAAATTCAATGTTCAATTAAATACCCAAAAATGTGTTTTCAAAGTGCCTTTAATAAATATCCTTGGGTACATTATATCCTATAAATGCATTCAAGTTGATAAAAAAAATTAAAATCAATTATTTACACGTCACTGGCAACCAATCTAATTTAGTTACCATTTTACAGGGTAGAATTCATCTACTCAGTTGGCTAATAAAACAATTCCTTTCATGCCTTTGCTAAAAAAAGACACAAAATTTATATGGGATGATGTTTGTCAAAAAGGTTTTGATAAAATTAAATAAAATTTATCAAACACACTATTACTCATGCCTCTATTATAGATAGACCATTAATTATTTATATCTTGGCCACTCATGAGGCCCTTAGGGCCCTATTAGCATAATACAATGATGATAATAAAGAACACACAATCTATTACATTAGTCACCAATTAGGTGATTATGAATGAAAATATAAAACAATGGAAAAGTTTTGTTTATCCTTTGTTTTTGCTACCCAAAAGCTACAACATTATCTACTCAATAATGAGGTCATGTTATAATTAAAGAAGATCCACTAAAATTTCTTATAAACAAAACACACCTAACTAACTGCATCACAAAATGGGTGATGTAATTTATAGATTTTGATCTTAAATTTATATCCGAAAATTAAATAAAAGGTCAAGATGTAGAAAAACAATTAGCTACAACTCCCTTAACAGATCCTTTTATGTTCATCAAAGAAGACATATAATATATGTTCCAATTTATGGATAATGTTCTTTTATGGATATAGATGTAGAACAAGGGTAGGTGATGGAAATGTATTTTACACCCCCAAGGGTGAATACGTTCCTTTTTCCTATAGATTATCATTTTCTTGCATAAATAATATAAATGAACATGAGTCCTTAATAATCAGGTTATTTATAACACACAAACTTCATATAAGGGACATTAAAGTTTTTGGTTACTCTAAATTGGTTTTCAATCAAGTTAATGATCAATACCAAAAAAATAGGATCATCTTCTACCATATAAATAAATGGTGGGTAATCTCATAGAGATGTTTGATACATTTTCTATTGATATTATTCCTTGTAAAAATAACTACCATGCAGATGCCATGGCAAGTATAATATTTATGATTCTTTTTTGTATAAATGATGATCACATGCAATTTACCATACAATATTTACATGATCCTTCCATTTATTCTCATAAAATATATGCCTTAGTCATTATTTCTATTACTCTTAGTTCTACAAACATAGAAGGTACAATGATATTTATGATTTCCTCTATTATGCTTACATACTAGACCATTTCATGTAGACTGATAATACAAAATTATAATGTGAATCACTTTGTCATGTTATTATCAAAAATTAATTGTTCAAATGATATTTTTATAGATAATTACTTTTATGTTTAAATAAATATGAAAAACACATTGCACTCTTAGAAATGCATGATAGCAAGTGTGGCAAACATTTCAATTAGAAATGCATGATAGCAAGTGTGGCAAACATTTCAATAGATGAGACATTTTCCAAAACCTATAATGCTAAAATTATTATTGGCCTACCATGGAACAATAATGTATTAAACAAGAAAAATTGTGTTTACAATACTATAAATACAACAATTTGAATCATATACCATCACATGAGTTACAACTATTTTTTTCACCATGGCCTTTTTCCTTATGGAGTTTTGATCTGATTGGAAAGATAAATATGATGTCTATTGGTGGAAACAACTTCATAATAACATATACATAATATTTTACAAAATGGGTGGAATTAATTATACTTGATTTTACCATAGGGGATGACATATGCATATTTTTTATGACTAATGTTATATCTCACTTTGGCATACCTTTATATATTATTTCCTATAATGGATCATCATTTAAGAATGAGATGGTAAAATGATTTTTCAATAAATAAAAAATTAAGCATACCTTACGCAAAAAATTTTACCCAAAAGGTAATGGATAGGCATAGGAAACTAATAAGACTATTTTCATGATATTTGGCAAGACAATTGAATGATATAGTATTGTTTAGCACTAGAAAATGTGTATGCTTTATAGGCATATCACACTAGTGTTTTCACACCTACCAAAGATACACCTTATTATTTTATATATGGTACAAAGGAATTTTTAATAATTGAGCTTGAGATACCTTCCTTTAGTGTTTTTCTCAAATAAATAATTAAAGATAAAAAATACCTTGAAAAGAGATTGCATCAATTAGAATAATTGAGTAAAAATTGCACATAGGTTGCTGAACACATACAAGTTTATAAGGATCACATTAAGTGAGAATATAATAAAAATGTTTGGCCACATGAATTTTTTGTGGTGATATATTAATAAAATAAAATAAAAAGAATACCAATGTATAAAAACAAAATAAATGAAATTTCAAACCAAAAATTTTGGGACCATTTACAGTTATAATTTTTTGGGAAAAAGGCATATATTTCCTTTCTACACTTGAAGGACATCCTATAATGAGATCAATGAAAATTATGAAATTAAATAAATATATTATGCGATACTTTTTCACATACTTATAAATAACCAAAAAAATAAAAAATATTCAAATATATATAAATATTTTTGACGTATATGTATTCTATTGGTTCTTTGTCATATATATGTTACTATTATGTTCATGGATATCATATCAATTACTTATACATACACATGTGTTTCATGATTCTATTTGAGGTGATACATGCATAGAAAGATACATGATATATGTACTTTTAGATGTTGGGATTTTTCTCTACCCACATCACCAATATGTTGGGGATATCCACCCATATGATCATGATTATTCTAGGTTATGTCATTCTATTGTCACTTTACATTATCATGTTTTAGATAATGTATACTTACAAATGCATTTATATATGCTTACATATTTCATAATTTACTTAATATGATATGTAATTAATGTTTTTTACTAAAGTATTTGATTCATAAGATATTATGATATTTTTATGTTGGTTGCTTTGATTTCCTTTATGCACTTCCTTGAGTGTATTACCTTGTTATTGTCTCATATATTGAAAATTTGAATATGATCCATTATTTGTGGCACCCATTACTTTTTTCCTCTTTGAAATTGTAATATGTCATTCTTGATTTTTTGGACATTAGACTAAGTCATTTCCATTAGATTGTATGGAATTTGAACATGCCTCCTATTTTTGGTCTCCTTGGACCATTTCATTTTGATTACTTTATTTTATTATTGATCTTGTACCATTACTATCTATACATTTCCATGATATTTATCAATAATCTTAGGCCTTGATGTGACCACATTATATGCATTTCAATGATACATTTACCTAGACATGTTCTCTTATATGATACATTGTACGTTCATAGTTATATGATTATCTTATCCTTTTGTGGTGAGGTAACTACTAGTTTCTATCTTCCCTCACCTCAAAATGGTTGCGGACAGGTGGGGGGGTGTATTAGTGGGGTAATGGTATAGAGGCATGGATTCCCCATACATTACATTTTCAGACTTAGTCAGGGCATGTCATAGATACATGGTTTCCACACATTCATAGTTTTAGATATATATTAGGGGCATGCCATAGAGACATGGCTTCCACACATTCATAGTTTTACATATAAATTAGGGAAATGTTTTGAAAACATGTCCTACATGTTGGAACTTATATCAACTATTATATTTATATGTATATAATGGGGGAATGTTATGGTAACATGTCACCCAAATTTGTTCAAATTTATAAATTGGCCAAAACACATAGCTATATGATTCAGATATACATTTTGGTAGAATTATATACATTAGTAATATTATTATACATAATTTAAGCATGAGACATATTTAAAGTGAATATACTATGAAATATACACCTAAATATTACAAAATCCAAATTAGTTTCAGATTTTAAACACTCTCAGGGACTATCACCACCCAACATGTTAGACTTTTACAAATTAAATTAATATAATCTACTATAGTAGTTTATTCAATTTTAGGTAGGATTGAGATGATTAAATCAGTAAATCTTGCCAATATTTCATTTTGGACTTGGTTGTATCATCCAGCCTCACCAGTTTGATAATTTGAGTTTCCTAGGGTTACTCACACTCACCAAGTTATAAGTATGATTGGGTTGCATAGTTGAACTAGTCTCAACTACCAAGTGGAAATCCATATTTTCTCCAAGGTTGGAGGCATGGGCCCTCTCTCTCTCTCTCTCTCTCGCTCGCTCTCTCTCTCTCTATATATATATACATATATATATACATACATATATATATACACACACACACACACATATATATATATATATATACATATATATATATATATACATACATATATATATATACATACATACATATATATATACATATATATACATATATATATATATATATATATATATATATATATTCTTAGATATATGCACTTTATATATTTATATTTATCATAATATCAATTTAAGTTATTCATAATGATACATATTTCAAATAAAGTTACCAATAGGCAAGAAAATTGTATTCATACACATGTAATCATAAACCTTACTCTTTCAATTTCAAATCATTTAAATAATTTTGATTTTAGATTATATGAACTAATTATATACTATAAAATTCTCTTATTTTCAAGTAAATCACTAGAAAAGCCCTCAAGTTGGACTCGATTAAAGACAAAGTGTGTTATACACACCTAGCTACACATTCCTTTCCTTTAAACTAGTTATTTAATTACTAGATTAAAAGGGGGAAAGTGTAGAGACTATTTATGAATTATATATCACCTCAGTATTTCACACTTGGAAAACTCAAATATTGGTTGATCTTCTCATTTTAAACCTTCCTATTTCCATAAGTCTCGCATTTTCTCTATCTTATGCCCTTTGGCCTATATCTTAGTATGAATAGTATTATGTTGATTATCTAGGCCTTATATCTTTCCCAAAATATTTAAAATTCTGTTATCTTATGCCTCTATAAGTTTTGATCCTATACTTATTTTCCTATTTCCTATACTCTTCCATCCTAGATGGACACCTACGTTGATACAGGTGTGATGCTTTGACACAAGTGTCTAGTACCCTAAAGTCATCTAATTTGTAAATAAAACATATCCCCATGGTCAGCTTAAGTGATTTAAGGTGATTTATTATCCAAAAAGATTGGTTTAAATATAATATCAATCCTCTTTCATTCCTCACCTAAAAAATTGTTACCTACTCACTATGCAACTTACCAAATGCATTCAATAGAGAAATCAAGTGAGGAAACCTTAATTATATCTAAATTTCACAAATAATTTTCCTTCTATAGAGATAGTTTATCACCCTAGTGCCCTAGTCTATCTCTATCCTGTTTAACCCTATATTCCCTAATATATTTTTTAGGGTTAAAAACCATGTTCAAATAAGGAGGATGTTTTAGGAGATATCAAGATCAATGAAATTAAGTAGGTTTTGTTGCATGACAAGCCCAACCATGGTGGTAATATGGATAGTTCCTACTCAATCTCTTAATGCATTATCATATGATTTAATTTTCATGATGTTTGGATCTACTGCTACTAAAAAAGAATCTATATGTTTAATGAAGGTCAAAGTATAAATATTTAGGCTTGATACATTATCTACAAGTACCCTTTTCATTTTTATTAAGTATAAATATTTAGTCTCGATACATTGTCTACAAGTACCCTTTTCATTTGTGCTTAGTTATGTAAGCCTTAATGTATAAAGGGATATTGTGATATGGACCCATAGGAGTATGTATTTTTGGTCAAAGGTAATTTGATGAATTGAGGAGAGGTGTCCAATGAACACTTGAAACTGAGATAGGTTAATGTTGTTAGGGACTATTGACTCTTGAATGAATTTGTATAAGATGTCCTAATGAATAGTGTATGTTTAAAGAAGATTCAATATGGATATATGGTTATAAGTCTTCTCAAGATATTATATAAGTTTTCGCCTTCTTTTAGGGGTAGGAATACAATTTCCTTGAAAAATTATTTTGTTTCACCTAGTTGTGAGGGCACAATCTTATGTTTTAACATTGATGGTGGCTACATGATTGTTGAAGTGCTAGATATGACCAATGATTAAATCATGGGATTATTTAAATATTTGATGTTATTAGTTTACACATTTTGGCCTTTATTTTAATGTGGATAAATTTTATTGTGTTTATAAAATGAATCTTGGTATATCACCAACTACTAATTTTTGGATGTGGATGCACTACCTTTAAGTTGAATATCTCCAAGATTAGTTATATCTTGGGCATACTTATTTAATTTCATGCACTTGTTGTTTGAATGCCCTTTAATATTATAGAACTAACAATATTCATTTTACTCATACTATGTGGGTTTTGGATTACTTTCATTAAGGGATTTGTCAGAGAAAATAAATTCATGTTTGCAATGACTAAATTATGAAAGACTACTTCTAATGATTTCTCAAGAGGGATACAATGCCTTCTTTGCACTTCCTATTTGGGCTGGAATAGTGATGCTTGAAGTGTTTTGGACTACTTGAATATGATTGACATCACTTACTCTATTACTAACAATGTCTAATATTTTTAAAATTTATCATTTACTAACACTTTATCTCTTTTAGGAACCTATCTAGTTTTAGTCTCTCTAAGTGCACATCTTAAAGGGTGTTCCAAGAAAAGGGTGGGAAGACTATTGGTTCTTCACAAGATTATTGTTTAACCATATCATTCATATTATTTATCCAAATTACTTAGAGTGTTCATCTATTGAACTCATATAATGTAATCATGAAATACTAAAATATGGATAAGTATGCAATATTGAAACTCTAAAATATGGCTAAGTTTGAAATCTAATAGGACACTAAAAAAACTAGAATCTATATTATAGATCCTAGAGGTCTAAACCACTCTCAAACATTATAAAAGTGTGTGTGTGTGTGTGTGTGTGTGTGTGTGTGTGTGTGTGTGTGTGTGTGTGTGTGTGTGTGTGTGTGTGTGTGTGTTTGTGTGTGTGTGTGTGTGTGTGTGTGTGTGTGTGTGTGTGTGTGTGTGTGTGTGTGTGTGTGTGTGTGTGTGTGTGTGTGTGTGTGTGTGTGTAGATATTGCTTAAGAGATAAAGGTATGAAATTTTATGAAATAGGAATTATATATTATACACATGTGGTTTATTATTATTTAATTTTTAATATATATATATATATATTAAAAATTAAATAATAATAATAATAAACCATATGTGTTATATATATATATATATATATATATTAAAAATTAAATAATAATAAACCATATGTGTATAATATATAATTCCTATTTCATCAAATTTTATACCTTTATCCCTTAAGAAATATCCATTTTTAATATCCCCTAACTAGGTCAACCACTTTCCAAAAAGGTCAACTTAGTTGACCATATCACCCATTTTCCTACAAATTCAGACTAGTCAACCTTGTTATGAATGATATGACAAACTTTATAGAACTAAGTCAGATTGGTTAACTTATTTCAATCACTAATGGTAGCATTTACAAAATAGGGTCATGCTAGCTCAAAATTATGATAAATCTACATTTTAAAGAAATATTACTTAAGGTCTAGCTTATATGGAGGATAACTTGTCTTGTGGGAAGTCTTAGTTGCAAAATAGGATTCTTTTAGCCTAATTTTGATTTTTATAGTGTGATCCTTCCAAAGCAACAACATCTTAAAAATAACCATTTACTAAGGGATATATTAAGACTTGATATATTTGTCCAAAGTTAAGTATCTCCATCTTTTATAACTTCATTTTATAGATGGATATTGTAGAAAGTGATATGTTTTAAATAAATAAATCCTTACTTAGATTACTTCTATACTTAAAATTAATATAACTATAAGGTCTTATTTACTTTACATCTTCTAACTTAGGTGATTTAGGCCTCATTTTCCTACAATGATATATTGATTATGTTGTTTATGTTAAACCATACCCCTTTGTGCCACAAGATTTGGTGAAAACTAGATTAGTTTTATTTTATTTAGTAGGAGACCTAGTTAGGGTTATTATATAGTGTTATTTGACTAGAGGCTTTGGAACCCTCTCCTTAGTGTTTTGTAATAAGATATCCCTTAGTTAGGTTTAAGGGATATAATTTGGTCATGCCCCTGATATACAAATTGTCATAATGGTTTGCAGGTGATTACCTTCTTTAAACTTGGATTTATTAAGTAGGATAAGTTATAGATCTATCTTAATCTTTGTCATATATATAATACCTTCTTTTCACTTCATATTTAGCCTAGATACTAGGAATAGTGATGCTTGAAGTGTTTTGCACTACCTAGATATAATTGGTATAAATTAATCCATTTCTAACAACATTATTATTTTTGTTGAAATATTTAGTATTTACTATTTGCATTGATTTTGGTGATCCTTGTTAAAAAGTTTCACTAGACCTTTGACTATGAGGGATTTTTCAATATGGATTCCCTTTTCGATGCTATCATCAAAGGAAGTAGTGAAATGGAATTTAATTGAAATTTTATTTGTTGGTTAAGGTTGTTAGTTTTAGACAATATTAATTAATTATTTATCACCTCAATCTTGTACACTTAGCAAACTTAGACCTTGGTTGTTCTCTAAGTTCTCGACCTTTTTTACTTCTGTAGGTCTCACATATTCTCTCTCTTATGCACCTTAGACTATATCTTAGTATAACTAATTTTATGTTGATGACCTATGACTTATATCTTTCCCAAAATACTTAAAACTACTTATCTTCTAGCTCTACAAGTTTGGGACTTATACTTACTTTTCCATCCTAACTAGACACCTATGCCAACATAAGTGTCCTTAGTTGATGTAAGTGTTGAGTGCCATAAAGTCATAAAATTTACAAATAAAGCATATCTTAATGGTCAGTTTAACTTATATTAAGTGATATATTATCTCAAAATATTGGTATAAATTCATTCATTCCTCACCTAGCACAAACTTAGATTCATACCAAAAAAAATTAATTTAAGTAAAGCTTCCTTATTTTATCCTATTTCCATATTAGACATAGGGACAACAAATCTATAGGTTTGATGTAATAAAGGAGAAAATCAACACATATATTTTCTAAGTTATAATCTAGGTCACTATTGTACTTAATTATCACATATTGCATGATTCACATACAAACCAACATATAGGGGAGAACTACATAATTTTGAGGCCATGTTCATAGTATTGGCTATGTAGGTAGTGCTCATGGATAAAGGAGTATTTGGAGTAGTTAGACACTATGTTATCACTAACCCATTTTACCCATAGACACTATGAAGATGAATAACTAGGGTTTGATCATTTCACAAGGAGAAACAATCCATGATCTAGATCTGAATAAACTAGAGTGAAGGTGATAATAAACCCAAAAGAATCTAGGTGATCACATCTTATTTTTGTAGTTATTACTTACTGGATACTTATTTTTGATCCAAAAAAATAACATTGATATATATCCTAGGTTGATGTAAGTGTTTATGGTTACAAAGGCACTCAATCTAGAATTAGGCAATTGTTATTGAACATTATTCTAGTCTGCTTCCTACCTATTATAAATATAGATCTATATCATCATCATAACTAGCTAATTATATTGTTTTCATTATCATCATAATATATAACTAGACATAATTTCCATTTTAATAATATCTTAACATAATAAATTAAATATATATTCTATTTGAGTTCTGTAATTAATTGGCCTACTATAGATCTATTTATCACCCTTTTTCTTATTAAGTTATGTATTATTAAACATATATTCCATATTATGATCCATATCTAATTTAGAGTTAAAATTTTTGTTGAACCCAATATTTGAGATCCAAACCCTAGGTAGATTACATTGTAATTAAAACTAATAAGGTGGGGTGAATTAGTGGCCTTAAAACATTCATTCAATTTCACTTATCATCTATGAGGTATTCATTCACATACATGTATTAACTCATGCATAAGAAACTATAAAATAATATGAAATAAGAACACAAGAGATATGAGGGAATCACAAAAGGGGAATAAAACTCACTAGAACATAGGCTGGAATATAGTCCTATAATCAATGAATAAATATTTAGTGAGGAACCATCCTTAATAATTAGCACCATCTCCTCATTAGTCAAGCACTAACTCAACTAGTCCTTTAACAACCACCAAATTTCAAGGAGGTACCAACCCCCTAAGAAAATCATAACCAACTCAGTCACCTAGAACCTTTGATGAAATTTGGAAACCTTTTTATCACTAAATTAAATATTACCACCTTATTTTCCTCTTCTCATTAGTTTATATCTCTCAAATAACTTATTAGGCCTTCTCGTTTAACTAGTCCTTTCCTTTGTAGAATTAAGTCATATGACCTTACTCATAACCTATATAAATACATTTATATATTCATGAAATATTTATCACACCACTCTTATGGTATTAAATCCCTTTACATGGTTTCCAAAACACTATTTAATTTGTTAATATCCTCTATATTCTAACTAGTCAAATTAGGCCTATTAGACCTTTTTATACTTGAATCTTGATCTTACCCATCTTGGTAAGAAAAAAACATATCCATACCTAGATAACCCTTGTAATAGATCCAAAAACACATTTAAAATTTTTAAAAATCATTACGTAGTTCAGTCATTACCCATAAGGACCAAAACCACCATTAGGCCTTCTCAAAGCACACATTTTACATTAGCCACATTGAAACACATTAATCCTCCTAAAATGGATTAAAAAATTAATAAAATATTAAATTATACCCATGAAAATATCACCTTATTTCCCTAACATCATTAAGATCATTTCACTCCTTGAATCATATCATTGGGTCTACTCGCAATTAGGTCTTCTCACTGCTAGAAAGTCTGCTTTAAAGATCTGAAGCATAAACACAACTTGATACATAAACCAATAAAAAAATAACATGTATATATCACAAACTATCTTAGGTTCATAATAATGTGTACTATATTTCACCAAACATGGTAGAAGACTTCAAAAAAACCATTTTTATATGCTCACTCAGAATTGCAAACAAGCCTCAAGGACCTAGTTAAGAGACCTTGACTTTTCACACCTTTATAGGAGTTTATAATGCATAAAAATATATTAAAAATAAAATATGATACATATAAAACAAATCAATGTGAATTTTATTCTAAAAATCAACACAAAAAGACTTAGGAACATCATTCTCACTTACACACATAAAATTGCTTGTAGCTTCAAAAACATGATCATGAAAACCAAGAATTAGAACACTTGTGTGGACACTTCTATGAAGTTAAAATGGGTTTATATGATATTTAATAATCCTTATATATATATATATATATATATATATATATATATATATATATATATAGGAATGAGAAGGTTCAATATCAATATTAGTATTACATACCAATCTCATGTCTTCACCCTACACAAACCTCAATATGTTAGATAAGTCACATCAAGAACATATTTTTACTTGTATATGATCATGAAAAAAACTTATATTCAAATGTTAAAGGTGATATATTTATTTAAAAATTACCCCATGCATTTTTATCCATCTGTAATCCACTAAAACCCATCCATAATCTCATTCTCACTTATGCCTAGTTTTCTCACTATCTTCCTCATTAGGCCTTTTTAGTGATGGGCAAAATTACATGACCACTTTATCACATTTTAGGTATAAAACCTACTCGAAAAACACCATTTTCATAATATACAAGTCTCAATCTTAAATCTCCAATAATTTTCATGCTTTGACAAGGTCAACCCTATGTGCTACATTAAAAATCTAAGAAACAAGGGTTTTCCTATAGCTTCCACTCACTCTTTTGATAGACCAATTCCATTTGGAGAAAATTGTGAGATTTATCTACATGATACAATCATAAAAATAAGTCCTAAAATTTATTATAATCCATTTACAATAAGATATTTCATATCAGGTCATTATGAGGGTTTTAAGAGGCTTTAGGCTACCTTCCATTCTTAGCAATCATTCATAAAAATGTTCTTAAAAAATCTAAAACCAATGCCAAAAAATTTGATATAATAACCTTACTAAACTACCATGATATACTTGGATCCTCATGTAAAGTTTTCATGTGCCATTGAACATAATAAAATTTTAATCAGGTCTACTATACCTCATTTTGTGCACACAAAAGACCTCAAAAGAAAATTTCATACATTATAATTTATTATATGACCTAAAAATTGGTAAAAATAATTTATACAACCTATAAAACCTTTGTAAATGGTATCATGAGATATGGCACCTTGGGAAATGAATTTGACCCCTCATTATGCCACACTAGGTCTCTTTGCATACTAGTCCTATACTTGCAAGTCATACATAGACATTAAAAATAACTTAAAATCTATTTTAATATTGTAATCACCTAATTATAATGTCATATGACCTCATAACATGTTTACACACTACCAATATTCTTCTCATAATCCTTAGACTGCTCACCTCAGCATGATACCAAACTTATGCCTTTTCACTAGGTTTCTTCATGCAAGGACTAAGCCTTAAAAATGAATTTGGAACTCTAATGAAATATGGATTGACTAATTCTCATTATTACATAACTTTATACACTTTATCATACCTGTAATATCACAATTCAGAAAGCTTTACTATGTTTTATGCATATACCTTCTCACAGGGCTAGATTAGGATTCTCAAGATACTTAGTACTCAATAGTATGCTTACCTTGTATCTTGATATTTAAACATTTAATAAACCTTAGAAAGGTTACTAGTTTTCCTTCAAATTATCTCCCAAGAAAAATAAAATAGGTTTCCTTAAAATTCTCTTTTGTCATAGGACTCCTTGTCACATACCACTTTACCATACATGACATAAACTTTGACTTTAACATTAATGACCTCCATCTTGACTTTGGGATCAATAACAACATCAATGCCATAATACCAATAAATAGGAACATAACTCAACAATCTTCCCATTTTTCATTGATGGAAAAAACTTAAACAAATATGATCATTCATATCTCCCCAAGATGGATCTTCTCTAAAATAACTTTTTTCCCAAATTGGAACTTTCTCCCCTTTTGACATTAATTAAAAAGGGTCATCTATTGATAGAAACCATCTAATACATAGACCTAAAAATTTATTTCATCCCTAAATAAAATAAATCTTCCTCTAATCAACCAAACAAGAACTCGACTCATAGAAGTACCCAACCAAGCTTGCCTTATCTCCATGAGATGTTTAGACACTATCATGAATGTGAATTGGTTTGATCAAGTCATAATATAGGTTACTTATAACCCATCTCTTGTAATCACACCACCAAATAGACTATTGTCTGAACCTTAAATAAATAACACAAAGTTCTCCCTAAGACCAAACATACTTCATGCTTCTGCTCATTAGCTGAGTGCCTCTATGAATAATAATGGAGTTACCTCTCTCTTGGGTACTAAAACAACATAAAATTAGGATATTCCCAAATATCCATGTCCTTACTAGACTGAACCTTCTTCATGATCCTTTTAGGTTTGAATATCCCTTTTGGCTTGACCTTTTTACTCTCAGTTTGAACAACATTTTTACTTGGTCTATTTGTCTTGACTCCATCCATAATTTGAGCTGATAGGGATAATTATTGGCACTCATTTGAATCTTAAATATGATCCACCATGGAAAATAGTCCACTTTTACTTGTAGAATGGTCATCATTCATCTTAGCTATCTCTAGTTTCTACTCACTATCTTGTCTTCTTTCTTACACTTTAGGATCCTCAACTTTTTTGTGTTGACTTGAGAATCCATGCTTACATAATTTTACAATATGACCAACATTTTCACAATTAAAACAAACTATTCCTCTTAATGGAAACACACTCTGACCCATGCCTCTTAACTAATGACTCTCTTCATAGTTCTATGCATATTCACTCCTGAAGGGCTTTTTATAATGCCTTGCTCTATAACCAAATTAGTTACATGAATAAAAATAACCACTAAAAATATTATCATACCTTATAATATTAATATGCCTAATAGTATTAGTCTTTATTTCTATAACACCATCATTCCTTGATTGACCATTGACCTTCTTGTGGTCTCTATTGAAACCAAGACCTATTTTGTCATTACCAGTCATTTTATTACTCAAGATGTTATCTAGATCATTGGTACTCTGTTAAAACTTTGAAAAGGACTTAACCTTACTCGATGCCTGATCCAATTCATATCTCATGAAATCCACCTTATCTACATACCTTGCACATTCTTCATTTTTAGCCTTTAGCCTTATAGTCATAATCTCAATTTGAGTCTCCACCTGTTTGACTATTTCCTCTTATTCCTTAGAGGTGTTACTCAGTCTACCTTTAAACAAGTTGATTTGATCCTCATAATCTTTTAAAAGAGACATCATCACCTATTTTTCTCCTTCAACATTTTTATTTCTTCTAAAGTATTCATCAAATCAGCCTCAAAGTCCACCTC
The DNA here is from genome assembly GCA_037957365.1 of Torreya grandis. Taxonomy (NCBI): domain Eukaryota; kingdom Viridiplantae; phylum Streptophyta; class Pinopsida; order Cupressales; family Taxaceae; genus Torreya; species Torreya grandis. The sequence continues at coordinate 995,062 of JARHVA010004759.1, forward strand.
ATCCTCTTCTTCATCTGAATCACCAACAACACTTCCAATTCATATGGACTCTTCTTGATTTGAACAACTTGCTTCCCCATCCATGAAGAGTACTTCATTGACATCAAGACCATCACCTTCATATTCATTTTAAGAATAGCTTCTCTCACCACCATTAGATGACTTGTAATATTACTTGGTGTAAAAGCTTCTTTTGCTCTTGAAAAATTTCTTCTTGTCATCATACTTTCTAATTTTTTTTTTTTACTCTTATCAAACCTATAGGAATTATTGTCATCATCATGACCTTCATCATGGTCTTCATCATATTTTTCCTTATGATTATGAGGTCACTTGTTAGAAAAGTGTTCAATCTATCCACAATTAAATCACTTGAAGGGCAGTTTACCCTTGTATTTACCTAAACCTTGTGTATTCTTCTCTTTTGACTTATTTTATACATTGAATGTACATTATTTATTTGTAGGTATTCCTTCACTTGTCCTTATCTCATTGGATATTAGGGTGCCATGTATTCCATCCATCTCTACCTTGTCTAGATATTTCATCTCTTAAATAATAGATACTTCAGAATCAAACATGGGAGTTAGAGATCTCAAAACCTTTTGAAAAATAATATACTCTTTCAATTATTCACCTAGGCCTCTTCTGATGTTGAGAACTTAATCAACCCTCAACAATTAGGATGAAATGGTCTCATATCCATTCATCCTTAAGCTTTCAAACTATTTTCTATGAGTTTTCAACTTATCCAACTTGACCTTGGATTCTCCCTCATGAATAATCTTCAAATTTTCCCACATTTATTTAGTAAACATATATTGTATCACCTTCACAATTTCTACCTTTGATAGGACACACATAATACAATTTAATGTTTTTAAATTGCTACCACTAGACTTCTTACCTATTACATCTGTAAAAGGAATAGGGAGTGAAACATATCCATCCAAGACTAATTACCAAACATCATGACCTTGAGACATCAAATATGTTCTCATCCTAACACTCCAAAAAGCATAATTAGATCCATTAAACAATGGATCCTTACTTGTATAGAAACTACCTTGTGTTTGACTATCCATCGTCACTTACTTAGGATCTATTTTAGGCTATTATGCCTCCTTCAAAGGACCTAATCTGATACAAAATTAATTAAGTATAACTATCGAGTGGGGGGGGCGAATATATGGCCTTAAAACATTCATTCAATTTCATTCATCATCTATGAGGCATTCATTCACATACATGTATTAACTAATGCATAAACAACTATAAAATCATTCAACATATGAACACAAGAGATATGTGAGAAACCCTCAAGGGGAATGAAACCTAGTGAAACATATCTTGGACTATATTCCTATAAGTAATTAATCAAGACTTCATGAGGCATCAACCCCACAAAGAGCACCAAATCAAATAGTCCTTTATCAAGCACCAACTTGTATGTAGGTACCAATCCCATAAATAACTCAGCACCAACTCAGTCACCTAGAACCTCTAATCACCTTCGAACACCTTTTTCTCACTCAACTAAATATTACCACCTTATTTTACTCTTCCCACTTTTTTTATCTCTCTCAAATAGCCTAGTATGATTTCTCACTCAACTAACCCTTTCCTTGGTAGAATTAGGTCATATGACATTGTTCATCACCTATATAAATATAATTAGATCTTCATGAAATATTCATCATGCCTATATTATGGTCTTAAATTCCTCTACCTGGTTTCCAAAATTGTATTTCATTCGCTCATATACTTAATATTCTAACTGCTCAAATTAGACCTATTAGACCTTATTTTTATACTTGACTCTTGATCTCACCCATCTTGGTCAGCCAAAAACCTCTCCATACTTGGATCAACTTGGAATATATTAAAAAAAATTCACAAGTGAAACACTCATTACATAGGCCAGTCACTACCCATAAGCACCTGTTGATGCCTAAATGTGTATCATAGGTGCCTATAGTGTTTAGTAACACTTCTCATTTTTGAATTCTTAAGAATTGAATACATGTTTTTTAGGTTACAATAATCCTATTACGTATTGGTGGAATAGAGGCAAAACAAGTGACAATTTCACAATATTTATATTAGTTGGCGATTGGGAGCCACCATGGCCGAATAATAGATCTATGTAGAATATGTAGTAACTATGAAAATAATAGTGAATTATGATCAAGAACTAAATTAATAATTAATTTAGGATGGAAATTTATAATGAAAAGGTAAACTAAGGTGATATAGGTCAAAAAATAGTAAAAGTAAGGGTAGGGTAAAAAGAGATATTACTGATTTTCATTCCAAACATCATGGCAAAATTCAAATTTAGTCCAAGCATGCACTTAAAACCAATGTATGAAGTGAAGTCACTTAGCCCAAACCACATCATTAGGTAGACTTCTAAGGAAGGTATGAAAAGATGCAGATAAGAACTAGGCACACTTTAAATATTTCCTCTTAAAATCAAAAAACATTGGCCCAAATTTAAGAAGAGTAAGAAAGTGAAATGAACCTAAGAACTTTCAATCAACCTAGTATTGGTACAAGTTAAGAAATATACAATCAAAGGTCACACCAAGAATTTATAAGAACCATTCAAATCTAGAAATTAGAAAAAGTAAATGAGAGAGAAGCCATGATAGAAAACACACATAAAAATACTAGATAATCTTTGAACAATTCCTTGCTTCCAAGTTTAAAAAGTAATTTTTTATCTAATAACTGCCCCATTTTTACAAAATGGTAGTATTTCCTTTTATATAAGGACACTACAATATACTGATCAATTTCGAGATACAAATGGATTGGAAGTAAATATAAATGTCCTTTTTCTACAAAGTCCTATAATATATTTTCTTTTTTAAAAATAGACTAACCTAGAGGCAAGTATGCTAAAAAATTATCATATGCCTTTACAAAGAATATTCCATTTTTAAAATGTTACAATGCTCTAAAAAAGTGGAATGTTAACTAATTGGCTAGTGGGCCTTATACATGGGAACTTGTTTGTTGTTGTTAAAGGATATTCATAGCATTTTGATGCTCCTCATTAATAAGTCCCAAATCCATAGCTAGCCTTAAGAGGCACTCTTCTTCCTTTTCAGCCAGATCATTCAACTCCCTATGTTTCTTAGACATAGATTCCTTAATGTTCTTGGCCTCAATTATCATTTCTCCTATATTGAGGATCATGTATAGGATCCTACTATTATCTACCCTAGACTAGCCTTGAATATTACTTCTTATTTCTTGAGTCACCAACTAAAACAAAACTCAAAAGTTTTGATTGAAAGATATTTAAAGAAAAAAAATAACATAGTAATAATGATTTCTCTGAGAAGAGATGTTTTATTACTCAAGATTACAAATACAAACATATGCTTATCTCTAGAAAGATATGTATTATTTCCTTTTCAATTTACATCTTCATTTATGCACATTTTTAAGGTAGGAGCAGGATGTGTAGGTCACAAATATTGAGGGAGATTAAGTGGTTTGACTTCCATGATTCATAAAAATATAGAATTCAAGGATTTACTATTTTTAGATTGCACTACTAAAATAGTAAATCCTAGTTGGTGGGTTTTTGGGGGTAAAAATACTATTTACTATTTTTAAAAACTTAATATTTTGGGTTTTTGGGGGTAAAAACCCACCAAATGGAGCTCTATGAGATGTCACCACATTATCCTCATTATTATCTTTCCAATGGTTCAAATAGGGATTCAATTTGGGCTATGGTGCAAAAGTTATGGCTCTCAAAAGTTTTATCATTAATTAGGGTAGAACCGTTGCCCAAATTGTCACTTAAATTATTTCCCAGATCACCAAATTAGCCCTGTACTTGAATACATCATCTAAAATGATGCATACGATGTTATTCTATGAAAGGTCAGTGAGCATTTTCCTAAGAAGCTATTTAATCCTTCTTACTAGCTCCTCATCATCCTTCAGGAGTCTCTCTAATTCTTATGATCAAGTACACAAACTTTGGCTTTTGTCAATAACAATTCCTAGAATTGCATTCAAATGCCCCAAACCTATTATTTTAAACCCAATAATCTAATTTCTAATCTAGATGCTAATTAAACCTATTATTTTGTCTTATAAGGCCTGCCATTAGGCTACTATATCTTTGGCCACTATATTCTATTACACCAATGCACTCCATCTTAGCTTCATTGTTGTCAATGCATCAAACATGTCATAAAACAATTTCATAAATCATTTCTATCATTTCCATAGGCACTGATAAGATAGATTATGTTTTCAAATTCTCCTTTTCCTTCTCTAAATTATGAATCCTTTACTTCACACCCCTGATGCTTACTCTAACCTAAGCTAAATGAGCCTTAGCTAGGCTTTCAACTTATTATTCATAGATGGGGAGTTCAATAGGTTTTTCCCATCCAATTGGAGTTAAGCCTAAAAATGGATCAACCTTCTAAAATGTGAACTCTTTAGTCCCTACCATAGACTTTCTTATTGTCACTCTCTCTAATCTAGCTATCTTTGGATTGAATTACAAAGTGGTAGTTGGTTTAGTGTACTTTAGAGGTTTAAGAGACTCCATTCTTGTGATGATTGATTCTCTTGGAACATCTATTTTCCTACTATCTAACCCTAAAATTATCACCAATCCTCTCTCTTCCTCCTCCTTCATCAAATCCTTTATCCATGGATTGATGTCATCATGCACATTAATATTGATAGTTTGGATTAGAACTAATGAATGAGATAAGGAGGGGATCTTATAAATTTTCCCATATATGAAAAAATCATGGAAAATTGGTCCATATATGGGGTAATTATCTTTTAATAAGTTTATTTCACTCCTAGGGTGAGTGAAATTAAACTTGGGCTTCTTTTTCCTAACTAGGACTATTTCCAATTTTGCCTTTCTTTTCCTCAATAGAGTCACTAGGACTAGATCCAAAGTAGGCTCTTTCCTTTTTTATTTCTTAGCTTCCTCTATTTGGGCTTGTACTTCCTCAAAATTTTCCTCTTCTTTATCAAACCCAAAACCCTCAAAAGGGACATTGAGGTCATTTTCCACTATTTCATCTAGCTCCACAACAATCATATCTAAGTATTCAATAGCGGATGCTAGTCTTTGAGGTAGAGTTGAGGATGAAGATCCCTCAACAAGACTTTATTCTACATTTTCATTACTAGGACCTTGTGTAATCTATTTTAGGGGCTATTTACCTTCCATTTTTGGTTTCTCTTGAGGGGCCCTGGAAAGTCTAGATAGTAAATGGTGTTGCAAAGGTCCCATTTTCCATACATCTCTTGGAGGACTTTGATCACTAGTTAATCTTTGATCAAGTCTAATGTTATGTCCCTTGAGGCTAACTAATATTTATTAAAATTTGTTTGCTTTGATATATAAGTTTTCATGGACATAGAGATGGTGCTCATATACTAGCTTGGGCAATTACTTAGATTTCAAATGTGTGGAAACTGTGCCATTAGGGTTCCACTACTTTAGCTCATTAAGTTGGAATTTTAAAGATTCCTTGTGCTTAGCCATAGTATTTACTTGATCCCAATTATGTGGCATAATTTTACCAATGGTCAAATGAAATGGATGGATGAGGCCTTTCCTTTTGTCCTTGCACACTCTATCCACACCATAAAGAAGTTGGTATGTAATTTCTTGCTCTAGCGGCTTGATAAGAATATAGATTAGTAATCTATAAGGTTGATTCAAAATACCTTCAATTTTAATCATAGTATAATCTAGGTACAACTAGATGTCTCCCATTATCTCTACATATTTCTTGTTTAGAAGGCTAATCCTAGGCATGGGGATCCCTATGATAGATTCTATCAAGGATGGATACACATAGTCACAAATACATTGGATGTTTTGCCTATATTTGAATGTGTAGCTTTGAATAGTGATGAGAGAATATGAATATACCCTTAGGTGACAAATTTTTGATGTAGGGGATCTTAGTGGAGGTTAGCAAGGCATATAATAGATAGGGCATCATGAAGAACTAAGTATTGGTGTTTTTCTTCATGGCCATGAATTATCATTCTAGATATATGCTGATCATCTCTCCAATTAGGGGAGTGAGATCTTTCTCTATCATGAAATATATGTAGGAGACCTAAATCTTATTGACATAAATGGTTAAAGCCCCCCCTGATATTCTATTCAATAGACTCATAATTACCCTAACCCCCTCTCTAAATTGGACAATTGGGATATTACCAATAGGGTCTCAGATCACATGGCTCCCTTGGAGTAACCATGGTCTAAGGATAGTGTCTAACTCATTCTTATATGTCCATTCCCTGATGGTGGGAAAGTCTACTTGGGGATTGTAAAGTTTGTAGTAACTCTCAAATGTTAATGGGGAAATATATTCAATTATTCTAAATGTCCTTTCATAAAAAATCCAAACTTGTTCAATTATTTAATCTTTAAAAATGGAAGCAAGGATGTTAATATAATGGATTGCCTCTGGTTTGGTGGTAACAAGGTTGACACTAGCCATTTGGACTACAACTAGATCATATTACCTTCTGTTCATGATGGAAATATTTTGATCTTCCTTTGTGATAGGCTACATCTCCTTAATGGTCTAAAAGATCTCAATCTAATTCTTATTGATAGTGTTTAATGCCATAATGTCTAGGTCTATGTCTTTGAAAACCATCCCTTCATTGTTTATAGATAGATATAACTCTATCTCATCCTTGTATTGTTGCCTCCAAGCTACCATGGCTTTAAAGCTTGTAAATTATTTACTATTTTGTTGCAAATGATCTCTAGGTTAATTCTTCTCACTCAAATCATAATTAAACTCCTTTCAGCTTGATTATGATCAATTCAATCTCAAATTAGGTATTTTTTTGAAAGTTTTAGGGATATTAAATCTTTAATGGAAATGGCTTATTTGGACATAGGCTCATTCATGCTTCAAATTTGATCTTGACCTTTACCTTTATATGTTTTCCCTTTTAAGCACACAAGATCTTCAATTTTGTCACTCTGTGCTTGTGTGGTGCTTTTTTGGCATTTATCTAGCACGTTTTATAGAATTTTCATAAATTCCTTTAAATTACTAGCTATTATTTTTTGAAATTTGCCTTTTGATTCACATTATTGGATCATTCCCATGAATCAACATGGGTCGTTGATCATGATCTAGGACTTTACCTATTATTGGTCATCTTTGCATCGATCCTTGTAGTTATGCCACTTATTACCCTCATAAGATTTATAAGATCTATATTCTATGTTAGTCACATATTAAACATGTGTCAAGCCCATGAGATCTTAAATATTCAATGATTTCACATCATTGGATCATCTGGTCCTAATGAAGTGTGAGTTATTGATCCTACAAGATACATGATATTTAATCAGTACTTAACTATAGAAAGGAACATAGGATAAAATATTTTAATTAAGTATATTCCATGTTAATGAATAAGAAATAGAGTTAGGTTAAATTATTTTATTCTAATTTTAGAAACATGATATAGAGTGGCCCTATTGATTGATAAAAAATACATTCATTTACCTAGAAAAAATATTAGATGATCTTGAATTTGACAGTCTCATGGATGTCAATGATGGCCTCATGAACATCAAATTACATTCATGAAAACATCAAATTTAAGATCATAAACTTCTTATATTCCATATATCTTGGAATCAAGTCACTCTTTTTGATGAAAGCCATAATGAAGTGAGAGTTATCAATTGCAATTTGAGCAGTTGCATGCCATTGGTTCCATTTACTATATGGGACCCTTTGCTATCAAAATTTGAATATGGGAGTTCCATGTGGTGACTCTATGAATCTTCCTATTATTTTAAATTTTCATTTTTGCATTTTATCTATTGGATCTTTGGTCTCGATGAGGCAAGAATCATCAATCATGATCTAGTTGCTCACCTCTCATTGGTCTGAAGCACTAATTATTAGGTTTGTTGGTTTTCTTCACTCCATAAAATCAAGAGTCATAATGAAGCATGGACCATTTGATCTATAAATAAGGCATTTAAGTTAGGACTCAAGATGAAATAAGAACTTGGGCCAAAGCATTAAGATTACAGTCTCATTCATGTTGATAAATATGAATGGGGCCTCAGGGTTAAATATTTAGGATAAAGTTTTAATAAAGAGGACCATGCTAAAATAAAAGGACCCTACTAATACAAAATATAGACTTAGTTATAAATAAAGGAAAGAAAAGGGGGAAATGTAATGAAAAGGAACCAATCATGATTTTAGGATGGGGTTTGGTCATGTTGTAAAACATGACTAAGACATAGCATAAAATTAGGATTAAATAAAAATTCAAAATGTTCCCACCAAATACATTCCCATAAAATTGATTCTCATCAAATGCAAATTTGAACCAAGGGTTTATGCTAGGGTTTTTGAAAGAGAGCTTTTAAAATATGAATCCAGGTTCGAGTTTTCACAACCCAAAGGTTAGTGAAAGATTTAATAGAGTCAATATATATATTATAGGCATGATCCATTCATAAAGGCTCCATGAAACCTATAACTTATCACATACAGAGTAACTATTAGCAACATTAGGTAACCTTAAAGCAAAACCATAAACTAGTAAGCCAACTTTACCATAGTGGATGATCTTCAAATTATAATAATTTTCAAAACAAGCCATGCTTTCATTTTTAATTTAAGATTATCTAAAGGGTCACAATTTTTTTTAAAAAATAGAGAGTATGTTGAACTCAATAGGACAAAAACCACCATTAGGCCTAATAGAGACCTAATGCAATTAGGCCTTCTCAAAGTACATGTTTCACTTTGGCCACCTTAGAACACTTTGAGCCTCCAAAAATAGATTAAAAACTTCATAAATAATTAAATTGGACCACTATTAATATCACCTTAGGTATCCAAAATCATTAATCTCATTTCAGTCATTAAACCATATCATTAGGTTTACTCGTAATTAGGTCATCTCACTACTAGAAAGTCTACTTTGAAGATCTAAAGCATACAATAAAATTGTCATATAAACCAAAAAAAATCACATGTATAGATATTATAACCCAATTTTCACCATGATGTTCATTATATTTTACCAAATAGGGTAGAATACTTCAAACAAATAATTTTCATATGCTTACTTAGAACTGCAAACAGTCCTCAAGAACCTAGTCAAGAGCCTTTGACTTTTCACACCTTTATAGGAGTTTATAAATAATAAAAATATATTAAAAATAATATATGATACATATACAATAATTTTATGTGTATTTTATTATTCAACTCAACACAAAAATACTCGGGAACAACATCTCACTTATAGAAAATTACCTCTAACTCCTAAAACATAGTCATGAAAACCAAGACATGGAAAACCTACGTAAACACTTTTATGAATTTAAAATGGGTTTATATGATCCTTCAACATACTTATAAAATATTTAAAAAGATATATTACATGGTCCAATATCATATTGGTCTTATAGACCAATCTCATGTCTTCACCTTACACAAACCTCAATGTTAGATAGGTCACTTTGAGAATAACTTTTTACTTGTATATGAGCATTCAAAAATTATATTAAAGGGTGACTTGTGATATAGGTATTAGATAATGATCCAATTCATTTTTATCCATCCTTAATTCACTACAACCCATCCCTAATCTTATTCTCACTTCTTGGTTTTCTCACTATCTTCCTCATTAGGCCTTTTTAGTGATAAGCTAAATTCCATGACCAATTTAGCATATTTTAGGTCTAAAAACTACTTAAAAACACCATGGTATTAATAAATATGTCTCAAGATTCAATCTATAATAATTTTCATTCTTTGACCTGGTCAAATTAACTTACTACATAAAAATTCCAAGAAACAAGGGGTTTCTTAGAGCTTCCACTCACTAATATAAAAAACCAATGCCACCTGGAGAACCCTAAGAGAGTCCTCTACATGATAAAATAATCAAAATAGGTCATGAAATCCATTCTAGTCCATTTTTAATAATATATTTCATAGTGGGTCATTATGAGGGTTTTATGATGGTTTAGACTACTTTCCATTCTTAGAAATCATTTATAAAGGATTTCCCCTCAACTCCAAAACCAATACCATGAAATTTGAGATAGGTACCTTCCCTGAATACCATGATTTTATTATATCCTCATTAAATTTTTTCACATGCCAATGAGCATAAGAAAAAATTTCTAATGTCTACTATAACTCATTTCATAAAATATAGAAGAAGTCAAAACCGAATTTCATGCTTTCTCATTTAGTATATTACCTAAAACTTGGTAAAAATACTTGGTACAAACTCTCACACCTATTTCAATACTATCATGATCTTTTTCACCTTTGTAAATGAGCTTTACCCATCATTAGTCCACACTAGGTCTCTTTGTATACTAGGTGTAAACCTATAAGTCATACTTAGACCTTGAACATACCTTGATATCTCTTTTAATATTCTCAACACCTCATTCTCATGTCATATGAACTTATAACATGATTACACATTGCCAATATTCTACTCATAAGCCTTAGATTGCTCACCTCAACATGCCACTTTTGATGCTTAAAATGCTCATTCTCGGTGAATAGTTTATACTGGAAAGCTTTAAAGACATGAGACTAAAATTATGATCTATGGAACAACCTCTAGGATTTTATATTGAAAATATTAAAATTAATTGGGAAAGAAAAGAGTAAGGAATAAATACAAATAAAACTAATGTAAAACTATATATGATAATGAGCTAGAATTCTTAATCTATCCATTCCTAATATTGCATAAAATTCTTAAACCCCTACAATATTACAGACAATTTAAAAGAGGATATACATTATTTAAAGCCTATAATATAAAAAAAATCTAATGTTATAAAAATATAGAATATAAATAACAAAAAATAATTTATTCCATACAATTTGACACATAACATCACATCCTCTTTATTATTGGGTGAAGAAAAAATACAAAAGGCCCAAAGGTATAGTTTAAATATTTAATCCTTCTCACGATGGACACATGTTAAGGTCCTAAAATGAAAGACCAAAATTGATTCTATTTCTATTCAAAATTAAACTAGTGCAATGGTTGTTCTCTCTGGTAATAGTCATAAAATAAAACAACTATTATCTAACTACTAGCCCCTTCTAAAAGAATAATATTATAATATATAGGCATAGTGGCCACATGAGGAAATGACACCTAGAACCTAGAGCTCATGCTCATAATGAGGCCACTATAATTGAACGAGGGCCTTGGATCATGAGTACAGATGGTCTTCAAATCCTAAATATGGCACAATTTTTATTTCTCATGATTCTCATGATGATTTATAAGAAGTGCCATGGCAATATGTGTCTCTTTCTAAACTACCTCTAGAATTATTATTGGAAATGGGGCCCACTTACCTCAGCCAATGGTATAACTTGAAGCATTCATAGAATTTTTTTTGCCTTAGATAAGTATCATGATGACATTTGGAAGGCTCACTTCTTTCTTGTTATACCTACATAATGGGCCCTCCTATTACTTCATCAGCCTATGACACAGCTTAAATCCATAGTAAAGAAACTTTTACTCTCTAGGAGCACTATGATGCCACATGGCAATTTGGCACTACTTCTAGGGTAGCTAAGAAATCTTTTGCAAATAACGAGTATGGGGGAATCACATGGCACTTATTAAAGGAGTTGAGACCCAAAAATAAAATGGGGAAATTAGGAAAGAGGAGGTTGATATGAATCCACCAAACTCTCCAAGTATGTCCATTTCAAAATGATAACCACCAAAAAAACTTAAAAACATGGATTTGATCCATAGTTCCTAATAACTTTATGGGAAATCCACCTATAAATGGAAGAACCCAAAAATTATGGTTTTTAGACTAGTCAAAACAAAACTATAAAAATGAGAGGCCCAAAAAACTTATAACTTTTGAAGAGCTACCTTCAAAAACATCCACTCTTCCTTTATGGACTGAGTCTTCTTTTTTAGATACTCAAAGGCCCTATATAAATAAATTATCTCCTTGAAGGAGATGTTGTTTAGAACTTGTACAACCATCTGCATCTCAAACTTGATCTGGGTAAGAGGTTGTAAAATGGTCTCCACCTTAGAGATGCTTGGTGCTTGACTCAAGGCCATAAATAAAACTTCAATCATATTGATTCAAATAAAAAAAAGTAAAGACTAATAACTACCCAAGATAGTACCTCAAATTTAATATGGTATAGTCATTTTTTTCTATGATCAACAATTTATCTTGTCCTCTAAAAGTGCCATGTTATTTATGAGGAATGGGGAGGGAAGTCATAACTAGACCAACTATTCAATGTGTCCTTCATGTCCCAAACCACTTTATCCAAGGCATTCAAAAATTCCTTGCATTTTTATGAAGATATGAATAACTTACTTACTCATTAACATTTACCATTGTATACCTTCTATCAACTACCCATACTTCTTGAAGCATCCTATCCATCAAGTTATATAAATTTTGTACTAAGAGATGTGAATATTAGACTTTGGGGAATATGAAGGTAAGGACCTAATCAAAAGATGCATTAAATTTTGTGATTAATCATTATAAGTATGTGATGGAGCTAATAATTGGATTTAAGTTTGAGGCCATGTTATTTATCCTCTCCCAATATGAAACATATAATTACTAAATCATTAGGAGGATGTCTACAATCTAGGAGGAGGTGGCAAGGTCATTCTTTATTACTAGATCTAGTGGTCGTTGGCCAAGGACTCTTGTTGTATTTTCTATTTCATCTATTATTGTACACTTGTAGATTCTAATAAACTCTTATGGGTCTATGTGAGCTCTAATTTTATCCCTCCAGTTTATTTTTTATGGATTGATTTTCCCATTTTAGGCTATCAATTTTGACCTTTAGTTATACCACTTGGATTTATAGTTGGGCCTTTAGATTAGCTTCTTATTAGAAGCTTTCAGATGTGACATGACTATGTAGGTTAGACATCATATTTGTGATCTCCACATCTTTGGACTTATCCTCTTTGTTTAGGTGGTATACAGTGGTCTTAACTCTTGTGATTTATTATTCTTTCTTCTCCAGTTGATGGCATGCCTTGATGTGTTTTGTTTTGATAGAATTTTGGGTCTCCTCCATCAATTTGACCCTATCATGTAGCCTTACCTAGCTGATATTTAGGTTGATGGCATGGATTGAGTAATCCCTTGGCTACATCTATTCTTGGGTATTGATTATTTTTGGTATCATGTGTCCAATCATCAAAGATTTCTATGTAAGGTCAAAGAATTACCACATGTGTGGTATTTATAGGGCCTTGGTCATTTTACCCTTATTTTCTCTCCCTAAGATTATTAGGATTTTATTTTAGTCTCTTATTTATGATATGATTTCTCTTATGACTGAATTAATTCCCTTGTTAAGGGGGATCCTTTTTGGTAATTTGAAAGGAATGGTCACTTTATACTGTGAAGTAGAAGATGTTCCCTTGGGAATGAGTAGGTAAATGGTCAATGTGGAATGTGAGAAAGGTGTGAGGCCAAAGAGAGGGGTGGTGGGAAATTACACCATGATGGATGAACTTATGGTGGATTAAGGTAGAGGAGTGAAAATTGGTGCAAGCATGGTGATTGGCTAAGAATTGAAAATTGGTGTAAGCATGATGGAAATAATGAAATTCAAAGACAAATAAAAGAATGAAGAAGAAGTGGAAAGGAGAGGGTGACAAAAATCTATCTTCTTTTTTTTAGGCTTAGGAGGAGAGCTAAAAACTTGTGCCTTAGAGCCAAGTTAAGATAACCTTACCTCAAGCTACCCTGGAGTGGCCTACCCCTATTGTTAGGGAACTACATAAAGAGGAGGGGGCTAGGATGTAGGCCTCTAGATTATAAAATTTTCCTCATCTTTCCTAGAGGGGACATTTTCTTCTTGTTTGATTGAAACCTCTTCCTCTACCTAAGCATCTTCCTCATGGTGCTCATCTCAGAGGTTCTAAAATTGCTTGTTAGAGTTTAGATATTCAAATTTGATCTCCCTATAGATAATTTAATATATATATTTCTAATACTATTCCATATTTTCATTTTTCCATCCCCTCTGGAAGAGCTATGCTCTTAGAAACTTGGTCATGAGTTTTGTAGGATCAAAATCCTAGACTAGTTTATAGAGGGATTCCCATGGTCAGCATATGTTTGAGGGGATATTTGATAGATCCACATAGTGTTTGATTATTTACTCCATCGATAACTTCCATTCTTTAAAGTATGGTTAGGGTTCATGGTTGAAGGGGGTAGTAGTCTTGACAATGGCTATGCGGTTGACCCAGTTATAATTTTATTGATCATTAATATAATGTAGGTCAAGATCTAATAGTTTCAACATAAGAAAATGATTTTATGACTTCCTTATAATTGTAATACCCCATCTCAAAAAGGGGACATCATAAAGTTCCCTCTTCTTCTAGCCCATTTCATACACCAAATCTACCACATCAAGCTCATGATCCAATTCTAGGGCCAAGGTCATCTTTATGAACATGCACAAGAACTATAATGGCACTTCCTTGAATTCATGGACCTTGATGTATGTAAAGTGGTATCTAAAGAGCCAATCAACTATTATTTTGTATATAATTAGCCATGTTCTCTAGTAGTCTATCATTCGAAAGGTAATGGCTTTCTGACTAAGGTCAATTAGGACCAGAGATAGGAAACACTCTATAAATTCATGATAATATTATATGGATAAAATAATGTGGGTCCATGTGGAGATGAGGATCACTATATGGGGATACATTCCCATCTCATTTGCGTTGATGGTGAAATATAGAAAATATAATTGGGAGATTTGGTATAGGATTAGGTGGAGGTGGGAGGAATACCTGAAGGTATTCTAAGCTAAAACATTCTTGAGATGATTATGAATGGAATCATCAATGACATCTATGAATTCAATTTTGTATGATTTATCCCTACTCATCATCTTCAAGTGGAAGACCACACCTAACTATAAATCATAAACATTGATGTCTGAGTCTATTTTGAAGATAAACACCAACATAGAGAGGGCATCTTTCATATCTTGTGCCATAAAGCTTAAAAGAGTAATGGGTAGAGGTGACACTTCTGTATAATTGCTATTAAGAGTTGAGTTTAGGAATTTTAGATTCTAAACATGAGTGTCCCATATATTATATAATCTCTACATATTGTATATTTCTATACTCGGGTCATTAGGGATTTATAACATCTCCTTCATCACATTAACACTGATGTCCACATTCAAGTGGTTACTTATGATAATTCCATTTCTGGCATTATAACATTACACGCATAGATCAATAATATTTGGGTATAGGTATATAAGAGGAAACATGTATTGATTCAGTGTAGAGCTCTATATCTTGAAACTGAATGACTCAAAGTTGTTTCAAAACATTGTGATTATGTGGGTGTGAGCACCCTCCCTTTAGATATTTATATTTTTTTATCATTTTGGGATCAAATATCCCATTTGTATAGTTAAGGACTAGTATGGGGTCCTTGAAACATCCCTTGGTGACACTTTTTATATTTGGTACTATTGGATTTAGCTATGCAAGGGTGGAAGTATATGATTTACTTCCTATAAATTATGGTGGAAGGTTTCCATGACCACCAGATCTATGAGATATTTGTTTCCTAGGATGCCCACTACTAGATGAGGACCCAAAAGGTTCAATATTGTGAATTTTTCTCAATAATCTAATTTTAACATTAGGAAAACAATGTATATTGGCTTCTTTCTCACAATTCTTTGTTGAAAACCCTCTACTTAGCTCTATTCTCTAAAAACCTCTCAGGGCATTTAAATGTTTTGTTTGATAAAGAGATGGGTATTTATAGATGCACTCCTTATGATGGACGTCTAAAGAAAGCTAATTTCTTTCTATTATATATGCACCTAGTTTAGGACTAACATGTAGACCTAAAAAGAGTATAATGAAATCTAAAACTAGTGTGAAACCTAAACTTGACAAAGGGAAAAGGGAGGGAGAAGGTAAGAGATTATTGGAAAGTAAAAGGTGATGCACTAAGAATAGAGTGAACACCTATACTACCTTGATGAAGACACTAAAAATTGATGAGAATGAGACATTATCACATAGATTCCATCATGAATACTCCAAATGCATAAGTATTTTGTATTGAGGCATGGGAATATAGTGAAATTTTGGGTAGAAGAATATTATCCACAATCAAATCCTATGTAGACCTAAGTGTGTATAAAATATGACCTTAAAATGAGTTTTCAATTATACATAGAGGTGTTGGAAATGGATAACAATGAAAGGGATGAAAAATTACCGATAGATAAAGATGAACAAATGCAAATCACATAAGATTAAATAAAAATGTAGGGAGGTGAGATAAATTCTCGTTAAAGTGCAAAGTTCAACGAATAAGAGTGCTCTTGGAGGGAAAATTTTAGCAAGGTCAGGGTTCCAAAAAATATCAACCCTTTTACATCATAAGACTCAAGGTTTTATAGGTAATGAAGATCCCATAGGTCATTAATTAAAATATCACCTACTATTTGGGTAGGTACAATATTTAATACTGATGTGGAGAAGTAGTTGGGATATTTTTTAGAAGAGATTGTGTGCCCATATTTTGGTAACCTAAAAAATACCTTGGTATTTAATTCTATTTTGATTCAATTCCCTTATTATATAATCAAGCTCAAATTCTATTCACATTTATGGTAGTCACATGCTAATCCAATCGGGTTATTCTACTTACATGTGGTTGCACAACCGTATCCTTAGGTTCTACCTCATCATCCTACATATGAAAAGGAGTTATCATGCACCCATATTTGTAAATTCTTGTATGTGGCTATGCACGAAAGGTTACATAGATATTTGACTACATATTCTAGCTACACACCTCTAAAGGGAACTAAGGGTAGTATTTTATAGTAATGCACAAGGCCCAATATCTTCCTATGCCATGTCACTTATATTGGTCTTCATGGTTTGTGCCTTACTTAAAACC
This sequence comes from Torreya grandis, assembly GCA_037957365.1. Taxonomy (NCBI): domain Eukaryota; kingdom Viridiplantae; phylum Streptophyta; class Pinopsida; order Cupressales; family Taxaceae; genus Torreya; species Torreya grandis. The sequence continues at coordinate 1,012,112 of JARHVA010004759.1, forward strand.
TGCACTTGTCTGTGAAGAGAATGTTATATAGTTTGAGATTATAGTTTGGATTTCATAAGGGTGAAAATGGGAAATCTACTATTCAACTCAAGAATTCATCATTTGAATGATAGGAATTTCTTTCAATAAGATCAAGAAAAAATATGGGATATCTTAAGTGTATTTTTCATGATATGGAATTTCTCCCACACACTTCTCTCTTTTACTACTCAAAGTCAAGGAGGCCTATGTGCTTTGACTTGCATGTCATATTGGTGTAATGAAGGATATTTTCATGGGATGTGCATTAGGGATTCCTTATGGGATTGGATTAATACTTAGTTGAAGAACAAACCTAGGTTGATTGTTGAGTGAGGGTGTAGATGGGAAGTATCTACATATGATTTTGATTTTAGATAATTTGATATTGTGTAAGCACATGACTATTAATGTGGTCCCTTTAATTTTCACACCTAATAAAGGGGTGACTTAGAAATTTAATAGTAATTACCATTTTATATCTTACCTCATCTTAAAGATGGGGGTGTATCAGTTTGTGCATGTCATAAAGGCATGGCTTGCACACATTCATAGTTTTTAGATTCAGTGTGGGCATGTTTTTGAAACATGTTCTTCACAGTTACTCAATATTCAACATCTCCAAATTATAGTGGTGGAATGTTTTGGAATAATTTCCTCCATATTTGTACTTATATAAGTTTAAAGTTTAATGGGACATGTTTTAAACCATGTTATTCACACTTACATAGATTTAAATTGGCCAAATTGCATAGTTATATGATTTAGATACATATTTTTTGTGGAATTCCATACATTGGCACCATTTTTATACACAATTTCATAATGAGACATACCTAAGGTGAATATGATATGCAATGTGCACCTAATATTGAAAATTCCAAACTAGTTTAAGATTTTAAACACTTTTAGTGACTATCAAGACCTAACAGGTTGGACTTTTATGGGATATATTGAGCCAATATACTGTAGTAGTTGGTTCAATTTTTGGTATGGTTAAGAGGATTAAATCACTCAATATTGCCAAATTTTTTGGTTGGGATTTATTTTATCATCCAGCCTCTCTTATTTTATAGTGTGAGTTGACTTTTTTCACTCAGACTCACTAGGTTATAAGTATGATTGGGCTGCATAGTTGAGCTACTCTCAATTGTCAAGTGGCAATCCACCTTTTCTCCAAGGTTTGCGGCATGGACCCTCATACATATTTATCTCTATAAAAGTATATATATTTACTTTATATATTTATATTTATCCTCATTTTAATTTTTGTGATTCATGATGATATATCTTTCAAATTAAATTACTAATAGGCAAATTGGTTTCATCGCTACTTTTGTGTAATCCTAAACATTGTTATTTAAATTTAAATCATTTAAAATGATTACAATTTCATATTATATCCAATGATTATATATTGTGACATGATTTTTGTTGTAGATTAGTCACCAATAAAGAACTCAAGTTGGACTCAAGAAAATACAAGGTGTGTTATACACACCTAGGTGTACATTCTTTTCCTTTATACTAGAAATTTCATTACTATATTAAAGGTGGGAATGTAGATGATATTTATGAAATAAATAACACCTCAATATTTTACACTTGGAAAACTTAGACCTTGATTTTTCCTCTTATTTCTATACCTTTCTTTCCTCCACAAGTTATGTATCTATACTCTCTTGTGCCCCTTGGCCTATCTCTTAGTTCAACTAGTCTTATGTTGATTACCTATTCCATATATCTTTCTCAAAATGTTTAAAACCTAATTATATTCCACCTCTACAATTTTTATACATGTACTTGCTTTTATTAATCCTATACACTTACTTTCCAACCAAATGCATATATCGACTCAAATGTCCTTACCTAACATAAGTGTCCATACCTTATGCAAGGGTCTAGTCCATAAAGTCATCTAATTTTCAAATTAAGAATATCCTAATAGCCATCCCAAATTCTATTATGTAGTATATTCTCCAAATGGATTGGTATAAATATAAGATCAACCCTTATTCAGTCTTCACCTAGTACCAACCTAGATTCATAATAAAGAACATTCAATGAAGAAAATCTTCCCTATTTTCTTTTATTTCCATATCAGTCATAGGGATAATACATCTACTAGTATTAAATTACTAAAGGATCATCCTAAGGGATATATTTTATAAGTTACAAGCTACGTCACTATCTTACTTGATTATCATGTAATGCATGATTCAAACACAAGACAACATGTAGGGGAAAACTAAATAAATTTGAGGCCCTTTTTAGAATAGTGGATATATAGGAAATTCTAAATGACATATGGGTATTTAGGATAACTCAACATGGTGTGCCCACTAACCCATTTTATCACAACCATTATGAATATAAAGGGCTAGAGTTTGATCATTTGATAAGGAATGATAGTCCATGACCCATATCTAAATTCACAAGATTGAAGGTGATAATGAACTTAGAAGCATATATGTGGTCAAATACTATTTAAATAGTTATTCAAACAAGCCTCAAGGACCTAGTTAAGAGACCTTGACTTTTCACACCTTTATAGGAGTTTATAATGCATAAAAATATATTAAAAATAGAATATGATATATATAAAACAAATAAATGTGAATTTTATTTTTAAAATCAACACAAAAAGACTTAGGAACATCATTCTCACTTACACACATAAAATTGCTTGTAGCTTCAAAAACATGATCATGAAAACCAAGAATTAGAACACTTGTGTGGACACTTCTATGAACTTAAAATGGGTTTAGATGATATTTAATAATCCTTATATATATATATATATATATATATATATATATATATATATATATGGGAATGAGAAGGTTCAATATCAATATTAGTATTACATACCAATCTCATGTCTTCACCCTACACAAACCTCAATATGTTAGATAAGTCACATCAAGAACATATTTTTACTTGTATATGATCATGAAAAAAACTTATATTCAAATGTTGAAGGTGATATATTTATTTAAAAATTACCCCATGCATTTTTATCCATCTGTAATCCACTAAAACCCATCCCTAATCTCATTCTCACTTATGCCTAGTTTTCTCACTATCTTCCTCATTAGGCCTTTTTAGTGATGGGCAAAATTACATGACCACTTTATCACATTTTAGGTATAAAACCTACTCGAAAAACACCATTTTCATAATATACAAGTCTCAATCTTAAATCTCCAATAATTTTCATGCTTTGGCATGGTCAACCCTATGTGCTACATTAAAAATCTAAGAAACAAGGGTTTTCCTATAGCTTCCACTCACTCTTTTGACAGACCAATTCCATTTAGAGAAAATTGTGAGATTTATCTACATGATATAATCATGAAAAAAAGTCCTAAAATTTATTATAATCCATTTACAATAAGATATTTCATATCAGGGCATTATGAGGGTTTTAAGAGGCTTTAGGCTACCTTCCATTCTTAGCAATCATTCATAAAAATTTTCCCCAAAAATCTAAAACCAATGCCAAAAAATTTGATATAATAATCTTAATAAACTACCATGATATACTTGGATCCTCATGTAAAGTTTTCATGTGCCATTGAACATAATAAAATTTTAATCGGGTCTACTATACCTCATTTTGTGCACACAAAAGACCTCAAAAGCAAATTTCATACATTATAATGTATTATATGACCTAAAAATTGGTAAAAATAATTTATACAACCTATAAAACCTTTGTAAATGGTATCATGAGATATGGCACCTTGGGAAATGAATTTGACCCCTCATTATGCCACACTAGGTCTCTTTGCATACTAGTCATATACTTGCAAGTCATACATAGACATTAAAAATACCTTAAAATCTATTTTAATATTGTAATCACCTAATTATCATGTCATATGACCTCATAACATGTTTACACACTACCAATATTCTTCTCATAATCCTTAGACTGCTCACCTCAGCATGATACCAAACTTATGCCTTTTCACTAGGTTTCTTCATGCAAGGACTAAGCCTTAAAAATGAATTTGGAACTCTAATGAAAGATGGATTGACTAATTCTCATTATTACATAACTTTATACACTTTATCATACCTGTAATATCACAATTCACAAAGCTTTACTATGTTTTATGCATATACCTTCTCACAGGGCTAGATTAGGATTCTCAAGATACTTAGTACTCAATAGTATGCTTACCTTGTATCTTGATATTTAAACATTGAATAAACCTTAGAAAGGTTACTAGTTTGCCTTCAAATTCTCTCCCAAGAAAAATAAAATAGGTTTCCTTAAAATTCTCTTTTGTCATAGGACTCCTTGTCACATACCACTTTACCAAACATGACATAAACTTTGACTTTAACATTAATGACCTCCATCTTGACTTTGAGATAAATGAAAACATCAATCCCATAATACCAATAAATAGGAACATAACTCGACAATCTTCCCATTTTTCATTGATGGAAAAAACTTAAACAAATATGAACATTCATATCTCCCCAAGATGGATCTTCTCTAAACTAACTTTTTTCCCAAATTGGAACTTTCTCCCCTTTTGACATTAATTAAAAAGGGTCATCTATTGATAGAAACCATCTAATACATAGACCTAAAAATTTATTTCATCCCTAAATAAAATAAATCTTCCTCTAATCAACCAAACAAGAACTCGACTCATAGAAGTACCCAACCAAGCTTGCCTTATCTCCATGAGATGTTTAGACACTATCATGAATGTGACTTGGTTTGATCAAGTCATAATATAGGTTACTTATAACCCATATTTTGTAATCACACCACCAAATAGACTATTGTCTGAACCTTAAATAAATAACACAAAGTTCTCCCTAAGACCAAACATACTTCATGCTTCTGCTCATTAGCTGAGTGCCTCTATGAATAATAATGGAGTTACCTCTCTCTTGGGTACTAAAAAAACATAAACTTAAGATATTCCCAAATATCCATGTCCTTACTAGACTAAACCTTCTTCATGATCCTTTTAGGTTTGAATATCCCTTTTGGCTTGACCTTTTTACTCTCAGTTTGAACAACATTTTTACTTGGTCTATTTGTCTTGACTCCATCAATAATTTGAGCTGATATGGATAATTATTGGCACTCATTTGAATCTTAAATATGATCCACCATGGAAAATAGTCCACTTTTACTTGTAGAATGGTCATCATTCATCTTAGCTATCTCTAGTTTCTACTCACTATCTTGTCTTCTTTCTTACACTTTAGGTTCCTCAACTTTTTTGTGTTGACTTGAGAATCCATGCTTACATAATTATACAATATGACCAACATTTTCACAACTAAAACAAACTATTCCTCTTAATGGAAACACATTATGACCCATGCCTCTTAACTGATGACTCTCTTCATAGTTCTATGCATATTCACTCCTGAAGGGCTTTTTATAATGCCTTGCTCTATAACCAAATTAGTTAGATGAATAAAAATAACCACTAAAAATATTATCATACCTTATAATATTAATATGCCTAATAGTATTAGTCTTTATTTCTATAACACCATCATTCCTTGATTGACCATTGACCTTCTTGTGGTCTCTATTGAAACCAAGACCTGTTTTTTCATTATCAGTCATTTTATTACTCAAGATATTATCTAGATCATTGGTACTCTATTAAAACTTGGAAAAGGACTTAACCTTACTCTATGCCTGATCCAATTCATATCTCATGAAATCCACCTTATCTACATACCTTGCACATTATTCATTTTTAGCCTTTAGCCTTATAGTCATAATCTCAATTTGAGTCTCCACCTGTTTGACTATTTCCTCTTATTCCTTAGAGGTGTTACTCAGTCTACCTTTAAACAAGTTGATTTGATCCTCATGATCTTTTACAAGAGACATCATCACCTATTTTTCTCCTTCAACATCTTTATTCCTTCTAGAGTATTCATCAAATCAGCCTCAAAGTCCACCTCGTCCTCTTCTTCATCTGAATCACGGACAACACCTCCAATTCATATGGACTCTTCTTGATTTGAACAACTTGCTTCCCCATCCATGAAGAGTACTTCATTGACATCAAGACCATCACCTTCATATTCATTTCAATAATAACTTCTCTCACCATCATTAGATGACTTGTAATCTTACTTGGTGTAAAAGCTTCTTTTGCTCTTGAAAAATTTCTTCTTGTCATCATACTTTCTAAATATTTTTTTTACTCTTATCAGACCTATAGGAATTATTGTCATCATCATGACCTTCATCATGGTCTTCATCATATTTTTCCTTATGATTATGAGGTCACTTGTTAGAAAAGTGTTCAATCTATCCACAATTAAATCACTTGAAGGGCAGTTTACCCTTGTATTTACCTAAACCTTGTGTATTCTTCTCTTTTGACTTATTTTATACATTGAATGTACATTATTTATTTGTAGTTATTCCTTCACTTGTCCTTATTTCATTGGCTATTAGGGTGCCATTAATTCCATCCATCTCTACCTTGTCTAGATATTTCATCTCTTAAATAATAGATACTTCAGAATCAAACTTGGGAGTTAGAGATCTCAAAACCTTTTAAAAAATAATATACTCTTTCAATTATTCACCTAGGCCTCTTCTGATGTTGAGAACTTAATCAACCCTCAACAATTAGGATGAAATGGACTCATATCCATTCATACTTAAGCTTTCAAACTATTTTCTATGAGTTTTCAACTTATCCAACTTGACCTTGGATTCTCCCTCATGAATAGTCTTCAAATTTCCCCACATTTATTTAGTAAACATATATTGTATCACCTTCACAATTTCTACCTCTGATAGGACACACATAATACAATTTAATGTTTTTAAATTGCTACCACTAGACTTCTTACCTATTGCATCTGTAAAAGGAATAGGGAGTGAAACATATCCATCCAAGACTAATTACCAAACATCATGACCTTGAGACATCAAATATGTTCTCATCCTAACACTCCAAAAAGCATAATTAGATCCATTAAACAATGGATCCTTACTTGTATAGAAACCACCTTGTGTTTGACTATCCATCGTCACTTACTTAGGATCTATTTTAGCTATTATGCCTCCTTCAAAGGACCTAATCTGATACAAAATTAATTAAGTATAACTATCAAGTGGGGGGGGGGGGTGAATCTATGGCCTTCAAACATTCATTCAATTTCATTCATCATCTATGAGGCATTCATTCACATACATGTATTAACTAATGCATAAACAACTATAAAATCATTCAACATATGAACACAAGAGATATGTGAGAAACCCTCAAGGGGAATGAAACCTAGTGAAACATATCTTGGACTATATTCCTATAAGTAATTAATCAAGACTTCATGAGGCATCAACCCCACAAAGAGCACCAAATCAACTAGTCCTTTATTAAGCACCAACTTGTATGGAGGTACCAATCCCATAAATAACTCAGCACCAACTCAGTCACCTAGAACCTCTAATCACCTTCGGGCATGTTTTTCTCACTCAACTAAATATTACCACCTGATTTTACTCTTCCCACTTTTTTTATTTCTCTCAAATAGCCTAGTATGATTTCTCACTCAACCAACCCTTTCCTTGGTAGAATTAGGTCATATGACATTGTTCATCACCTATATAAATACAATTAGATCTTCATGAAATATTCATCATGCCTATATTATGGTCTTAAATTCCTCTACCTGGTTTCCAAAATTGTATTTCATTCGCTCATATACTTAATATTCTAACTGCTCAAATTAGACCTATTAGACCTTCTGTTTATACTTGACTCTTGATCTCACCCATCTTGGTCAGCCAAAATCCTCTCCATACTTGGATCAACTTGTAATATATTAAAAAAAATTCACAAGTGAAACACTCATTACATAGGTCAGTCATTACCCATAAGGACCTGTTGATGCCTAAATGTGTATCATAGGTGCCTATAGTGCTTAGTAACACTTCTCATTTTTGAATTCTTAAGAATTGAATACATGACTTTTAGGTTACAATAATCCTATTACGTATTGGTGGAATAGAGGCAAAACAAGTGACAATTTCACAATATTTATATTAGTTGGCGATTGGGAGCCACCATGGCCGAATAATAGATCTATGTAGAATATGTAGTAACTACGAAAATAATAGTGAATTATGATCAAGAACTAAATTAATAATTAATTTAGGATGGAAATTTATAATGAAAAGGTAAACTAAGGTGATATAGGTCAAAAAATAGTAAAAGTAAGGGTAGGGCAAAAAGAGATATTACTGATTTTCATTCCAAACATCATGGCAAAATTCAAATTTAGTCCAAGCATGCACTTAAAACCAATGTATGAAGTGAAGTCACTTAGCCCAAACCACATCATTAGGTAGACTTCTAAGGAAGGTATGAAAAGATGCAGATAAGAACTAGGCACACTTTAAATATTTGCTCTTAAAATCAAACAACATTGGCCCAAATTTAAGAAGAGTAAGAAAGTGAAATGAACCTAAGAACTTTCAATCAACCTAGAGTTGGTACAAGTTAAGAAATATACAATCAAAGGTCACACCAAGAATTTATAAGAACCATTCAAATCTAGAAATTAGAAAAAGTAAATGAGAGAGAAGCCATGATAGACAACACATAAAAATACTAGATAATCTTTGAACAATTCCTTGCTTCCAAGTTTAAAAAGTAATTTTTTCTCTAATAACTGCCCCATTTTTACAAAATGGTAGTATTTCCTTTTATATAAGTACACTATAATATACTGATCAATTTCAAGATACAAATGGATTGGAAGTAAGGATAAATGTCCTTGTTCTACAAAGTCCTATAATACATTTGCTTTTTTAAAAATAGACTAACCTAGAGGAAAATATGCTAAAAAATTATCATATGCCTTTACAAAGAATATTCCATTTTTAAAGTGTTACAATGCTCTAAAAAAGTGGAATGTTAACTAATTGGCTAGTGGGCCTTATACATGGGAACTTGTTTGTTGTTGTTAAAGGATATTCATAGCATTTTGATGCTCCTCATTAATAAGTCCCAAATCCATAGCTAGCGTTAAGAGGCACTCTTCTTCCTTGTCAGCCAGATCATTCAACTCCCTATGATTCCTAGACATAGATTCCTTAATGTTATTGGCCTCAATTATCATTTCTCCTATATTGAGGATCATGTATAGGATCATACTATTATCTACCCTAGACTAGCCTTGAATATTACTTCTTATTTCTTGAGTCACCAACTAATCCAAAACTCAAAAGTTTTGATTGAAAGATATTTAAACAAAAAAAATAACACAGTAACAATGATTTCTCTGAGAAGAGATGTTTTATTACTCAAGATTACAAATACAAACATATTCTTATCTCTAGAAAGAGATGTATTATTTCCTTTTCAATTTACATCTTCATTTATGCACATTTTTAAGGTAGGAGCAGGATGTGTAGGTCACAAATATTGAGGGAGATTAAGTGGTTTGACTTCCATGATTCATAAAAATATAGAATTCAAGGATTTACTATTTTTAAAAACTTACTATTTTTAGATTGCACTACTAAAATAGTAAATCCTAGTTGGTGGGTTTTTGGGGGTAAAAATACTATTTACTATTTTTAAAAACTTACTATTTTGGGTCTTTGGGGGTAAAAACCCACCAAATGGAGCTCTATGAGATGTCACCACATTATCCTCATTATTATCTTTCCAATGGTTAAAATAGCGATTCAATTTGGGCTATGGTGAAAAAGTTATGGCTCTCAAAAGTTTTATCATTAATTAGGGTAGAACCGTTGCCCAAATTGTCACTTAAATTATTTCCCAGATCACCAAAGTAGCCCTGTACTTGAATACATCATCTAAAATGATGCCTAAGATGTTATTCTATGAAAGGCCAGTGAACATTTTCCTAAGAAGCTATTTAATCCTTCTTACTAGCTCCTCATCATCCTTCAGGAGTCTCTCTAATTCTTATGATCAAGTACACAAACTTTGGCTTTTGTCAATAACAATTCCTAGAATTGCATTCAAATGCCCCAAACCTATTATTTTAAACCCAATAATCTAATTTCTAATCTAGATGCTAATTAAACCTATTATTTTGTCTTATAAGGCTTGCCATTAGGCTATTATATCTTTGGCCACTATATTCTATTACACCAATGGACTCCATCTCAGCTTCATTGTTGTCAATGCATCAAACATGTCATAAAACAATTTCATATATCATTTTTGTCATTTCCATAGGCACTGATAAGATAGATTATGTTTTCAAATTCTCCTTTTCCTTCTCTAAATTATGAATCCTTTGCTTCACACCCCTGATGCTTACTCTAACCTAAGCTAAATGAGCCTTAGCTAGGCTTTCAACTTATTATTCATAGATGGGGAGTTCAATAGGTTTTTCCCATCCAATTGGAGTTAAGCCTAAAAATGGATTAACCTTCTAAAATGTGAACTCTTTATTCCCTACCATAGACTTTCTTAGTATCACTCTCTCTAATCTAGCTATCTTTGGATTGAATTACAAAGTGGTAGTTGGTTTAGTGTACTTTAGAGGTTTAAGCGACTCCATTCTTGTGATGATTGATTCTCTTGGAACATCTATTTTCCTGCTATCTAACCCTAAAATTATCACCAATCCTCTCTCTTCCTTCTCCTTCATCAAATCCTTTATCCATGGATTGATGTCATCATGCACATTAATATTGATAGTTTGGATTAGAACTAATGAATGAGATAAGGAGGGGATCTTATAAATTTTCCCATATATGAAAAAATCATGGATAATTGGTCCATATATGGGGTACTCATCTTTTAATAAGTTTATTTCACTCCTAGGGTGAGTGAAATTCAACTTGGGCTTCTTTTGCCTAACTAGGACTATTTCCAATTTTGCCTTTCTTTTCCTCAATAGAGTCACTAGGACTAGATCCAAATTAGGCTCTTTCCTTTTTTATTTCTTAGCTTCCTCTATTTGGGCTTGTACTTCCTCAAAATTTTCCTCTTCTTTATCAAACCCAAAACCCTCAAAAAGGACACTGAGGTCATCTTCCACTATTTCATCTAGCTCCACAACAATCATATCTAGGTATTCAATAGCGGATGCTAGTCTTTGAGGTAGAGTTGAGGATGAATATCCCTCAACAAGACTTTCTTATACATTTTCATTACTAGGACCTTGTGTAATCTACTTTAGGGGATATTTACCTTCCATTTTTGGTTTCTCTTGAGGGGCCCTTGAAAGTCTAGATAGTAAATGGTGTTGCAAAGGTCCCATTTTCCATACATCTCTAGGAGGATTTTGATCACTAGTTAATCTTTGATCAAGTCTAATTTTATGTCCCTTGAGGCTAACTAATATTTCTTAAAAGTTGTTTGCTTTGATATATAAGTTTTCATGGACATAGAGATGGTGCTCATATACTAGCTTGGGCAATTACTTAGATTTCAAATGTGTGGAAACTGTGCCATTAGGGTTCCACTACTTTAGCTCATCAAGTTGGAATTTTAAAGATTCCTTGTGCTTAGCCATAGTATTTACTTGATCCCAATTATGTGGCATAATTTTACCAATGGTCAAAGGAAATGGATGGATGAGGTCTTTCCTTTTGTCCTTGCACACTCTATCCACACCATAAAGAAGTTGGTATGTAATTTCTTGCTCTAGCGGCTTGATAAGAATATAGATTGGTAATATATAAGGTTGATTCAAAATACCTTCAATTTTAATCATAGTATAATCTAGGTACAACTAGATGTCTCCCATTATCTCTACATATTTCTTGTTTAGAAGGCTAATCCTAGGCATGGGGATCCCTATGATGGCTTCTATCAAGGATGGATACACATAGTCACAAATACATTGGATGTTTTACCTATATTTGAATGTGTAGCTTTGGATAGTGATGAGAGACTATGACTCTACCCTTAGGTGACAAATTTTTGATGTAGGGGATCTTAGTGGAGGTTAACAAGGCATATAATAGATAGGGCATCATGAAGAACTAAGTATTGGTCTTTTTCTTCATGGCCATGAATTATCATTCTAGATAGATGCTAATCATCTCTCCAATTAGGGGAGTGAGATCTTTCTCTATCATGAAATATATGTAGGAGACCTAAATCTTATTGACATAAGTGGTTAAAGCCCCCCCTGATATTCTATTCAATAGACTCATAATTACCCTAACCCCCTCTCTAAATTGGACAATTGGGATATTACCAATAGAGTCTCAGATCACATGGCTCCCTTGAAGTAACCATGGTCTAAGGATAGTGTCTAACTCATTCTTATATGTCCATTCCCTGATGGTGGGAAAGTCTACTTGGGGATTGTAAAGTTTGTAGTAACTCTCAAATGTTAATGGGGAAATATATTCAATTATTCTAAATGTCCTTTCATAAAAAATCCAAACTTGTTCAATTATTTAATCTTTGAAAATGGAAGCAAGGATGTTAATATAATGGATTGCCTCTGGTTTGGTGGTAACAAGGTTGACACTAGCCATTTGGACTGCAACTAGATCATAGTACCTTCTGTTCATGATGGAAATATTTTGTTCTTCCTTTGTGATAGGCTACATCTCCTTAATGGTCTAAAAAATCTCAATCTAATTCTTATTGATAGTGTTTAATGCCATAATGTCTAGGTCTATATCTTTGAAAACCATCCCTTCATTGTTTATAGATAGATACAACTCTATCTCATCCTTGTATTGTTGCCTCCAAGCTACCATGGCTTTAAAGCTTGTAAATTATTTACTATTTTGTTGCAAATGATCTCTAGGTTAATTCTTCTCACTCAAATCATAATTAAACTCCTTTCAGCTTGATTATGATCAATTCAATCTCAAATTAGGTCTTTTTATGAAAGTTTTAGGGATATTAAATCTTTAATGGAAATGGCTTATTTAGACATAGGATCATTCATGCTTCAAATTTGATCCTGACCTTTACCTTTATATGTTTTCCCTTTTAAGCACACAAGATCTTCAATTTTTGTCACTCTGTGCTTGTGTGGTGCTTTTTTGGCATTTATCTAGCACGTTTTATAGAATTTTCATAAATTCCTTTAAATTACTAGCTATTATTTTTTGAAATTTGCCTTTTGATTCACATTATTGGATCATTCCCATGAATCAACATGGGTCATTGATCATGATCTGAGACTTTACCTATTATTGGTCATCTTTGCATCGATCCTTGTAGTTATGCCACTTATTACCCTCATAAGATTTATAAGATCTATAGTCTATGTTAGTCACATATTAAACATGTGTTTTCCATGTGTCAAGCCCATGAGATCTTAAATATTCAATGATTTCACATCATTGGATCATCTGGTCCTAATGAAGTGTGAGTTATTCATCCTACAAGATACATGATATTTAATCAGTACTTAATTATAGAAAGGAACATAGGATAAAATATTTTAATTAAGTATATTCCATGTTAATGAATAAGCAATAGATTTAGGTTAAATTATTTTATTCTAATTTTAGAAACATGATATAGAGTGGCCCTGTTGATTGATAAAAAATACATTCATTTACCTAGAAAAAATATTAGATGATCTTGAATTTGACAGTCTCATGGATGTCAATGATGGCCTCATGAACATCAAATTACATTCATGAAAACGTCAAAGTTAAGATCATAAACATCTTATATTCCATATATCTTGGAATCAAGTCACTCTTTTCGATGAAAGGCCATAATGAAGTGAGAGTTATCAATTGTAATTAGAGTAATTGCATTCCATTGGTTCCATTTACTATATGGGACCCTTTGCTATCAAAATTTGAATATTGGAGTTCCATGTGGTGACTCTATGAATCTTCCTATTATTTTAAATTTTCATTTTTTGCATTTTATCTATTGGATCTTTGGTCTCGATGAGGCAAGAATCATCAATCATGATCTAGTTGCTCACCTCTCATTGGTCTGAAGCAGTAATTATTAGGTTTGTTGGTTTTCTTCACTCCATAAAATCAAGAGTCATAATGAAGCATGGACCATTTGATCTATAAATAAGGCATTTAAGTTAGGACTCAAGATGAAATAAGAACTTGGGCCAAAGCATTAAGATTAAGGTCTCATTCATGTTGATAAATATGAATGGGACCTTAGGGTTAAATATTTAGGATAAAGTTTTAATAAAGATGACCATGCTAAAATAAAAGGACCCTACTAATACAAAATATAGACTCAGTTATAAATAAAGGAAAGAAAAGGGGGAAATGTAATGAAAAGGAACCAATCATGATTTTAGGATGGGGTTTGGTCATGTTGTAAAACATGACTAAGACATAGCATAAAATTAGGATTAAATAAAAATTCAAAATGTTCCCACCAAATACATTCCCATAAAATTGATTCTCATCAAATGCAAATTTGAACCAAGGGTTTATGCTAGGGTTTTTGAAAGAGAGCTTTTAAAATATGAATCCAGGTTCGAGTTTTCACAACCCAAAGGTTAGTGAAAGATTTAATAGAGTAAATATATATATTATAGGCATGATCCATTCATAAAGGCTCCATGAAACCTATAACTTATCACATACAGAGTAACTATTAGCAACATTAGGTAACCTTAAAGCAAAACCATAAACTAGTAAGCCAACTTTACCATAGTGGATGATCTTCAAATTATAATAATTTTCAAAACAAGCCATGCTTTCATTGTTAATTTAATATTATCTAAAGGGTCACAATTTTTTAAAAAAAATAGAGAGTATGTTGAACTCAATAGGACAAAAACCACCATTAGGCCTAATAGAGACCTAATGCAATTAGGCCTTCTCAAAGTACATGTTTCACTTTGGCCACCTTAGAACACTTTGAGCCTCCAAAAATAGATTAAAAACTTCATAAATAATTAAATTGGACCACTATTAATATCACCTTAGGTATCCAAAATCATTAATCTCATTTCAGTCATTAAACCATATCATTAGGTTTACTCGTAATTAGGTCATCTCACTACTAGAAAGTCTACTTTGAAGATCTAAAGCATACAATAAAATTGTCATATAAACCAAAAAAAATCACATGTATATATATTATAACCCAATTTTCACCATGTTCATTATATTTCACCAAATAGGGTAGAATACTTCGAACAAATAATTTTCATATGCTTACTTAGAACTGCAAACAGTCCTCAAGAACCTAGTCAAGAGCCTTTGACTTTTCACACCTTTATAGGAGTTTATAAATAATAAAAATATATTAAAAATAATATATGATACATATACAATAATTTTATGTGTATTTTATTATTCAACTCAACACAAAAATACTCGGGAACAACATTCTCACTTATAGAAAATTACCTCTAACTCCTAAAACATAGTCATGAAAACCAAGACATGGAAAACCTACGTAAACACTTTTATGAATTTAAAATGGGTTTATATGATCCTTCAACATACTTATAAAATATTTAAAAAGATATATTACAAGGTCCAATATCATATTGGTCTTATAGACCAATCTCATGTCTTCACCTTACACAAACCTCAATGTTAGATAGGTCACTTTGAGAATAACTTTTTACTTGTATATGAGCATTCAAAAATTATATTAAATGGTGAATGGTGATATAGGTATTAAATAATGATCCAATTCATTTTTATCCATCCTTAATTCACTACAACCCATCCCTAATCTTATTCTCACTTCTTGGTTTTCTCACTATCTTCCTCATTAGGCCTTTTTAGTGATAAGCTAAATTCCATGACCAATTTAGCATATTTTAGGTCTAAAAACTACTTAAAAACACCATGTTATTAATATATATGTCTCAAGATTCAATCTATAATAATTTTCATTCTTTGACCTGGTCAAATTAACTTACTACATAAAAATTCCAAGAAACAAGGGGTTTCTTAGAGCTTCCACTCACTAATATAAAAAACCAATGCCACCTGGAGAACCCTAAGAGAGTCCTCTACATGATAAAATAATCAAAATAGGTCATGCAATCCATTCTAGTCCATTTTTAATAATATATGTCATAGTGGGTCATTATGAGGGTTTTATGATGGTTTAGAGTACTTTCCATTCTTAGAAATCATTTATATAGGATTTCCCCTCAACTCCAAAACCAATACCATGAAATTTGAGATAGGGACCTTCCCTGAATACCATGATTTTATTATATCCTCATTAAATTTTTTCACATGCCAATGAGCATAAGAAAAAATTTCTAATGTCTAATATAACTCATTTTGTAAACATAGAAGAAGTCAAAACCAAATTTCATGCTTTCTCATTTAGTATATTACCTAAAACTTGGTAAAAATACTTGGTACAAACTCTCACACCTATTTCAATACTATCATGATCTTTTTCACCTTTGTAAATGAGCTTTACCCATCATTAGTCCACACTAGGTCTCTTTGTATACTAGGTGTAAACCTATAAGTCATACTTAGACCTTGAACATACCTTGATATCTCTTTTACTATTCTCAACACCTCATTCTCATGTCATATGAACTTATAACATGATTACACATTGCCAATATTCTACTCATAAGCCTTAGATTGCTCACCTTAACATGCCACTTTTGATGCTTAAAACGCTCATTCTCGGTGAATAGTTTATACTGGAAAGCTTTAAAGACATGGGACTAAAATTATGATCTATGGAACAACCTCTAGGATTTTAGATTGAAAATATTAAAATTAATTGGGAAAGAAAAGAGTAAGTAATAAATACAAATAAAACTAATGTAAAACTATATATGATAATGAGCTAGAATTCTTAATCTATCCATTCCTAATATTGCATAAAATATCATAAACCCCTACAATATTACAGACAATTTAAAAGAGGATATACATTATTTAAAGCCTATAATATAAAAAAAAGCTAATGTTATAAAAATATAGAATATAAATAACAAAAAATAATTTATTCCATACAATTTGACACATAACATCACATCCTCTTTATTATTGGGTGAAGAAAAAATACAAAAGGCCCAAAGGTATAGTATAAACTATTTAATCCTTCTCACAATGGACACATGTTAAGGTCCTAAAATGAAAGACCAAAATTGATTCTATTTCTATTCAAAATTAAACTAGTGCAATGGTTGTTCTCTCTGATAATAGTCATAAAATAAAACAACTATTATCTAACTACTAGCCCCTTCTAAAAGAAGAATATTATAATATATAGGCATAGTGGCCACATGAGGAAATGACACCTAGAACCTAGAGCTCATGCTCATAATGAGGCCACTATAACTGAACGAGGGCTTTGGATCATGAGTACAGATGGTCTTCAAATCCTAAATATGGCACAATTTTTATTTCTCATGATTCTCATGATGATTTATAAGAAGTGCCATGGCAATATGTGTCTCTTTCTAAACTACCTCTAGAATTATTGTTGGAAATGGGGCCCACTTACCTTAGCCAATGGTATAACTTGAAGCATTCATAGAATTTTTTTTGCCTTAGATAAGTATCATGATGACATTTGGAAGGCTCACTTCTTTCTTGTTATACCTACATAATGGGCCCTCCTATTACTTCATCAGCCTATGACACACCTTAAATCCATAGTAAAGAAACTTTTACTCTCTAGGAGCACTGTGATGCCACATGGCAATTTGGCACTACTTCTAGGTTAGCTAAGAAATCTTTTGCAAATAACGATTATGGGGGAATCACATGGCACTTATTAAAGGAGTTGAGACTTAGCCAAAAATAAAATGGGGAAATTAGGAAAGAGGAGGTTGATATGAATCCACCAAACTCTCCAAGTATGTCCATTTCAAAATGATAACCACCAAAAAAACTTAAAAACATGGATTTGATCCATAGTTCCTAATAACTTTCTGGGGAATCCACCTATAAATGGAAGAACCCAAAAATTATGGTTTTTAGACTAGTCAAAACAAAACTATAAAAATGAGAGGCCCAAAAAACTTATAACTTTTGAAGAGCTACCTTCAAAAACATCCACTCTTCCTTTATGGACTGAGTCTTCTTTTTTAGATACTCAAAGGCCCTATATAAATAAATTATCTCCTTGAAGGAGATGTTGTTTAGAACTTGTACAACCATCTGCATCTCAAACTTTATCTGGGTAAGAGGTTGTAAAATGGTCTCCACCTTAGAGATGCTTGGTGCTTGACTCAAGGCCATAAATAAAACTTCAATCATATTGATTCAAATAAAAAAAAGTAAAGACTAATAACTACCCAAGATAGTACCTCAAATTTAATATGGTCTAGTCATTTTTTTCTATGATCAACAATTTATCTTGTCCTCTAAAAGTGCCATGTTATTTATGAGGAATGGGGAGGGGAGTCATAACTAGACCAACTATTCAATGTGTCCTTCATGTCCCAAACCACTTTATCCAAGGCATTCAAAAATTCCTTGCATTTTTATGTAGATTTGAATAACTTAATTACTCATTAACATTTACCATTGTATACCTTCTATCAACTACCCATACTTCTTGAAGCATCCTATCCATCAAGTTATATAAATTTTGTACTAAGAGATGTGAATATTAGACTTTGGGGAATATGAAGGTAAGGACCTAATCAAGAGATGCATTAAAGTTTGTGTTTAATCATTATAAGTATGTGATGGAGCTAATAATTGGATTTAAGTTTGAGGCCATGTTATTTATCCTCTCCCAATATGAAACATATAATTACTAAATCATTAGGAGGATGTCTATAATCTAGGAGGAGGTGGCAAGGTCATTCTTTATTACTAGATCTAGTGGTCGTTGGCCAAGGACTCTTGTTGTATTTTCTATTTCATCTATTATTGTACACTTGTAGATTCTAATAAACTCTTATGGGTCTATGTGAGCTCTAATTTTATCCCTCCAGTTTATTTTTTATGGATTGATTTTCCCATTTTAGGCTATCAATTTTGACCTTTAGTTATACCACTTGGATTTATAGTTGGGCCTTTAGATTAGCTTCTTATTAGAAGCTTTCAGATGTGACATGACTATGTAGGTTAGACATCATATTTTTGATCTCCACATCTTTGGACTTATCCTCTTTGTTTAGGTGGTATACAGTGGTCTTAACTCTTGTGATTTCTTATTCTTTCTTCTCCAGTTGATGGCATGCCTTGATGTGTTTTGTTTTGATAGAATTTTGGGTCTCCTCCATCAATTTAACCTTATCATGTAGCCTTACCTAGCTGATATTTAGGTTGATGGCATGGATTGAGTAATCCCTTGGCTACATCTATTCTTGGGTATTGATTATTTTCGGTATCATGTGTCCAATCATCAAAGATTTCTATGTAAGGTCAAAGAATTAACACATGTGTGGTATTTCTAGGGCCTTGGTCATTTTACCCTTATTTTCTCTCCCTAAGATTATTAGGATTTTATTTTAGTCTCTAATTTATGATATGATTTCTCTTATGACTGAATTAATTCCCTTGTTAAGGGGGATCCTTTTGGTAATTTGAAAGGAATGGTCACTTTATACTGTGAAGTAGAAGATGTTCCCTTGGGGATGAGTAGGTAAATGGTCAATGTGGAATGTGAGAAAGGTGTGAGGCCAAAGAGAGGGGTGGTGGGAAATTACACCATGATGGATGAACTTATGGTGGATTAAGGTAGAGGAGTGAAAATTGGTGCAAGCATGGTGATTGGCTAAGAAGTGAAAATTGGTGTAAGCATGATGGAAATAATGAAATTCAAAGACAAATAAAAGAATGAAGAAGAAGTGGAAAGGAGAGGGTGACAAAAATCTATCTTCTTTTTTTTAGGCTTAGGAGGAGAGCTAAAAACTTGTGCCTTAGAGCCAAGTTAAGATAACCTTACCTCAAGCTACCCTGGAGTGGCCTACCCCTGTTGTTAGGGAACTACATAAAGAGGAGGGGCCTAGGATGTAGGCCTCTAGATTATAAAATTTTCCTCATCTTTCCTAGAGGGGACATTTTCTTCTTGTTTGATTGAAACCTCTTCCTCTACCTAAGCATCTTCCTCATGGTGCTCATCTCAGAGGTTCTAAAATTGCTTGTTAGAGTTTAGATATTCAAATTTGATCTCCCTCTAGATAATTTAATATATATATTTCTAATACTATTCCATATTTTCATTTTTCCATCCCCTCTGGAAGAGCTATGCTCTTAGAAACTTGGTCATGAGTTTTGTAGGATCAAAATCCTAGACTAGTTTATAGAGGGATTCCCATGGTCAGCATATGTTTGAGGGGATATTTGATAGATCCACATAGTGTTTGATTATTTACTCCATCGATAACTTCCATTCTTTAAAGTATGGTTAGGGTTCATGGTTGAAGGGGGTAGTAGTCTTGACAATGGCTATGCGGTTGACCCAGTTATAATTTTATTGATCATTAATATAATGTAGGTCAAGATCTAATAGTTTCAACATAAGAAAATGATTTTATGACTTCCTAATAATTGTAATGCCCCATCTCAAAAAGGGGACATCATAAAATTCCCTCTTCTTCTAGCCCATGTCATACACCGAATCTACCACATCAAGCTCATGATCCAATTCTAGGGCCAAGGTCCTATTTATGAACATGCACAAGAACTATAATGGCTCTTCCTTGAATTCATGGACCTTGATGTATGTAAAGTGGTATCTAAAGAGCCAATCAACTATTATTTTGTATATAATTAGCCATGTTCTCTAGTAGTCTATCATTCGAAAGGTAATGGCTTTCTGACTAAGGTCAATTAGGACCAGAGATAGGAAACACTCTATAAATTCATGATAATATTGTATGGATAAAATAATGTGGGTCCATGTGGAGATGAGGATCACTATATAGGGATACATTCCAATCTCATTTGTGTTGATGGTGAAATATAGAAAATATAATTGGGAGATTTGGTATAGGATTAGGTGGAGGTGGGAGGAATACCTGAAGGTATTTTAAGCTAAAACATTCTTGAGATGATTATGAATGGAATCATCAATGACATCTATGAATCCAATTTTTTAGGATTTATCTCTACTCATCATCTTCAAGTGGAAGACCACACCTAACTATAAATCATAAACATTGATGTCTGAGTCTATTTTGAAGATAAACACCAACATAAAGAGGGCATCTTTCATATCTTGTGCCATAAAGCTTAAAAGAGTAATGGGTAGAGGCGACACTTCTGTATAATTGATATGAAGAGTTGAGTTTAGGAATTTTAGATTCTAAACATGAGTGTCCCATATATTATATAATCTCTTCAAATTGTAGATTTCTATACTCAGGTCATTAGGGATTTATAACATCTCCTTCATCACATTAACACTGATGTCCACATTCAAGTGGTTGATTATGATAATTCCATTTCTGGCATTATAACATTATATGCATAGATCAATAATATTTGGGTATAGGTATATAAGAGGAAACATGTATTGATTTAGTGTAGAGCTCTATATCTTGAAACTGAATGACTCAAAGTTGTTGTTTCAAAACATTGTGATTATGTGGGTGTGAGCACCCTCCCTTTAGATATTTATATTTTTTATCATTTTGGGATCAAAGATCCCATTTGTATAGTTAAGGACTAGTATGGGGTCCTTGAAACATCCCTTGGTGACACTTTTTATATTTGGTACTATTGGATTTAGCTATGTAAGGGTGGAAGTGTATGATTTACTTCCTATAAATTATGGTGGAAGGTTTCCATGACCACTAGATCTATGAGATATTTGTTTCCTAGGATGCCCACTACTAGATGAGGACCTAGAAGGTTCAATATTGTGAATTTTTCTCAATAATCCTATTTTAACTCTATGAAAACAATGTATATTGGCTTCTTTCTCACAATTCTTTGTTGAAAACCCTCTACTTAGATCTATTCTCTAAAAAACTCTCAGGGCATTTAAATGTTTTGTTTGATAAAGGAATGGGTATTTATAGATGCACTCCTTATGATGGACGTCTAAAGAAAGCTAATTTCTTTCTATTATATATGCACCTAGTTTAGGACTAACATGTAGACCTAAAAAGAGTATAGTGAAATCTAAAACTAGTGTGAAACCTAAACTTGACAAAGGGAAAAGGGAGGGAGAAGGTAAGAGATTATTGGAAAGTAAAAGGTGATGCACTAAGAATAGAGTGAACACCTATACTACCTTGATGAAGACACTAAAAATTGATGAGAATGAGACATTATCACATAGATTCCATCATGAATACTCCAAATGCATTAGTATTTTGTATTGAGGCATGGGAATATAGTGAAATTTTGGGTAGAAGAATATTATCCACAATCAAATCCTATGTAGACCTAAGTGTGTATAAAATATGACCTTAAAATGTGTTTTCAATTATACATAGATGTGCAGGAAATGGATAACAATGAAAGGGATGAAAAATTACCGACAGATAAAGATGAACAAATGCAAATCACATAAGATTAAATAAAAATGTAGGGAGGTGAAATAAATTCTCGTTAAAGTGCAAAGTTCAACGAATAAGAGTGCTCTTGGAGGGAAAATTTTAGCAAGGTCAGGGTTCCAAAAAATATCAACCCTTTTACATCATAAGACTCAAGGTTTTATAGGTAATGAAGATCCCATAGGTCATTAATTAAAATATCACCTACTATTTGGGTAGTTACAATATTTAATACTGATGTGGAGAAGTAGTTGGGATATTTTTTAAAAGAGATTGTGTGCCCATATTTTGATAACCTAAAATATACCTTGGTATTTAATTCTATTTTGATTTAATTCCCTTATTATATAATCAAGCTCAAATTCTATTCACATTTATGGTAGTCACATGCTAATCCAATTGGGTTATTCTACTTACATGTGGTTGCATAACCTTATCCTTAGGTTCTACCTCATCATCCTACATATGAAAAGGAGTTATCATGCACCCATATTTGTAAATTCTTGTATGTGGCTATGCAGGAAAGGTTACATAGATATTTGACTACATATTCTAGCTGCACACTTCTAAAGGGCACTAAGGGTAGTATTTTATAGTAATGCACAAGGCCCAATATCTTCCTATGCCATGTCCCTTCTATTGGTCTTCATGGTTTGTGCCTTACTTAAAACCTGCACTTGTCTGTGAAGAGAATGTTATATATTTTGAGATTATAGTTTGGATTTCATAAGGGTGAAAGTGGGAAATCTACTATTCAACTCAAGAATTCATCATTTGAATGATAGGAATTTCTTTCAATAAGATCAAGAAAAAATATGGGATATCTTAAGTGTATTTTTCATGATATGGAATTTCTCCCACACAATTCTCTCTTTTACTACTCAAAGTCAAGGAGGCCTATGTGCTTTGACTTGCATGTCATATTGGTGTAATGAAGGATATTTTCATGGGATGTGCATTAGGGATTCCTTATGGGATTGGATTAATACTTAGTTGATGAACAAACCTAGGTTGATTGTTGAGTGAGGGTGTAGATGGGAAGTATCTACATATGATTTTGATTTTAGATAATTTGATATTGTGTAAGCACATGACTATTAATATGGTCCCTTTAATTTTCACACCTAATAAAGGGGTGACTTAGAAATTTAATAGTAATTACGATTTTATATCTTACCTCATCTTAAAGATGGGGGTGTATCAGTTTGTGCATGTCATAAAGGCATGGCTTGCACACATTCATAGTTTTTAGATTCAGTGTGGGCATGTTTTTGAAACATGTTCTTCACACTTACTCAATATTCAACATCTCTAAATTATAGTGGTGGAATGTTTTGGAATAATTTCCTCCATATTTTTACTTATATAACTTTAAAGTTTAATGGGACATGTTTTAAACCATGTTATTCACACTTACATAGATTTAAATTGGCCAAATTGCATAGTTATATGATTTAGATACATATTTTTTGTGGAATTCCATACATTGGCACCATTTTTATACACAATTTCATAATGAGACATACCTAAGTTGAATATGATATGCAATGTGCACCTAATATTGAAAATTCCAAACTAGTTTAAGATTTTAAACACTTTTAGTGACTATCAAGACCTAACAGGTTGGACTTTTATGGGATATATTGAGCCAATATACTGTATTAGTTGGTTCAATTTTTGGTATGGTTAAGAGGATTAAATCACTCAATATTGCCAAATTTTTTAGTTGGGATTTATTTTATCATCCAACCTCTCTTATATTATAGTTTGAGTTGACTTTTTTCACTCAGACTCACCAGGTTATAAGTATGATTGGGCTGCATAGTTGAGCTACTCTCAATTGTCAAGTGACAATCCACCTTTTCTCTAAGGTTTGGGGCATGGACCCTCATATATATTTATCTCTATAAAATTATATATATTTACTTTATATATTTATATTTATCCTAATTTTAGTTTTCGTGATTCATGATGATATATCTTTCAAATTAAATTACTAATAGGCAAATTGGTTTCATCACTACTTTTGTGTAATCCTAAACATTTTTATTTAAATTCAAATCATTTAAAATGATTAAAATTTCATATTATATCCAATGATTATATATTTTGACATGATTTTTGTTGTAGATTAGTCACCAATAAAGAACTCAATTTGGACTCAAGAAAATACAAGGTGTGTTATACACACCTAGGTGTACATTCTTTTCCTTTATACTAGAAGTTTCATTACTATATTAAATGTGGGAATGTAGATGATATTTATGAAATAAATAACACCTCAATATTGTACACTTGGAAAACTTAGACCTTGATTTTTCCTCTTATTTATATACCTTTCTTTCCTCCACAAGTTATGTATCTATACTCTCTTGTGCCCCTTGGCCTATCTCTTAGTTCAACTAGTCTTATGTTGATTACCTATTCCATATATCTTTCTCAAAATGTTTAAAACCTAATTATATTCCACCTCTACAATTTTTATACATGTACTTACTTTTATTAATCCTATACACTTACTTTCCAACCAAATGCATATATTTACTCAAACGTCCTTACCTAAAATAAGTGTCCATACCTTATGCAAGGGTCTAGTCCATAAAGTCATCTAATTTTCAAATTAAGAATATCCTAATAGCCATCCTAAATTCTATTATGTAGTATATTCTCCAAATGGATTGGTATAAATATAATATCAACCCTTATTCATTCTCCACCTAGTACAAACCTAGATTCATAATAAAGAACATTCAATTGAGAAAATCTTCCATATTTTCTTTTATTTCCATATCAGTCATAGGGATAATACATCTACTAGTATTAAATTACTAAAGGATCATCCTAAGGGATATATTTTATAAGTTACAAGCTACGTCACTATTTTACTTGATTATCATGTAATGCATGATTCAAACACAAGACAACATGTAGGGGAAAACTACATAAATTTGAGGCCCTATTTAGAATAGTGGATATATAGGAAATTCTAAATGACATATG
>JARHVA010004759.1:1040000-1165000 GCA_037957365.1 Torreya grandis
TGGGAGGTTTGATTTAGTGGTGTGTATGGTGGAAAATTACACATTATTTACTCTGACTCACACTACTTAGATATCTACTTCATGAGATATTATATTTTACTACATATGATGATGACATACTTTGATCTTGTAGATTAACCTTGATTATTATATGTATTATTAATATTTTTATTAAAGGTAATAGATTTTTCTTAAAGGAAGGGATATAATACACTAGAAAAAATAAGTTGAGAGGGCCTTACAAGCCCAAATTTATAAATAGATCAGCTTAAAGAGACAAAAACTATATAATAATAGCTACATAGCTAAATAACAACAAAAAACCTACATAAAATTATATATCAATACTATAACTAAACTCCAGATCTTAATATTTATGGCCACCAAAGGCTTCTTCCCAACATCAAATCATTCTTTTCAGATCTTTGTCTATTTGAAAATACATTTAGGGATCTTGCTTTACTTCCATTGAAGTCTTCTTGTCCTTAACTTTCTTACTTGAATTGGAAACTTCTTGATTAATTTTCCTCTCAATAAATTTTTTAACTCTCCAAGATCAAAACATAGTTCCTTATTGCCACTTTACTAGTTGTAATAAGATTTTTTATATTCTATTTCAAGGTTTCATTATCTCTCACTAAACTAATCAAATATTCTTTGATTCTTCTTATCTAAACACCCATCACATTTTGATCATGTTCCTTTTTGGTGCCTTGAGTTAGACTTAGATATTTCACCTAACCCTTTAAATAATTGTGTTCCCTCATCAATAACATGAGAAGCACCTTTTGAAGACCCAATTCATCTTCCAACTCGTTGATCTTTCTCTAGTTTTTAGATTGTCTTCTATTTTACATTCATTTTGTATTTCCTCATGATCTTCTCGTTCAAATTTGCCTTATCCCAATATTCTAATTTTTTAAAGATATGTAATCTAGAAATCATCTCTTCAATATTTTCATTTTGTATCTCTAATTAAATTTCTTTAGTGTTTATATCTCTATTTATACTAGGATCTACTCTCTTATTATAACTAACATTAATTCATCTAGCCATAACCCTATGACTCCATATTAAACCCCCTTTGGTATTAAACCTATAATTTCCATTAGAATTCCCAATATTCTAGTTAGAACCTAAAATAGGTTTACAAATAGGTCCCTTACTGATATATTTAAAATATATGTAAATCATGAAAATGAAAACCTAATGTAAGGGTTGATTTTTCTTACCCTTCTTGACATTCAATAAATAACACTCCAATGATTGAATATTGTAGAAAGGTATACTTAAAGGAATTTCATGATTGAAATAATTCAAAAAACATAAAGTGTGACATACAAACTACCTTTTGCCTTATTTTAAGTGTTATGTACTACACAATTTATTTCACTAAATCATCAAAAGGTCTAGGAAGTCCTCATGTGAGAAACCATTCTAGAACACCTTCATCTCTTCTCCTTCCAACAATAATATATTTTTATCATTCTTAAAATTCCTTCTAATCTTGAACAACTTTGTCACCTCAATCTTAAAACCAATAACAAGTGTAGTGATATCTTCAATTATTTTAATATGTGATATATTCAATTACACCACTCAATCCTTCCATCAATTCATCAAATTTAAATATATATACTTGTCTTGACCTTCCATAATTTACGTAAAATTTTCCAATCATCCTTCTTCCCATAGATCTATATCCTATTTCACATATTCAAGTATCATTGGTTTAATCCTTAGAAGTCATCACCGTATCTTAAAATAAATGTTGTATCTTTTTCCACTCAAAGACACCTTTCCATATGTAGATATGATAACCAAAATATACCATAAATTGTACTTATTTACATTCCTTGAATGCACTCCCCATATTTTCCCTGTGATGAAATATCTGTCCCACTTGAAACTCTTGATAATATTTTTTATATATACATGTCTATGGACATATACCAAATCAATAAAGTGAATTGAATTATTACACCATAATTAATTAAGGATAATACAAAATGTAATGAAATATATTAAATTAAAATGACAGAATAATTAGCTACTACTAGCCTCCAAGTCAATCCTTTGAAGAATCGTATTAGGAATGTTACCCCTTCCAATCCAAATTTTAAATCTTAATGAATTAAGCTTGCCATAGGAAAAATAGTTAGTTGAGTGATTACCTTATCTATATATATGTTGTATGCATACCTCTTGGAATCTATTAATAATAACATGATCTTCCTCCATTATATGATTGATGCTCTAGCTAGCTATATTTTTATTTGTAATGAAATTTATTATATTAAGGGAATATCCCTCAATAATGATCATGTTTATACCCAACTCTTTAACCATCCTACATATACATAGTATTACTAAAGTTTCTACCCAATGACTGGTTTAGACTCCCATTCCACTTGTATAAGCTACTACCGTATGCCCTTTTTCATTTCATACAATGTGTCCTCCCCTTGAAGTCTCTGGATTCCATTTCAAATCCCCATCAAAGTTTAGTTTCACCCAACTAGGGGATGGAGTCAACCACTTAATATCTTTCATGAGATCCATTTTTGGATTAGTCTTGTTCCTCTCTAATCTATTTAACTACGAAATACTTACAATAGTTTCCTCCTTGATAAATAATCTATTGGTTTTCCACTATGGTCCACTATTAAAATTTTCCATAATACTATCATAAATCTTAATGGATACCTATCTACTAGAAATATTTATGATTATAATTTTTTGTTATTTCTTTCCCTCAAATTCCCCATAATAGATGGGAAACAGATAGATGCCAATTTTGCTTTTAGATATTAATTAAAGGGGAAAACCAAGACAACCATAATTCCATCAAATTATATGGGTGAGTCAAGAATATATGAAAATTTTCAAACAAAAACCCCCAAACCTTAAAAGAGAGAAAACATTTCATCATAAGATGAGAAATGAACTCATTCTCTTCTTCAAACATAGGGCACCTATTCACTAGAACCAATTATATCTTTCTAAGGTTATCCATCATTAAATTTCTTTTTGAGAAGTCAACCATAGAAAAATATTAACCTTGGGAACCATGTAATTATACCGTATTCCCCCCCAAGGAATGTCTTATTAAGTAGGAGAATATATCACTTTGTATCTATATTTTACATTGTAATGACCATCAAAAGAATCAGTCCATATCATCTCGTACTCTCTCCATTTATTATGGAAATGAACATTTTTTATAAAAGCATTCAAATATTCAAGGATATCATTTCCTTCCCGTTTTAGGTTCTCACTTTGAAGGTCTTTTGAAACTCTACATTGCTCTATGTTTTGAATGTAATCATGAACTTTTGAACCATACTCACATTGTAAAGTGTTCCTTATATATACCCAAGGATCCAAAACATAGAATGGTAGACCCATTAAATAATTATCCTCCTAAAATATTATCTTATACCCATTACCTAATACCTATTTACATTCATTTGGAATAATGCTTTTGGAAAACACCATAAAATTCCAAAAATAAGATCCATGCAAAAACTGGTCTTCCTTCAAAAAGTGAAGGATATCCCTAAATTCTAAATATTTATCTTGAAGTATCCTTGCCCAAAGAGTATCACCTAATATGAATCTCCAACCCATATTATATATGAGGTATTTATTCACCCATTTTAATTTTTGAAGGCTAAGATGACCATTATTTTGAGGTAGGCATACCCTTTCCTAGGCTATAACTGAAAACCTTTTTTTCCTCCATTCCTGACCATAGGAATCTCCTCTGATCTTGTATAAAATATTAGAAATATAATTGGGAATTTTAAACATAGAAATTATGTAAACCATTAGGATTTTTAATGTGTTCTTGGGAAAATAATCTTTCCTTCCTAAGAGAGAATAGAACCTTTCCAACTTGCCAGCTTTGTTTGAAATATTTCAAGAAGATGATTCTAGGATTGAATGGAAATATCCTTACTAAAAAGGGGCATACCAAGGTAATAATAAGGCATATATTTTATCTGGTAATCCATAATTCCATCACTCTTATTCTATCTAATTAAATGAGTATTAAAAAATAACAAAAAACATTTTCAATTTCTTTTGAGAAGAAGCTTCTTCATAGATTTTTATAATCTTTTTCAATCATTTTACCTCTCTTGCTAATGAATCTTCCATAATTATTGTATAATCAACAAATTTTTGATGTAATTTAGGTTACATATTCTAATCTATACTGAAACCCATCAAATCCCCATATTTAAGGGTTGCTAATAAATATCTACTAAGTGACTTAGCCATAATGATGAATATGAAAGGGGATATCAAATTAATTATATTATGCCCAGTCTAATACAAGATAATCCTTTAGGTACACTATTGATTAAAAAAATAAATTATGAGGGTCATCAATCCTCTTCATTTATTAATATCAGTCTAAGGTTGGTGTTCGAGGGTAATATGCACTAGGAGAAAGAGATCTCTAGTAAATGATAACTTCTACAACACCCCAAACTTGTAGAAATTGAAAAACACTATTGTAGAAATCAAATCACACTTTTAAGAAAGTAAATTGATGTATTGAAAGGAAATGATAAACAAATAAAACACCTATAAATTCCCAACAAATTGTAAAGAAGAGTTAAAGACATAAATAAATAAAATAACAATTTACAGAAAAAATAATTATATAATAAATAAAAATACATTGATCCATCTTATTTAGAATGAGTGGCTAGTTCATTCCTTAGAAGAGGATTTATTTATAACACAATATTTAGAATAGATTACTCATAATTATAGAGAGAAAAGTATATTGATTTATTTAATTCGGGTGTGGTAGATTGTATTTATAATCTCATGCTTCTAACTAACACCTTATTTAGGAGTAACAATATAGACATTCTATCCTATCTTAATCTCCACAAAACATGGAGAGAGATATTTATCATAATAATGTAATATATTACAACATATTCTCAACCTCCATAAAATATGGAGAGAGTTCTTTATTAGAATGAAATTACATAAATCTATATTTGGATACAATCTATAAATGGAGAGTCTATATATAGAAAGACTCCAAATCGAAAGTGTTATTATGATATCTATAATATACCAAGCAATCATTAGAATACATATAGAAATACTTTCCAAACAAGTCTATAGTGGTTTTGTTGAATTCTATAGTAGTCTTGATGTATTTTATAGAAGCTATGATGTAGTCTATATCACCCTCAATGAAGTCTATAGCAAGTTTGATGCATTTTATATCTAACCTAATGTAGCTCATAGCTAACCTCATGTAGTCCATAGCTACTAGGCATAGTTGTGGGCTAAGTCTAAAGCTAGTAGGTGAGTCCATAGTTGGATCCATAATAGACTACGTGAGATAGTATCATGCAAAAATATTGAATCATATTTTAGGAGCTACTGTATAAGATTCTGACACTACTCTAACATTGTTCTTGAATGGTTACTCTTCATACTTTTAATCATTCTAGCTTATTATGGATTGTGTATGCACACATTGACATCTTTTCCCCTATAATCATTAAAAATAACTAATAAATAGATAACAATGAACCCAAAATAAATAAATGTGATATTACTTTCTATTTTATTTTAAATAAACCATAAGTTTTGAGATTACATTTAGATCTACTTCTTATGGAAGAAAAAGGATGTTATTTCATGGATATAATGAGCCATTTTATGGTCTCATTGATGAACATAATATTGGATATACATGCATGTATAAAATTTTTGATGTGATCATAAAAATCCAAACTACCTTATTACCTTGTCCAAAAAGTTCCAATAAAATATTTCATATGGCTTATTCATGTCAAGTTTAAACACCCTTCCTACTTTTCTACTGATTTCCATGGCATGATGCCATCCTAAATATTCCTACTGGGAACACATCCTCCTTGATTATTCAAAATGTTTTCCTTTTTAATAGGCTACATTATTAGAGATGTGACTTTCATAATGATCTTATATGTCACATTAAAAATACTTATGGGTCTAAACTCTATGAAAATACTAGCCCCTTCCTTATTGGCAATCAAAACTATAAAGGTATTATTCAATTCCCTGAATATTTTCCCAATTCTTATGAATTCATTCATAGTTGACATAATATCAACCTTAATAGTTTCCCAAAAGATTTAAAAAAATATATGGGGAAACTAGCAAGGTCGAGTGCCTTGTATTTATTAAGTATAAAGATGGTGGATTTAACCTCATTTATGAATTCAGATTAATGAGACTTAGGTTTTCATCTTGGTTTATGAGTTTTGAGATTTCATGAATAAATTAATAGTCCATCAAAAAATTTATTCTAGGGTTATAAGAAAAGAGGTTTGTTAAATAATTATCATCTCACTCCTTAATGACAGCCATGTATTTATAAAATTCCTTGTTTTCATTTCCTATTTCCTTGTTTTTGTTATTAAATCTATGGTTTAGAGTAGAGAGGTGGAATAATTTGGTATTATTATCACCTTCCTTATGCCAAATAGATCTTGACTTCTATCTCCACAAACTCTCCTCCCTACCCACCAAATTATGATGATCACTTAATAGAACTTCTCTTGTTGAAGAGTTTATTGATCCAAACTTGCTACATCTGCCTAATTTTAAACAATAAAAAGTTTATCTTTAATTTTATTCTTTTGAACAATGACATTGAAAAATACCTCTTTATTCCAATCTCTTATGAATTTTTTTTGACATTTTTAATTTTAGAAACCAATTGGGATATTACTGATTTTTGAAACACAAAAAACCACCATTAATCTATTTTGTCATGAATATCTAGATGCCCACATTTTCCATTCTGAAGGGAGTTCTTGATTTTTTACCATTCAAAACATCCATATAAATATAAATAGGTGTATGATCAAACCCAATATTACGAAGGGAAGATAAGTAAAAATATTTATGAGATAACCAATTAGTAGAAATTAACACCCTATCTAATCTGATTTTCCTATTATATCAGATAAAATGGGATCACTTGAGATTAAAATCAACTAAATTAAAAATAGATATGAAGGAATTTGACTCTTTCATGATGTCAGAAAAGATCTAATTACCTCCCTTTTTTCTCCTATAAAAATACAAGTATTAAAATATCCCACTATCAACCATAAAATACCATAACAGTTCATTCTATTTTTTTAACTCCTCCCATAATCTCTTATGGCCTATAAGAGAATTAGGATCATAAATATTTTAAAATATCCATTTGGTCCCATCTTCTTTACTAGTAAAAATAGTATCTAAATTATGATTACTTTTGATTTAAACCTTGATAATAAGTATCTTATCTTTCCATAAAGTATCTAATCCATTGGATGCTCCTAATGAACATACACTAGACATATCCACATCCTTCCACATAAAATTTCTACTATCTTTAACACTCCTTTCCTCTATTTTAGTTTCTCATATCACCAAAACTATTGTATTATTATTCCTTCTTAAAGACCTAATAGTTTTTTGTTTATTTTTTCCATTCATCCCCCTTATATTCTAATTAAAAACATTCACTTAGATCTTTTAGGTTGTGATTTGATTCTTTTTTGAAGAATTGTAGCTTGAATTCCATCTAATTATCCATTTGTGATCCTCATATAAATTTATTATTTGTAAATATGCCCAACCTTTATAGGAGATACTACTATTGTTAGTTTAGTCCCCCTTATTGTTGTAGTGGAAGGAGTAGTAACTTCCTTAACTTTTTTAATCTACACTGATCTTGTATTATAATGTATTTGTCCATTTTATGACTTTGGGGTACCCTTATTAGATAATTTATTCAATGAAAGATGAGTGAAATTAATTATTTGAGCCTCATTTTAGCCTTATTTATTTAGGTTAGTATTAGCTTCAATTATACAACATACAACATCAGTATTTACTATGTTAACATTTGGTATTATTTCCTCTAGGTTATAAAGATAAGCAAACTTATTGATACTTAGATCATGAACCAAATTATTTTCTAATGTTTCTTGTTGGTGAATTGTGTTTACATATTAAAATCCCTAACCAAATATTGACTATACTTAATTTTGATCACTACTTGATTGTCCTTAGTATGTATCTCTACTTTGTTAACTTTTTTTCCTAGACTTTCCTTCCCGACACTCATCCCACTTTCCAAAACAAGAGGTCTGGAGTGTCAATATTATTATTTAGATAATGTATAATATCACATACCATAGGATAAGCCTTATGGGTCTATTATTTTTTATTCTTTTATCTTTATGTCCTCAACATTAGTGGAATTATTTTCCATATCCTTTTTATGCCAAGATTGTCTCTCTTTTTTGAAGGTCTGACTTTGGGATTTTTTATTGAATAGGGATAAAATATAGGTTAATTTCCAAGATCAGTTCAGTTGAAACACTTAAAATTAGATTCCTCAAATTCAATTTTGTGACTCCACTATCCCCTACTAGAATTTAAAAAGATTGAGGAAGCGAGTTCCTAATTCACATAAGCGTTGACATAGAAATGAACATGCAAAAATATTGACTTCAATTTCATAGTAACATCATAATATATTAAATAAATAAGATATACTAATAACAAATTCTTCATCCCAAAACTCTATTGGAAGTCCAAGGTGTTTTACCTAGATGGGCATTAAATTTAGATCCTCCTTATTTGGGTCAAAACTAGGCTACCATTTTCTCAAGAATAACCCCACTTTACCAAGAAACTAAGGTCCACAGATAAATATTATCTAGATATCCTCATCATGAAATCTAATAAAAAAGAATCCATTTCCCGTGGTATAAATCTCTAGATGCCCTTTTGGAGACTATTTCCTTATATCCCCCTTCCTAAAAAAGTTTATATTAGGTATTAAACCCCAAAAAACTCCCACCCTGGCACTTTCCATCTTAGCTAATGATCTTTCTCTATTGATTAAAGAATTCAATACTCTTCTATGAAACCCATTTTCATCTTTAGAGATCATAAATTATTCATTGGGTATAATTTCATCTTGATCTAAAAATTTTCCTTTAAGTTTACTTGCCCAAGAAAACTTACCTCTAATTCCTAATTCCTTACCTTTATACCTTGGAATTATAGTTATAAGACTTGAATTATCCTCTATAAAATTATAATTTTTGATTACTTTGGGTTTCACTCTCATCTAATCTAGCTTGGTTCCCAATATATCTTTGGATTGATCTACCTTGATGTCAAGTCCCGCATGATATCCCCCAATATTTTGTTGTTAAACACTATAGTCTATAGTTCTATCTTCTCTCTCCCATTATATGTTCTCATTAAAAAAAAACATCTCACCTTGCTTCATTCTATGCTAATGTTGTTAAGTGTTATATGATGAGATAATTTATTTGTCTACTTTATTATTCAACTCTTTCTATATTTATGAATTAATCTAATACTATGTGACATTTAATTGTTGAATAGTTTTGAATATAATTGTATGTGGCATTTGATTTTCCATTGTACATGGCTCTTTCCTTGTGTGACACTATATTATCCATTATATGTGTTTCTTTTCATGTGTGAAATTTTATTTCCCATTTTCATAGTATTTTCATTGTGTGATATTGATATTGATTGTGTGTGTCATGTGCTTGAAATTTATTTGTGAATTTTCTTGTCATGTCTAGATAAATCTATGATTATATGTGAGCTTTTTTATGTTGTGATCCATATCACATACCCCTATTATTTTTTATAGCATCATGATATATATCTAGCACCTTATGCATATTTATTAATTATTTTATGGATTCTCTTTACTATGATGACTATTTAGTGTGTTTTTCATATATATATTTCTTTGTATGACAATTATATACTTTATGATGAATTTTCCATAAATATTACAATGATTACATATTATCCATATGTTAATACATGATTTACACCACTTATATATTTTATACATTAAATGATGTGTTTAACTCCTTTTGATATGAGTAATTTATAGGTTACATTTTTCACCTCAAAATGGGGGCATACACAATGGATTATCTTAGAGACTAAGCATTCACACATATATATTATAGACTATGGGAATATATTATTTAATAATGGTATATGTTTACATATGATAAAAACACTTTACTAAGATTATTATAGGATTTAAAACTAATAAGGGGCATATTCAAGGCATATGTCATGAGTTAATACGATTATGAGTGATATTTCATTTATTGTATTAATAATATTTCATAAATTATGACTTGAGTTACATAAATCATCTGATTGGGGGAATATGAAGGCATGTATTCACATTTTCACCAATATTACAACACTTTGAAATGAATTATTATATTAAAGTTACACAAATTATTGGATTGAGAACATATGTAGAAAATATGTGACATATTCTAAAAATATTGATAAATTAACATTACTTAGATTGAATCAAATAATTTGTTTATAGTGGATGATTAAAAAAATTTACATATATTTTTTGGAATTTATAAAATTTATTGGAACTCATATTGGATTCCATTTTGTAGATATAGTGAGTTATGTGGGATATAAGTTTTTGTGTGACTTAACTTCTAGGCACTTCTTCATTTTCAATTAGTGTTGGGGCATATTAAGATCAACCCATGGTTTTACACTAGCATCTCCAAGGGGAATAATCACTCCATTCTCCATTATTTCTATAACAAATTTTGGTTTACATATATGTAGATGTATTCATTAATTAATATTTAATTTCACACATGTTTAATTTTTTACTTTATAATGATATCATAAGTGAAAATAGATTTCAACATGTCTCATGGAAATTTTGCATGGAGGAAGGCACAACACTCAACACCTGATTGAGAAAACCCATTATGTTTATCCTCGTATATCACATTATATCATTTTACTCTAGAAAATACATTAATATAATAAAATGGGGAAATGTAGACACTAATATTTGGTGTTAGACACTTGAAAATGTTAGATTGATAAATATTTAACATTTTTTACTTAAACATGCATACATGAATCTTGTTCTCATTATTCCTTGGTTGGTATAAAGCTTCGAACTTCCAAATATATTTTTGATATTATATAGGATTTACCTAGTCTCTATTTGAAAAAAAATTAACACCATTCTTATACTATCTTCTGATATCATCTCACTATTTCCTAGTTTATGGATAGTTCCACCACTGTAAACTTATCCACTTAGGTTGGACATTTTTTGTATGCCCTTTAATGACTATTTTACAAATTTAATATTATTTATATGGGTTAAACCATATAATTCACATTTTAGTTTAGAGAATATTACCCTAAGAATTATCTATATAAACAATCAAGCCTAAGCATAGTATCATCTATCACTTATCTATCACTAGAAATAACTATACACATTGAGACTGACTATCCTCAAGTTTCCAATTATTCAACCCCTAAAAGGAGTAAGATTTAGCTAGGTATGAATACACATGAATGGTTAAATCATAGCTTGTAGAATGTTGAAATTCATAAATAGGATTGCACCACATGTTATTGTTACACAAGATTGCACACACTCAACTAGGAGGGAGAACTAAGTTTGGTTTAACTTCCCTATTTAGAGAAATGGATATGTAGATAATGCTTATCCATAAGGGCAGTTGAGGTTATCTCAACCCTTCCTTTTCACCCATTTTATATGTTTTATATTTTTCCTATAGTGCACACCTAGGGTTAGAAGAAATAAGAAGGATAAAAAATACATTGACATAGTATCACATATATTTAAATATATAATATCATTTATTATACATAGGTGAAATGTTAGAATAAATATACAAGATATTTTTTTACCCTAGTATATAATACCCCATTTTACAAGCATCCATGAAGTGTAGACTTATTCCAGCTCATGCAAACACTTTGTTTATAGACATAAGAATTCACATGCCATTTTGTGATCTTTGTTGATGACTGTACCTTGTCATAGACATTAATAGACCCAAAATAAGCTATGTATTCAATTTATGTAGTGTTTTCTATAAATAAAAGTTACTATATTCTACTCGTTTCACTCAAATTTATGTAGGTATTATGTCTTAAGCAATTTAAATTTCTATAAAATTATCTTATTAAGTTAACTTAAGCCAAAAATAGATAAAACATGCATAAAATATGAACAAATAATGACCAAAAGTATAAGATAAATATCTCCAAAGTGAAAATGTGACAAAAATAAACATAAAAAATGCCCTTGATGTTTCCAAAATTTAAATATGTTTGCATTTGATGAAACTTGATGAGACCTAGAAATGGCCTCAACTACCTATGCAATCCTTTCTCAGATAGCCTCTTTGTTTTACTTTCCATTCTTATGAATCATAATATACTCATTTGCATTCATT
This sequence comes from Torreya grandis, assembly GCA_037957365.1. Lineage (NCBI taxonomy): Eukaryota > Viridiplantae > Streptophyta > Pinopsida > Cupressales > Taxaceae > Torreya > Torreya grandis. Next base: position 1,052,360 of record JARHVA010004759.1, read on the forward strand.
TTCTTATATATATGCAAAGTAAGACTTCAGTTTAATATGATATTTCTAAGTTTTCTAATGTAGTTTAATGGTTTCATAATTGTTTAATATTTTCATGGCTAAAGGGTAATTTGTTCCTTACTTTGATTTATCATGTGTTAGTATAATCTATTCATTATGAAAACACTTACTATTATGATTTGATTATATCTGAGAATCATGATAATTCCTATTTTATTTCATGTTTATATTAATGCAAATTTTCTATGTGATTCCCCATTTTTAGTTTTTGTATTATGTATCACATAGCTATCCCCTATTAGCATGTTTTGATGGGTTTTATAGGAACATATGCTAATAGTGGTGTAGTGAACATATAACATTAATACATATTAAAATTGATACCAAGATAAATATATTTGGAATGATGGATCAATGAATAAATTCAAAATTTCATAGAAGAAAAATAAAAAATATATATATATTTTTTTTGCACAATAAGTTATTCATGAGCATATATAAGATGAAATATATGAAATTTTATGGTGCAGATTACTTGGAATACTAGCTATGTGGTTATCAAGACTCAAATAATAATAATTTTATCCAATAAAAAAATATTTATTAGTTTATATGGAAGAGATAGCAGAGATCCTATAAAATTTAGATACTAACTAGACTCGTGCCATAGATCATTGGGTAAAAACTACTATTGATGGTTGTTTTAACATGCAAAAAATAACTTCCTAGATTGAGGTTTCCCCTAACCTCTCTTGAAATTAGATATTCATCAATGATATAGATATATCACCCCAAGGTTTCTTCTTACTAGGTCTTGATAACTAAACAACCTCAACTAGACATTGCAATCATCCCACAAATGAGCCTAAGGAATATTTCAATATTCATAGATATTTAATTAGTTAATAGACCATTTTAATATGATAATAAACATATATATGTCATAGAAATGGAACTTATTCAAACAATATTATTTCATTCATAAATACGACAGTGTAAAAATAACAATAAACAAAGAACATGTAATCATGATAAACATTAAGTTTAGTCTGCAACTCAAGAACTAATCTAAACTAAATTAAAAGAGTGATAAATAAAAAAGAGGAGAGGGAAAGGATAAATATAAAAATGTCTTGTTACCATAGAGATGAAATTGAAATGTTTGATTGAACAAATCTTGTAAATACAAGTTCTTAACTGATCAAGACCTAACATAATTCTACTTAGAGGATAGTGTGAGAGTCTGGGGAGAAATTGATGTGAGTCTCTAGGAACATGGCCACCATACAAATGCATAATAAATGGAAATTTAGTGATACAATGATACACACACACACGCGCGCGTGCGCGCGCACCCGCACACACACACACACACACACACACACACACACACACACACACACACACACACACACACACACACACACACACACACACACACACACACACACACACACACACACACACACACACACACACACACACACACACACACACACACACACACACACACACACACACACCTACACACACACACACACACACCTTGTTAATTATCAAGGGTGATATTTACAACAACCATTCATCTACAAACATAATTTGCATAGAAACAAGGCAAATACTACTCTATTAAAACATGAAAATGTTTGCTCTATTGACTATGAGAGCCAAATAGTCTAGTATAACCTATTATAAGTCTAAATCAAATGGATCCAACCTTTAATATAATGAAGATTAAATCTTATATAAACATAAAGAATTCAAACTCAATTTTATTTTTGTGCTAATTAGGTAGTTACACTAATTCCATATGATTGAGGGAGTGTGGTTGATTAGGTGGCTCAATATCTCTAACTGATAAAAGGTGTGCTTAGAATTTTCATAACTATTTATCATGAATCTTCAATGATGAGTTTATATTTTAATCTCCATGCTCATTCCAATTTAAATTCATTATTTATTTGGATTATTACTTGATTCTCTAGATCAAATTAGGTGTGCAGTCAAATTCTAGTTTTTGATGGTTTTGATAGCCTAACAAGCTGTTGAATTTAAAATAATGCCTTACTAATAGTGTAGCCATCACATACTTCATTTTTATTGGTTCCATTCCACTTAAAACCTTATTTATCTCCTTTGAATCTCCCTCATGGCATGGTTTGTTTTATTTCTATGAGCCCTAATTGGCACTTGGTAGTTTATCAGTGCTCATGACATTCAGCTATTTTTGTTTGCCTTCATCCTCTTCCCAACCACATGGCCTTATTTTATTTACCTATGCTCTTAATCTCTCATCCCCTTGCCACCATGTTTCACTTTTTTCCCTTTGGTATTTTGTCTTTGTGTATGAAAATGGTCTTGCATCTAGGATCAATGGCTCTAAAATATCACCCAGTGGAAACATCTCAGGAACATGAGGGATTGAGGATTTAAGATATTTGGCTATTAGGAAAATATTTTATCTCTCCATGGTTCTATGAACTACATGATAACTATATAATTTATGGTGAAGTTATATTTATCCATGTGGAATTATTTCTCTCACCTGCTATTCTAACATACCACCCTAATTGTATGGACTATCATGGAATAGTGAGGCAAAAAGTTTATGCAAAATGGCATCATCTCACTCACCCTCTCACTCAAGGATATAAAATCACTCTTGGCCTACATAAAAATATCTATCTTTTTAGGGTATCATGATTATGTCATGTGGCATCATGCCATTAAGTATCTATCCTAGAGGCTTTATATTGGTATGAACATATCTAGATAGTAAATCAATAAGATTATGCCACCTAGCATCATCCCATTAACTTGATATCCTCCTAGATCATTAAATTATTGAAAACATGTCCATGATAGTAAACCTTTCAAATAATTGACTACATCTTTTTAAGCGACATAAATGTGTTTTATGTCCCTAGGCAACTTTTGATGAAATTGGCAAAGTCTTGTGGAACATAATTTTGACATGTGGCTCTAAAAAAAAGTGAAAAATGAACTAGGTGTCAAAATTTACTATAAAATGGGTCTACGACCATCAAGAGACATGAGAAATAAACATGTGTTACCAATATATACTTTAGGTACCTGTGAGTGTAGACACTCAATTATGGACACAATTGGCTCCCAACCAAACTTCAGACTAATTCCTATCAAACATTATAAATTAAGCCTAAGAATTATTGAACATCTTAATTTTGGCCATGCATCATTCATCAACAATTATAATTATGTTGAGGCATCCCTATTTGGGATACTAGCATGTATGCAATAATAACCTCTCATAGGTTCATCCCTAATCACCTTGTGACCTAACAACTAGCAGTTTAGCCTATGAACCCATTAAGTAGGGCACTTGAGAAATTATCAAAAGAGAAAAAAAGATTATCAAAATTAATTATCTAATTAAATAATCTTAAATGCTTACTTGAATTATCCATTTAAAACTAATGAATATCTAAAAATGGAAATTCCAAAAATCAAAATATCAACCCTTTTCATCATTACCTTTATGAGTTGTCAATATCTTTTAAAATATCTCAAAATACCTAATTTGAGAGCCATGCCTAGTAATTGAAAATCATAATTACATGACAAATTTTAACTCAACTAGATTTAGCCTCAAGTCACCAGGGTTAGTTCAAATTCATTACATGTTTAAACTCAACCTTAACTTACCTTAGGTGAGAGTTAACTTTAGAGGATATAAATATAAGGCCATACCTATTGATCTCTAAGCTATTTTTTTCTAGTGTTATTATGCCCAAATTTCCTCAAATATATCTTGGTGTAATGTTATAATACTCAAATAGATGTAAAAAACCTTGAAATTAATGTTACCATGCCAAATTCATAAGCCAAGCAACCAAGCCAAGGTGTTAAGGAGAGAAAGAGCAAATAAATCTTCATTGTCAAAGACTTCTTGATGCACAAATTGAGCAATCCAATTTAACAAGCCATTCAAGGAAGGTAAAACATTTTTTTGTGTGTTCTAGTTGTGTTTTCATAGACATGCTTGTTACCTATTCTCTCCCTAGTGTTTAGGATATAGGTGTTAGGATTTTAGTGTATTATTTTTTTTTTATTGACCTAACACAATCCTAACATACCCTCTATGTATTCCTTATTCATAGTGATCACCATGTGAAAAGGCATATTCAAAAACCTTCATCTAAAAAACAATGATTAAGCACTTCAAAATAAATGGGCAGGTGAAAATCTAATGAATTTGAAAACCAACAGCTAACAAAAACTTAAATCAAAAGGACTAAGTCCAAAGACAAAAATCCTTACTTTTGGAATAAATACCATGAATACTTTTATTTGAAGACCCAGGTCTTTGAAAATTTTGTTTGGAATAAAAGCCCTGATTGTTTCTACTACAATGTTTCCAAAATATTAAATGCTTCGAAAAATCATGACCTTTGCCTCTTCATGAAATTTTTCAATCAGATTTTGTGTCATCATAATTTTTGTCTAGGGTCTTTGTTCAAAAAATTTATTAAAAAAAAGTTATAACAAAGTCTTCAAGCATCTTTTGAAGACTTGGAACTTGGCCATTCTCAGTGCAAATTTCAAAACTTTTGTTTGAAACAATTATTTTAACTTCTTCACTCAAAATGTTTTTCAAAGAGTGAAGATAATTCAAAAATTTCACTTTGCCAAACATAAAGTATGCTAACATAATTTTGACAAAAGGAAACTCTAAATCACAACCTTATAAACATATAGTGACTTTAGATCAAAATTGACGTAAAAATGGATCAAACTACACAAAAAAAGAAGCAATAAACTTCTTTAAAAAATTAGATAATTTGCATAAACCTAAGGTGAAATAGACTAAAAAGAATATATAAAATGTGTTTCAAAACACAAGTAGGGAAAAATACTAGGACTTAGTATACTTATGTATATTTAGATATTGAATTATTGGATTCCTAAATGAAATCTTGGATTGAATTGAATATGTACATAGACATTAAATTGAATCCATTTGATCAGTTTTAACTTAATCATTTAGTGAATTATAAATAGGGTTGATTTAATTCAACAAACACAATGAACCCCTAAAAGTTATAATCCCAAACTCCAAAGCAAAAGAGGGTCCCTAATTTTCTATTAAAAATGCGGCATGTTTTACAAGTAATAACAAATGGTAACTCTTGATAGGAAATAATAAAGTATTTCAAGAATCCAAAATCTCTAATATTACAAGAATAAAGAGCATTAGCTACAAGCTATTACTCAGAACAAACCAAAATTTAAAAGATACTAAATTTTGTAATAATAAATGCCATACTAATCTATGATCCTATCAAAACCATCTATGTATGTGGCCAATTGATTTATTCCTTTCTTTTTCATTCACATGTAATAATTCATATTTAGATAAGGTTAGAAATGTTGAAGGAAAATATTTTACATTTAAGCTTGGGGAGAAGTGGTTTGGGCATTTCTCTATTATTTTCTAGGCATTCATAGCTCCAATAGAGATACCTATGATTCCATCTAAAGGACTCACACTACTACCTATCAAGTTAAAAATCCTATGGTGGAGGTTGTCGAGATGACCCTTTTGAGGATAATTTTAGATTTTACTTTTATCTTAATTATTTTGAAAGGATATTTTACAATTAATTCATAGAGGGTTTGGGACTAAGCCAAGGGTACAGGAAATCAATAAGTTCATGACAAATCAAAAAAAATAGAATCGAATCAATGTTACATTTTCATTTAGACATTTCATTATGTACATTAGATGGCTTGAAAAAAGAAGATAACTATTATAAAATTCACAGGTTTTATTATGAATCATTGACCTTTATAATTTAGAAAATGAACTATGTAATCATAGTAGTTTCACACAAAATTTTCAAGATTTTTTTTAATTAGGTTATATGAGTGCCATCTCTATTACCTTTTAGCATACCTTCATTTCATTTATTTAATCAATGAGGGGAACCAAAAGGCAAAAATAGAAGGAAAAGACAAAACAAAAGAAGAAAATGGAAACCCAAATAATAGCAAGGGACATGAAGGAAAAGTAGAAAATAAACTAGAAGTAAAAGAAAAATTAGTTATAGAGGTCCTTAAACAAATGCATGTTTGAATCAATAAAACACCTAATTATTTAGTATTTTAAGAAGGGCAAAGGGTAAATGTTTCTCTATGTTTTTGACAATAACATTCAGAAGAAAGAAGAAACTAAGTTTAAGGGTCAGGGGTTTGATGTTACCTAGATTAAGTTGCACACCGTATCCAAGTGTTGTAGGAGCTCCTCTTTGGCTGTGGAGGAAGACACCTGTAGATAAGAAAAAAAATCAAACAAAGAGAATGTTAGACAAATATATGGTGGACTACCAAGCACACACTCGGTCCTAGAAGTGTAAAAACTTCCTTAAGGGATTACAGTCCACTATTTGACAAAAAGAGTGTTTATACCAAAAGAAATGGTGAAAGACTAAGAAAGAGAAAGTAGACAATGCGTACCTATTCTCTGGAATGAGTTTGTCACAGTCACCAATGTCGGTAGTTCTGTCGATGTTGGTTGTAAATGATGCCAATGTCAGTTATACTACCGATGTCAGTAGGGGTAATGGGCCTTGGATGGGTTTGAAGGTTATGTTTGTGGTCGACAGAGGGGTCTGGAAGGAGTCTGGGAGCTTTAAGGTTTGTGCAGGGTTGTAAGAAAGTGAATAGGGTCTGAGAAGGGGCAAAGGTAGAGGGTAGGTGTGAGAAGAGAATAAGGATAAGGGGAAGGCTTTTTAGCCTCTCCAAGAAGAAAGTCGGGTTGAGTTCATAGTATTTAGAAATAGTAAATAGAAACTAATTACTAATGTGTTCTAAATTACTGAAATGAAATAGAAGAATACTTAGCTCTGCTTGGTGAAAAACTAGTGATGTAAAACATTTATACCTATTGTGGCTGATGTCGAGGTCCTCATACAATATTCTAGTTCAATCTAGAGTGACTTGCATAGAGTTTCAATAGCTGAAGGAGCGTTAGTCAAATTCTGATGATTAGTCTCAGAGTCTGTGCATCGATGTCTCAGAGTCAGGGAGCTAGTGAGAGAGAGAGAGAGAGAGAGAGAGAGAGAGAGAGAGAGAGAGAGAGAGAGAGAGAGAGAGAGAGAGAGAGAGAGAGAGAGAGAGAGAGAGAGAGAGACTAAAAGAGTCCAAGGGCCAAGAGTCTTAGAGAGAGAGAGATTAGATTTTGGGGGCTATCTCAAGGTTAGAACTTGATTTAAGAAATTGATGTCAGTGATCTCACCGGTGTCAGCTAACATTTGACCAATGTCGATAGCAAGAAAATGGGTAAAATGTCTATTTTTATCCTTTCGCCTATTTTCCATCTGCCATGTGCATTTGTTGTTGGAAAATGGTCAAAATACAGGGTTATGATGCATGAGTATTGGTTAGGCGGTTGGAAAGGAGTGAGAATAGGTCTTAGGTGGCTATGATATGAAGGACTTAGTCATAGGGTGAGTCATAGGGTAAGAAATGGTCTTAGGGCGAGGTGTCCAAGGTGAGGTGTCTTAGGTGAGGTGTCTAGGTGATGTCATAATTTAAAATAAGTTGTTTATTTTAAATTAATAAGATGTGTAAGGGACCAAGGGGTGTCGACATAATTTTGGTGTCTACAATAAAACCACTTTCTTTTATGTTTCCCTCTATGATAAAAAACACTATCCCATAAAGATTCATCAGTGTTCATTTCATGTAATTTAAGAAAACAAGGACTATGAAATTTTGCATTATGTTTGCATCTTAATTACAAAAAGCATGAGGGATGGGGTTTAAAAACAACCTTAGCCCATACCTTGTATTGAAATGATGGATAAGGCTAGTTATTCATACATACCAAACTAGTTGGAATATCCAACTTAAAAGTGGCATATTCTTGATGGTATCTAATAAATGAGTCACTTAGTGGATGCTCTTTGGTATAAATAGATGTTGTGGCCACATCCTAGCCTTACTATTCATTATCATGGAGGCATGGGAATGGATCTCCCCATGTTACTTATATTTTATACTTATCATCAGTGGTTGAAGTATGTAGAATGCTAAGATTAATTAGATCAATATTAACGTGAACCTCTATTGGCATAAATTATTCATTCAGGACATTGAGTTCATGACTCATCATGTATAGCTTGACTGTCTCTGCTATTAGGAAGAACACATAGGTGTTATCAATTTCTCTAAAGGTAGGGATGGACTAAGGAGATATGTTATCTACTCTAGGTTCTTCCAATACACCTTCCCCAAAGGAATAGCCTAGATATTCATTTAGGTTATCTTTAATCTCATCCTCTTCTATTGACAAGGAGGAAACCACACTAGAAGAAAAAGGTTGATTTCCATTATCTATACATAGACATATTTATTTGATTCATACATTAATTTAGAATCAGGTTTCATTAAATCCTTAATGAAATGTATATCTATCGAAGACACATTATACCATTCATCCTCATGAATTAACTTAATAGGGAAAATCTAGTCAGATAAGCCTTTACATAAAATTTCATAAGAAGAAAAAATATAATCATATTTATCATTAAAGATAATTTCAATATTCATTTCATAATTTATCCCTTAAAGATCATTAACAACATCAACATAAGGATTTTAAATTTGTAAAGCAATTGTAATAGATCCACCCTTTTCATGATTTACACATTCAAAAATTAGAGACTCTCTGTGTTTATCTAATAAGGGAATGGATGCCATGGTAACATCCTCTTCTTCCATATAGTCTTTTTTTGTAAGCATTTCTTGTCCTACTTATTTATTAGCCACCAATTTTCCCATAATAACCATTGCTTCTTCATCTTCTAACTCATCCTCACTATTGTATCCTCAAAAGAATGAATCTTGTTTTGGAGGTTTCATGTTCTTAATGTGGATGATCATATTGATATTAGCTTCACAATCATGCCCATAGACCTGTAGTTGTGCATTCATAAATGTAACTTCATATCATGGGTTGTGAAATATTCATTGGTCTCCTCCTACAAAAAAAAACATGTCATTACAGAAAACACCTAAACATAATAAATCACTAACATAATAAGAAGTAACCTACTAATTGTACACAAGATTAATCGAGTTATATGCATTGAAAGAGTAAGTTGGGCTCTTGTTTATCATAGGGATGTTTACATGGGTGAAGTATTAAGGCAATGTTTCATTACAGGGCATAAATTGATCTACGGGATGACTTTTAGATATGAAATTCAAAGGAATCTATGTGTAAATTCCTTGATTCATTGATTATTTCTCTACATTGACCATCTATTGGTAGACTAAGGCTAATGAAGCAAACAAAGCAAGGTTTATTTTCATGAACAAGATGTTCAAAATATCTAAGGTTTTTAGATATACTCCTATTTATACCTCTTCCATCTTTAATTAAGGGTCATTCAATCTCATATATAGCTAATGGAATCTATGGTTGAATTTACTAACATACTCATTGTGTTCTTTCCTAGTGGTGGAGAATTGATAAAATGACACAAAAGGGTCTATGGGTGCACTAAAATGATTGAGTAAAATTTTTACAAAGGAAACCTAAGTAGTGATACACGTTTTTGGTGAGGTGAGATACCAAGAACAAGTGTTTTGGTCAAATTTAAAAGTGAATATATGGCAAGACACATCCTCATGCTGAATCTATTTTTTGATGAGGGCCTTCTTGAAAGATAGAACATGATCTTCACTAGTGAGACTCCCACCATGGATATACTTTGGACAATATTTTTGGGGGTTATTAGTAATATAATTAGAATTTCCAAGAGCACTTACAAGACAGCTACATTCATTTATCTTGGCCAGGGCCATATGTGACTCTTAGGGTCAATTTTACAGTATGGAAGACCCTAAGAAACCTGACTAGACAAATGTCTCTAAAATTATTTAGACACATGAGATAAATTGAAATATCATGATGGACCATCATTTTAGTGTCAATCTATTGATGGTGATTTTAAAACATAGCTAACAAATTCTTAGATTGATGTTTCCTCCAACCTCTCTTGAAAGGAGATCATCCTCTAAGAGAGAGATAAATCACCCCAAGGTCTCTTCTTACTAAGTCTTGGTGACTAGATAACCTTAGTTGGACATCTAAACCATCCCATAAATGATCCTCAATAGTATTTTAGTGTTCAAAAATATTTAAATGGTTATAAAACCCTTTCCCTATGTGAATCAACATACAAATATATCATAGAAATAGATTTTATTCAAACAAGTTTATTGCACACCTAAATACAATAGTGTAATAATAGTAATAAACAAAGAGCATGTAGTAAAGATAAACATTAAGTTTAGGACACAACTCATAAAATAAGGTAAAATAAAATAAAATATTGATAAATAAAAGAAAAATAGGGGAGGGTAGGGAGAAAGAGACAAAGGTCCTACCACCATAGAGATGAAGCTCAAGTTTTTGATCAAACAAATATCATAGAGACTAATCCTTAGTTGATCCAGACCTAACACAAATTTAGTTAGAGAATGGTGCAATAATCTAGAGATAAATCGATGTGAGTAAAGAGGAACATGATCACCATAAAAATGTGTAAGAAGTGGACATTTAACAACATAATAATCTAAATATCATGATATTTATTGTTGATTACCAAAGGTGATATTTATAATAACCATTTAACTACAAAATTCATTTACATAGCATCAAGGGAAAAACTACTCTATTAAAACATGAAAATGTTTGGTTTATTTGAATATGAGAGCCAAATAGTATGTTCCAGCCTATTCTAAGTATAAATTAAAAGGATCCAATCTTTAATAAAATGAAGATTCGATCTTATATATGCACACATACCTAAGGAGTTAAAACTCAATGTAATTTTCCTACTAATGGGGTGGATATAAAGATTTAATATGATTGATAGAGCATGGTTGAGCAAGTAACTCAATATCTCTAATAGACTTAAGGTGTGCCTAGAATTTATTTAATCATTTTCCATGCCTCTTCAAGGTTGAGTTTGTATTTTATGTTTCATGCCTAATTCTCATTTAAATGCCATGTTAATTATTCAAGATTTATTTGGATTGTGACTTTATTCTATGGATCAAATTCGGTACATAGTTGAATCCTAGATTTTGATGGCGTTGATGATCAAATAGGTCATCAAATTTAAGCTAGTGAATTTTTGGTTGGGTAGTTAGTGTGCACTTCATTCTAATAGGTTTCTTGACACTTGGAACCTTCTCACTTTCCTTCTACTTTTCCCCAATGGCATGGTTGGTTATATCTATATAGGACCCAATTGAAACTTGGAATCTTATCGATGCTCATGGGATTTATCTATTTTTTTTTTCTTTTGTCCTCTTTCCAATTATATGGCCTCATTTTCATCACCTAGGGTCTTCATCTCTCATCCCTTTACCACCATGCCTCACTTTCTCAACCCTCTAGGATTTCAACTTTGTCACTGTAAATGGTCTTGCCTTTAAGATCATGGGCTTTGAGATGTCACCATGTGGTATCATCTTAGGAACTCAGGGGCTTGGGGATTTAGGATAGTTATCTATCAGTCTAAGCTTTGGTTTATTTATGTTTTCATACTCTACATGCTAATGGTTTCCTTAATGGTGAAACAATATTTCACCACATGGTTTCATCTCATTCACCTGATGTTCTGACATACTACCCTACTTATATGATCTATCATGGGATAGCGAGGTAGTGGGATTTCACCATGTGGAATCATAATGATCACACACTTACCCAAGGTTATGACATCACTTATATACTACACAAAAAACATTAGGTTATTGGGTTAATAGGATTATGTGATGTGGAATCATCTCACTAACCTACTATCTTAGAGGTTTTACATAGGTACAAACATCTTAGATATAGTCGAATAATAGGATTACACCACATGGCATCACTCTACTAATCTATGATCCTGATATCTCATAACACTATTGATGTCATCACCCCACTAAGAAACCTTCTGAAGAATTGACTAAGTCTTATAAAGAAGGAAAAAAGTGTCATGTGTCCTTAGGAAACTTTTGATGAAATTTGTTAATTCCTATAAAATAGAATTTTAACATGTGGCTCTAATGTCAAAATTGATTAAGTTTTAAATTTTAATTTGAAATCTATTGGTTGAATATTTTGTCGATCAACATACTGATAAACAAAATAGGTCTAATCAGCCAAAGTAGGAAGATTGGTCATCCAAATGTGTAGGTTTACCACATCAAAAGGGGACTAATCTCTCCTCTCATCAAGGGGAGGTTCCCTATAGATAGGATATATATATATATATATATATAAATAGAAAATAATAGTCAAGGGTAGGATAAACCATCCATCTCTCTTTTTTTAGAGATGATGCATGCAGATCAAAGGAGAAATATTAGGAATAATGATAGAAAGCACTCTTTTTTCAGAAGTACTATTCAGTAAACCACAAGAATCTTCTTGTTAGTAATTGACATATGTAACCAAAGATGTAATAACTAGAAAATTGAGATGTAGCACAAAGTCTCCACCTGAATTGCCCAAGAGTGAGATACAAAGGAAAATGAGGGAAAAGAGTCATCCCAAGGTCCTTTACATAGAAACAAAAAGAAAACACACTAAAGGAAATTATGGGGGCACAAAGTCTCTCCACAATTGACTTCAAAACACCTTCCTGACTACTTTCACTAATTCTACTTGTTAAATTAAAGGAATAGAAAATATATTAAGGAAAAAGACATAAGAACAATTTCCCCAACAACAAAGATATCACAACACAATGTCTAAAAAGTCACTTGCTTTCTTATTCCAATAGAAAAATATGATCAACAATCTGAGCTCAAATTCTCAGTAATGCCTTTCAATTTGGGTAGAGTTTTGTTTCTAATTGTCAGAGAGAGATACATTTACAATAAAAGAGAGTCCCTTATATAGCCTCTTCAAGAAGGACTCAAGAACATTAACACATCATGTTGCATTGAAATTCATTAAGAAGACAGGCTAGAATTTAGGGGCATCTACCAATTTGCTTTTCTTAATACAGAGAAACAAGTCATGCTATTGAAAGTTTGTATCTTTCAATCTCCACCTGGTGATCTGATCCTTCTTCATCATTCCTCCTTTTTTGGTTAATTAAATCAGGGCCTTGATTCAATTTGATGCTCTATTCCCTATCACTTCCTACTGATCTTGGCCTTAAAGCCTTTGAATGCATTTGGGTCTGTAGATTTAAACTATAAGGATCAATAACTTTTTTATTGTCACAACTTTGACATGCATGAGCACGTCACTTTCCTCAATAATTCCTTCAGCTTTATCTTTTGAGCTTTCTTAGAGGGGACCTACCCTTTGGGCCTTGATAAATGTTTTGCTTTGGGTCAAGAAGAGCCCTCGCAAGGGTATCTACCCTTTGGGTGGTCTTTAGATGGCCTTTAGGCTAAGTTCTTTGGCTCTTCTTAAAGGCTTTTCAAAATCAACGACTATTTTATGAACCTTAAAATTGATGTTAGTGCACCTGTCAATACATTTGAATTTCCAATGGCTAGTTTGCCATTCTTTATTTTGACATCTTCAGGTGCGTCACCCCTTGGACTTTCTTTGGCTTTCTCTGCTACTTCCTCCTAAAGGGAAGGTGACCCTTTAGTTTCATGGAAGTGTCCTTTAATTTGGTAGTCAAGAGTCCCCCGCAAGGGCCCTTGCCCTTTGAGGTCCTTCGGCGGCCTTTTGTCTTTAGAGTCTTTCTTTTGGAGCTTTCCCACAGACATTTTTTCCACAAACTTTTTCCACAGACATTTCTCATGGACAAAAAGTCTACAAGAATTATTGCTTTGTTCTTTGGCTTTGAGAAACTCCTTCGGGCTTTCTTCCCGTAGCCTTTCTAAATTTCTTCAAACTTTTTGTCTGAAGGAATTATGCCTTAGTATTTTTCCTAAAGGAAATCCCTTTGTCTTTCAGCTACCTTAAGTAAAATTCTGAAAGAATTTACCTTTGCAACTTTTTTGAAAATGACCCTTCTAAAGGGTGCTTTTGTTGACCAAGTGCCCTCCATAAGGGTACTTGTCCTTTGGGAGGCTCTCTTGAACTTTTACATTGAACCAAGTTGATGAACTAATCATTGAACCAAGCTGATGAGCCAATCATTGAACCAAGCTTTGAACTAAGCCAGTAAATCATTTGGTGAGCTAACTGAGTGAAACAAAGCATTAAACCAACTAAGTGAACTAACTTTGGTTCAATGGTTCAATGGTTCATCCCTTTGATTTGGATAAGTCCTTTTGATCCTCATTGAACCAAATGCATTGAACCTATTGAACCTTGAACTTGAGTGGTTCAATGGTTCAATGGTTTAATGCCTCAAAAACTTATTCTTTTGATTGAACCTGCTTGTAGAAGACTTTGAACCTAGAAGCAGTTGAACTCTTGCTACTAATGTTAAACCTTTAAACTTGTTGAGTCTATTGAACCAAAATGGTTTAAGGTTCAACGGTTCAATCCTTGCTTAGAAGCTTTTCGATGAACTCTTTTGGTTGAACCTGGTCATTGAACCAACTTTGAGATCACCTAAGTGTTGAAAGCTTACTTCTTTCTTGCAAATTCCATATAAATCAACCTATGAAGCCCATTGAACTTGGTCTATAGAGTTCATAGATTTTCTTTTCCTATAGAGTCCATAGATTTCTCTTCCTACATAGTACGTAGATACAAGCCTGTAGAGTCCATAGATTTTTGAGAAGCTTGGAAAATGAGGAATTTTAATGCCCGGGACAAAAAGTTCAAAGGAATTTAGAAAGGGAAGAGACAATTTTGGTGTATAGGACCAAAATAGTTCAAATGTTGTCCCAAAAAATGAGTGATATTTTTGTAGGACAACAACTAGCTCTAGTTGGGGAACTTCTATCAATTGTAAAAAGAATTGAAGGGAGTAGAATCCAGAATATCTAGTGTCTTCATGTGTACCATTGGGCTATGGAGTTATGCTACCCAAAAAGAAAGTCTCTGAAAATGAGAACAAACAAAATAAAATAGAATTAAAAACTATACAAATATACATATGTATAGATGCAATAATCTTATACTTCAAGAGTTGAAGTGTTTCAAATGTTACTTCTTGAGAGGTAGTGAAAATAGTGTGCCATCTTGATAAACTAGTAGGAAACCATTTTGCCCCCAAGAATGGTGATGGGAAAATGAAGCTCTCCATTAGGAAACCAATTTTTTACGTCTTCCTCTTGGTCTTTTCTTCTTCTTACTCCATGGCAAGACATGGTCTTCAAATTGAAAACCATAACTCTTTACTCTCCCTATGAAGAGTTCCTTTTGCTAACTTGGGAATACAACAGTATGATCCACAACTATAGCTTGATGTTCTACTAGTCTAGTCTAGTGCATGCTTTGATTGTTAGCATCAGACCCCTAAAAAACCATCAGCTCATCACCTCCTTTAGTGTGAAGGAGTTTGATCTCTTCATCTTGAGCAGTCTTTAATATGAGCAATAGAGATCTGCATCTAGTTGTGGAAGAATTGATGCCATTAGATTCCAAGATCCAAGCATCATTAAAAGTTGATCTTTTATCAGATTTCTCTTCATCAGATATGGAAGATCCTTCTTAATTTGTATTGTGCCCTACTAATTATTTTGATGCCTTATTTGGATCAAATCCTAGATTTCCAGCTATGGGAGTTTCATTAGCTGAGACATGGGCATCCTCTGTGATCAAGAATTAATTACCCCTGCTTGAAGGCTCAAATAGAATTTGAGTTGTAGGGGCTGACATTTTGGTGACAACAATTTTTGCCTCAGACATGTCCATACCTAGTTCTCCACCAATGTTTAATTGTTCAGGATTGGCTTGCAGGGATTCAAACTCAGTCATTTAAATTTTGGATTTCTTGTCATGATCAATCATGTCAAATGATAGAGATGGATTTGGAAGAGAGGATGGGAGTTCATCCTTTTGGTTTTTGGGAGGGGGAGGACTGATCTTTGAATTTGAAGTAGAACGTGCAAAGATGTTCAATGTACTTACTTCTTTGGTAATCACCAGGTCCTTTGATTAGAAAGGAAGAGGAGTTCTCTACTCAATAATTGAAATTATTAGTTAGAGTCATTCCTTTATCTTCTCTTTGTTGACCTGCTGGGCTGATTGGTTCTTAGACCTAGTGAATACTGCGTATGATCCTTCGACTACTTCACCTTCACTTTTGGTTTCACCCTAGAAATTTAGGAAGCTAATGTGGGAGTTGCTAGCTGATTCTTCTAGATCCTTCCTAAAGAGATCAGCACCATTTTCTTTCTCGAACTTAGGTTGGAAATAGGAAACATGTTCTATTTCTAGATATCCAACTACTGAGTTGGTTGGAGGTGTTTCAAGGGCAAGGTTCCTCTATGGGGGAGGAAGATGATTTGGTTTCCCTTGACTTTTGAAAGCATTGCCTTGATATGGCTAATTAGGGAATGTCCTCCTTGGTATATGTTTATATAGAGGAGCAAAAGACATAACTTGTGCCATTTGCCTTTTCAAGGCTAGCAATTCATTTTCTAGATTTTGTACCATTGGGTTAGTGGTGACTATGTGTGAGTATTCAAAAGATGATGAGGGTCTATTTCTATTTAGATCTCTTTTTATCTTCCCTGCTAAGATGTGATCATCTTCTACCTCAGTGGCCAAAATTTGAGCTACAACAAGATCTATATGACGAGCTCATCTCAGTAGAAAACTTACTTCAGGTATTTGTGAATTGATGAAGAAGCATTTGATGTTCTAAGGTGTCAGTTGGGCAACCATGGGAATCCTATGCCTCAGCTTCTTAAACCTAACAATAAAATCCCTCATAGGCTCATGAGGCTCTTTTTTCATCTGAGTGAGCTGGATGAGCAAGGCATGTGCATCTTCTACAAGCTTGAACCATGCTTCAAACATGGCTTTGAGTGTATCCTAGTTAGTCATTGATCCAACTTACAGGTGGTAGAACTAGTCTGTAGCAGCACCTTGTAGTGTCTCCACAAAAATATTGACTACCATGTCTTCAAATTCCACCCCTATAACACCACAAGCTATGTTGAAGGCTGCAATGTGTTCATTAGGGTGAACTATTTGTCATGTCCCATTTTCAATTGACATCTTCAGAGTTGAGGATTAGCCTATTCTGTGACCTTTGTAGGCTAATAGGATGGATAGAGGGTCATAATGGAGCTTGGCTTGGCTTCGATTAACAAAATTTGTTTCAGTTGGCATTCATTTAGGCTTTTTTAGGCATGTTTGTTTGAGCTCCTATTATATAGGGAATGTTAGCATTCAGTGGAGCATACCTTTTATGGCATGATCATGTGTGGAATCACTCCCTGGTTCAACAGCTTTGAATGGTTCGAGGATCCGACATGTATTGAGGGAGATATTAATATTTGATTGATTTAATCAAATATTAATTATTTGGCCTAATTTTAATTAGGAAACCCTAATTCTTAATTATGAAACCCTAATTAGGGCAAGCACACCTTTTTGGAGGATATAAGGGTTTCTTATTAGAGCGAGGCAAATTATTCATTGATTCATTGATTATTGATATTGATTGTTGCTAAGAATTCTTTTGTGAAGACTGAGCATAGGGTTCCAGGATTTCATTTTCATTAGAGAACATCCACTCTTTAGTGTGTGTAATTTTGAGGCTATGAAATATCAACTAATCTATTGCCGATTTGAGAGATAGCTTCATATAGAAGTTATCATAGAGGTTTATAGGTTTGAGAGATAGCTTCACACAAAAGTTATCATAGGTATTTCAAGTATTTATTTCATTATGTTTTGATTCAATAAATTATACACATAGAGATCTTTAGATCAGGTATCTAGAATATAGACTGCAACATATTATCTTGCTTTAGTATGGAATCCATACCAATCTATACAATTCTGTACTGATCTACGACAGGTCAGACAGTGTCGTAGGGGACACAAGAACCGACATCGGCATCCCAGTGATTGACATCAGCTGACTAAAGACTAACATCAGTAGAGTAGCCAACCAATAGTGACTGACATCAGCTATATATCAACTAAGGATGGCGATTGTGTTGTTGACACAGTAACCTGAGAGCTGTCCCAAATTTGTAAAAGATCAAGTTTTTGAGACGATATTTGTATTACTTTATATGCATGCCAGATATACATTATTGTAATCATTTTGAAGAATAATAAGAGCACTAATTTGTGAGTGAAGAGATTTACTATGGTTTATTTATTTATTTGAATTTATCTTGCAAAATCATATCTTTATTCATGCAAAATATCAAAAAGCAAAATACAGAGAAATTGTCAAGAAAATATCCAGTTTCAAAATTGAAGGGAAATAGGGGATATTATAGTGGTATCAGAGCTTTTGTCTTTTCTAGAGTCCCTATTGGTTGGGTATATTACAGTGGTATTAGAGCTTTTGTTAAAAAAAGGAGACCCTAAGAAAGGGATATTACAGTGGTATCAGAGCTTTTGACTTTCTAGAGTTCCTATTGGTAGGAGATATTACAGTGGTATCAGAGCTTTTATCTTTCTATAGTCCCTATTGGTTGGGGATATTACAGTGGTATCAGAGCTTTTGTTAAAAAAAGGAGACCCTAAGAAAGCGATATTACACTATTCCATCAACAAAAAATTTGGGGAAATTCTTTCTTGAACTATGTGGGAGTTCATGCAGAGGTGGAGTCAAGTTGAGTGAGCCAAAAGAGTTTACCCAGGGGCCTCGAACTACCATGATTTAATTAATAAAAATAGAGATAACCAATCAATATGGAGTATAGAATAAAAATGGAAAAGGGTTGGCTCAACTTTAGCTTGAGGCTCGAGGCTTCAAACTGTGCACTCTTTCCCAGCAGCTCGGGTTTTGCAGACCAAACAAAATAATGGAGGTGGAAGAAGACAGTAAGGCTATAAAATGATAATGGGTAAGACATGAAATGGAGTTGCCAGAGTCTATAATGGATAATGGTTATAATGATAATGGGTTATATCCCTAGCAGAGTCGCCAAAAATTATTTGTTGAATATTTTGTCGATCAGCATACTGATAAACAAAATAGGTCTGATTAGCCTAAATAGGAAGATTGGTCATCCAAATGTGTAGTTTTACCACATCAAAATGGGACTAATCTCTCCTCTCGTCAAGGGGAGGTTCCCTATATATATATATATATATATAATACTCAAGGGTAGGATAAACCATCCATCTCTCTTTTTTTAGAGATGATGCATGCAGATCAAAGGAGAAATCTTAGGAATAATGATAGAAAGCACTCCTTTTTTTTTAGAAGTACTATTTAGCAAACCACAAGAATCTTCTTGGTAGTAATTACAAAATGTAACCAAGGATGTAATAACTAGTAAATTAAGATGTTTCACAAAGTCTCCACCTGAATTGCCCAAGAGTGAGATACAAAGGACAATGAGGGCACAAAGTCATCCCAAGGTCATTTACATAGAAACAAAATGAAAACACACTAAAGGTAGTTATGGGGGCACAAAGTCTCTCCACTGTTGACTTCAGGTTACCTTCCTGACTACTTTCACTAATTCTACTTGTTGAATTAAAGGAACAAAAAATATATTAAGGAAAAAGACATAAGAAAAATTTCCCCAACAACAAAGATATCATAGCACAAAGTCTAAAAATTCACCTTCTTTCTTATTCCAATAACAAAATATGATCAACAATCTGAGCTCAAAGTCTCAGTAATGCCTTTCAATTCGGGTAGAGTTTTGTTTCTGATTATCAGAGAGAGATATGTTTACAATGAAAGAGAGTCCCTTATATATCCTCTTCAAGAAGGACTTGGGAATAGTAACACATCATGTTGCATTGAAATTTGTTAAGAAGATAGGCTATAATTTAGGGGCATCTACCCGTTTACTTTTCTCAATGTAGAGAAACAAGTCACACTATTGAAAGTTTACATCTTTCAATGTCCACCTGGTGATTTGATCCTTCATCATTCCTCCTTTTCTGGTTAATTAAATCAGGTCCTTCATTCAATTTGATGCTCTATTCCTTATCGCTTCCTACTGATCTTAGCCTTAAAGCCTTTGAATGAATTTGGGTTCATAGATTTAAAACTACAAGGATCAATGAATTTTTTATTTTTGCAACTTTGACGTTCATAGGCATGTCACTTTCCTTGACAATTCCTTCAGCTTTGTCTTTTGAGCTTTCCCAGAAGGGACCTACCCTTTGGGCCTTGATAAATGATCTACTTTGGGTGAGGAAGAGTCCTCACAATGGTATCTACCCTTTAGGTGGTCTTGGGATGGCCTTCGGGCTAAGTTCTTTGGATCTTCTTTAAGGCTTTTCAAAATCAATGGCTATTTTACGAACCTTAAAATTGACATTCGCGCACCCATCGATACATTTGAATTTCTAACAGCTAGTTTGCCATTCTTGATTTTAACGTCTTTGAGTGCATCAACCCTTGGAATTTCTTTGGCTTTCTCTGCTACTTCCTGTTGAAGGGAAGGTGACCCTTCAGCTTCAGGGAAGTGTCCTTCAATTTGGTAGCTAAGAGTCCCCTGCAAGGGCACCTGCCCTTTAGGGTCCTTCAGTGGCCTTTTGTCTTTGGAGTCTTTCTTTTGGAGTTTTCATGTGGACATTTTTCCCATGCACTTTTTCCATAGACATTTCCCATAGATAAAAAGTCTACAAGAATTATTGCTTTGTTCTTTGGCTTTGAGAAACTCCTTCGAGATTTCTTCTTGTAGCCTTTCCAAATTCCTTCAGACTTTTTGTCTGAAGGAATTCCTTTAGACAAAAATTCCAAAGGAATTATGCCTTAGTCTTTTTCCTAAAGGAAATCCCTTTGTCTTTTAGTTTCCTTAAACAAAATTTTGAAAGAATTTACCTTTACAGCTTCTTTGAAAATGACCCTTCCGAAGGGTGCTTTTGTTGACCAAGTGCCCTCTGCAAGGGTGCTTGTCCTTCGGGAGACTCTCTTCAAATTTTGCATTGAGCCACTCCTTTGAACCAACTATTGAACCAAATGTTGAACCAAGCAAATGAACCAATCGTTGAACCAAGCTTTGAACTAAGCTGATGAACTATTTGATGAGCCGACTGAGTGAAATGAAGCATTGAACCAACTAAATGAACCAAAGCATTAAAACAATTAAATTGAACCAAATTTGGTTCAATAATTCAATGGTTCATCCCTTTGATTTGGCTAAGTCCTTTTGATCCTTGTTGAACCAAATGCATTGAACCTGTTGAACCTTGAACTCGAGTGGTTCAATGGTTTAATGGTTCAATGTTTCAATGCCTCAAAAAAAATTTCTTTTGATTGAACCTACTTGTAGAAGACTTTGAACCTAGAATCGGTTGAAATCTTGCTATTGATGTTGAACCTTTCAACTTGTTGAGTCCATTGAACCAGAATGGCTCAAGGTTCAATGGTTTAATCATTGCTTAGAAGCTGGTTGATGAACTCTTTTGGTTGAACCTAGTCATTGAACCAACTTTGAGATCATCTAAGTGTTGAAAGCTTGCTTATTTCTTGTAGAGTCTGTAGAAATAACCTATAAAGCCCATTGAACTTGGTCTATAGAGTCCATAGATTTTATTTTCCTATAGAGTTCATAGATTTCTCTTCTTGTAGAGTCTATAGATTCAAGCCTGTAAAGTCTGTAGATTTTTGAGACGCTTGGAAAAGGAGGAATTTGAATGCTCAGGACAAAAAGTCTGAAGGAATTCAGAAAGGGAAGAGACAATTTTGGTTTGTAGGACCAAAATAGTTCAAATGTTGTCCCAAAAATGAGTGATATTTTTGGGGGACAACAAAATCAGTTTGACAACACTAGGAGCCATGATAAATTACCTTCTGTCATTGATATTTACTTTGGTTATCTGTGAGCACCACATGAAAAGGTACAGTTAGCAACCTTAATTTAAAAACCAGTGACTAAGTACTTGAAAATAAATGTCCAAGTAAAAAACTAATGAATTTAAAAACCAAATACTAACATAAATTCAAATCAAAAGGAATAAGTCCAAAGCTAAAAATACTTATTTTTGGAAGAAGTGCCTTGAAGATTTATCCTTTGAGACCTAAGTCTTTGGAACTTTTATTCAAAACAAAAGTCCCAACTATTTTTGTTGTAGTTTTTCCAAAATATTAAACACTTAGAAAACTCATGACCTTTGATTCTTCTCAAAACTTTTCCTTTGGCATCTATGTCATCATACTTTTTATTTGGGGTCTTTGTTCAGAATTTTAATAACCAAAAGTTATGACAAAGTCTTAACACCTCTTTCAAAGACTCAATTTGGCCATTATTTTCATAGTCTTCATAAATTTTATTTGGAATAATTGTTCTGATTACTTCAATCAACATTTTTCCTGAATAGTGAAAATACTTTAGTAATTTCACTTCATTAAACACAAAGAATAACAATACAATTTTGCCACACACAAAGTCCAAAGGCCAACCTTATAAAAATATAGCCACTTTAGATTGAAATTAAATTATAAATGGATTGAAATACCTAAGAAAAGAATTAAAAACCTTCTAAACAATTTAATAATTTGTATATAAACCTAAAGTGAAATACCTTGAATAGATGTGAAATTTATTTTAAAACACAAATAGACAAGTAGACCAAGACTTAGTAGAATTATGAAAAAATTTATATTAAATGAATGCATTACTAAATGAAAGCTTGGATTGAATTGAATATGTACATAGACATTAAATTGAACCCATTCAATCACTTATAACTTAATCATTTTGTGAACTTACAATAGGGTTGATTTGAATCAATAACCACAATGAACCTATGAAAGCTATAAGACTAGGCTCCAAAGCAAAAGAGGGTCCCATTTTTCAAAATAAAATGGGGCATATTGTGTCATCAATAACAAATACCATTGATGGATACATCATTGAATTTTTTATATATGGATATATTGCGTTTGAGGCTACACAAGACTTATTTATGAGAGAAGTTAGAGGCAAGTTTCTACAATGACTACCTAACCTTTTCAAAATTTTGGTTGTAGAAAAGGCCATGGATTTTACTCTTACCAACATGGAATAGTCACTTCAAGAAATGGGGGGACGTGTGTGATATTGAAGTGAATAATGAGGAACTAATAAAGGAAGCTTAAACATGAACCTAGAAGATGGAGGACACAAAGAGACAGAGTGAAAAGTAAATTATGGGGTTAGAGTGAGATTTGAGACAATAAATAATATGGAATAAATATAATAATACTAATATAGTTGTGAGTATGATTAGAGTAGAAGGTGTATAAGATATTTAATGAATGGGAGGTCATATGAGAGAAATAGAAGTTAGAGAAGATGAGCATAAGGAAAGGATAGGATTGAGAGAAGAGAAGGTGAAAATAAGAGTCTAGAGATAGATAAAGATGCTAAGGAAATGTAATAAAGTGTAAAGGTAAAATAAGGATGAGTAAATGTTGAGAAGTATTGTCATTGTTGTCAAGGTGTATCTAGTGAAGATGCATGGTGAGTGGTCTTTGAGGTATGGGCTTATGTTCTTGATGTGATGAATAATCCAAGTGATAAGAGATAATCTGAAGGCAACCTAATGTCTCTTCTGAAGACACCGAAATCTGGTAACCGATAACCTCCAACTAAACTTTTGACCAATTTCCACCAAAATGCACAATTTAGCCTAAAAACACTAAAACATGATAAATGAGTTGAATTGAAATATTCAAGTTCTAATTTTAGCTAGGGTATTATTAAATGGGGCAATACAATTTATGGGCCAACTAACTTTGATTATATCATTTTGAGTCAAAATTCCAATTTTGCACTTGAGTGCTCTAGATTGTTCTTTTCTATCAAATTTATTACATGAGACACATACCTTTGTTATTTTCTATTGGTAACATCCTAAATGGGAATATGGTTCCAATGCATCTAACATTGACTTTCAATTATAATCCAGTCAAATTTTTGACCAATAACAAGGCATTCTAATCGATTTAAGCAATTTATGCATAAAGTGCTTAATCATGCTTAAGAGCTAATTACACTAATTTAGAGCCTAATTAATAATTCCACATAAACTTGTTAAATAATTATTTTTTGAAATGAATATTTAATATCTATATCATCAGGTGACCTCATTTCTTGGGAAGACATCCCTAGGCCATAAATGCCACAAATATCAAGATTCATGCCTCCCATGCCTCATCAAAGCCTTCCCTACCTCTTAATTTATCCTCTATCCCAAATATTTATGATCTTGTTTATGTATTTTAATTATATAATTGGATTAATCCTTAGCCACACACCTTATTCTTAATATGGATGGTTCAGGTTGATTTTGATCAATCTCAAAAATCTATAAATAGAGAGGCCATGAACATCATTTCTAAGTCTTGATAATGAAAATTTATAATGCATAAATGATTCCAAAGTCTATTTCAATTAGTTTTACCATGCCAAATTGATTCCAATCCAACCTAGGCCAAAGCCACAAGGTGCCAAAGAGAAGAGGAGATAGCCAAGCCTCTTTTGATGAAGACTTCATGAGCACAAGCCGAGAAAGCCACTACAACAAGAATTTTGGAGAATCTAAAGAAGGTAAAAGAGGAACCATGAGAGAATATAAACTATGAGAGAATATCAAATATAATTTTAAAAGCTAGCCAATCACACAGAGGGATTATTCGATGAATTCTTTAGGAGTTTCTATTTCAGTGGATTGAAGGATGTAATTCAACCTGAGGTAGAAATATTCTAGCCTAACATGATGATGGAAGCCTTAAGGTTAGCTAAGTTGGTAAAGGACAAGATCATAGTTGAACATTGATTAAAATATAAATTTGCTTTGTTCAAAAATATAACTTTACAATGATATCAAATAATGACAACCCCCAGAACCACTCCTATTAGGTGTTTAACTGAAGCAAATATAAATGCCTGTAGATAAAAAAGACTATTTTATAAATATGATGATAAATTCACCTAGGGACATCAATGTGTCAAGAAAAATATATACATCTTAGATGTGGACTATCCCCCTAAACTTAAAGACTAGAACTATGTTTAAGATACAATAGATGATCTAGAAGAAGCTCAACCAAAAATATCTCTCCATGACTTAGTAGGAGTCACCACCCCACAAACCATATGAGTTAGGGGTTACTTAAATAAATTCCCTCTCATAATACTCATTAATTTTGGTAGCACTCATAAGTTCATTAACCCTCAAATAGCCAAATAGGCTAATTATTTTGTCTATCCTTACTCCAGCTTTGAAGTCATGACTACCAATGGGGGCACATTATCTTTCAAAGGGAAGTGTTACAATGTGTGTATCTATTGCTTTCGTATCCCAATGGTTATGCACACTTTGACCCATCTTATGGGATTTCGCTAAACTTTGGATGCAATTTTTAGATAATGGGCAAAAACACACATGGAAAGGCTTATAATTGGGGTATCTCAGCATCATAAATTCACATTACATGGAAAATATTCTTAATAATAATTCACACAACATCATTTCCTAATTCCATTATATTCAAGTGAAACCATCAACAATATCCACTACTAATCTACAAACCATTCTACATAGGTATGCAGGGGTCTTTGTTTAACCTATGGGATGTCCATCTTCATGGATAGAGGACCACCATATTCATCTCTTTCCTTAAATCATTCCTCCCAATATCTAGCCCTACCACTACCCATTTCAAAAAAATATTGACATCAAGATGGTCATTCGAGACTTACTGAAGCAAGGCATTATTCACCACAATACTAGCCCATATTCTTAACTAGTTCTCCTTGTTTGGAAAAAGTATGGGTCAGGGCATATTTGCATTAACTTTCATGCACTTAATCACATCAAAATAAAGGATAAGTTCCTAATCCCTATTATTGATGAGCTTCATGGTGCTCATTTTTTTCCAAGTTGGATCTCCGCTCTAGATATCACTAGATCTGGCTTCACAAGGATGATATCCTTAAGACAACTTTTCACACACATGATGGACACTATGAGTTTTTAGTCATGCCATTTGGCATCACTAATGTTCTTTCAACATTTTAGGTATTGATGAATAAAATATTCTAGCCCTAACTATGAAAATTCATTCTAGTCTTCTTTGATTATATCCTCATCTATAGTAAAACATGGTCTAAGCATCTCCAACATCTATATCTCACATTGCAACTTCTATCTTCCCATCATATTTTTGCAAAAAAGTCTAACTATGCTTTTAGTAGAATGAAGTGGAGTATTTCAGGCATATTGTTTCAATCCAAGGGGTTTGGGTGGATCCCAAAAAAATAGCTTCCATGACAAATTGGCCTCATCCTCTCACACTTAAGAGACTCCATGGTTTTTGGGGGTTGATTAGAAACTATAACAAGTTTGTCAAGGATTATGGGAAGATTGTAGCTTTATTGATAGCTATGTTGAAATAAGATGCTTTTATATGGACACAAGATACTAAGTGTGCATTTACAAAATTGACACAAGCTATGTGTACTACACCAATTCTAGCTATGCCATATTTTCCCAAGACCTTCACTATCAAGAGTGATGCTTGTGGCAATGGACATGGTGCTACTCTCCTCTAAGAAGGATGCCCCATTTCATTCAACAAAAAATCCCTTTATATCAATAATTTATTCCTCTCTACTTATGAGAAGTAAATGATTGCTATTTTGTATGTACTATAGAAGTGGTAGCCATACCTACTAGGAAATCATTTTTACATCAAAATGATCATCAAAGTCTAAAATATTTCTTAGAACCATAGGTCTCTACCCTATCACAATATAAATGGGATAGTAAAATCATGGGTTATGACTATGAGATCACTTATAAGAAGGGCAAGGGAAATATTGTGGTTGATGTTATGTCTCACACATTTATAGACCAAGCCTCCCTTTCAACTATTTCCATTCCTATTCCAACTTGGTTGGACACTGTATAATAGGGGTATTCAAATGATACCTCAAAATCTCAAATAATTCAATAGTTGGCCACTAACCCTTCTACTATACCACATTATTCTTGGGATGGTGTTTCTTTATGATACATGGGTCATCTGGTGCTTTTATAGAGCATAGATTTTTAGTAGGCTATATTCTATGAACTCCATGCTTCTCCATCAGTAGGGAACTTAGGGTTCCTCAAAAATTATTAGTAGGTATAATTAAACTTCTTATAGAAGGCAATGAAAAAGATAATTAAATAGATGGTGGCTGAATGTGATACCTATCAAGCAACAAGGGTGAAACAAAACTCATCCTAGGGTTGCTTGAACCCTTGCCAATATTTACAAAGATTTGGACTGATATTTATATGGATTTCATTGAGGGGTTCCCTAAATCTAAAGGTAAAATAGTGATCATGTTTGTGGTTGATCACCTCTCCAAATATAGTCATTTTTGCTCCCTCATCCATCCTTATACCGCCTCCATAGTCACACAAATTCTATTGGACCCAATTTTCCATCTTCATGGCATTCCTTCATCCATTGTATTAGATCATGATGTAACTTTCACTAACTAATTTTGGATATAACTATTTCACCATATTGGCACCCAACCAAAGGTGAGTTCTATGTATCATCCCCAATGGATGGGTAGATTGAAATTGTCAACAAATGCTTGGAAACTTTTCTTTTTAGCTTCACCTTAGAACAAAAACATTATTGGGCCAAGTGGATCCCCCTCACCAAATGGTGGCACAATACCTCCTACCACACTTCAACAAAACTGAGTCCATATGAAGTAATCTATGGTCAAAAACCACTAGTGATCCTATTGTACACCCCTAATAGTTTATTAGTTCAAGTGGTAGACATAATTCTCTATACCCAATATTAGATCCTTAACACCCTATGAGATAATCTTCATATGTCATAAAATCAAATGAAACAATAGGTTGATCATCACTGTTATGAGCTCACTTTTTAAGTAGTTGATATGGTTTTTCTTCAACTACATCCATACAAGTAATCCTCCCTAAATCTCAAAGGGTGTCATAAGCTAGCTCCCAAGTTTTATGGACCCTATAAGGTTCTACAAAACATTTGTTTGGTTGATTATACATTGGAAATACCCAATTCTTCCTAAGTTCACCCATTATTTCATGTCTATTATCTGAAGAAATTTCTTGGCTTAAACATCAAAGTACAGACTATTTTACCAAAACTTGATAATGAAGAGTCAATTCTTCTCAAGCCAGAGGTAATCTTCTACAGTCAAACATGCCAAATTCATTCCTTCTCCATCATAGAGTTTTTAATTTATTAACACATAACTCAACTAGAGGATGCAACATGGAAACCACTATTTTAGATTTAGCATCAATTCCCACATCTGAAGCTTTGAGGACAAAGATTTTTTTAAGAGGGAGGAGATGTTAAGAACTTGTACTACCCCTTCTCTTTATTTTGTCTATGTAATAGTTGATATGGATGCATATGCTTTGTAAGTCATCCTTTGAGCATTTTATTTTATCCCACATTTAGGGGAAGTAGTAGTTACTTATATTAGACTTACTACATAAGTAAGTGTTGAGGCTAGGGAAGGCATCCACAAATTTATTGTATTGAGCTTGCTCAAAGGAGGTTTCCCCCTCAAAGTGGGGTATGATCAATTCAATCTTTTCAAGTGTTTTAATAATTATCTAAATATGTTAATTCATGTTGTGAATTCATATTATTTCATGGATTTTTATTAATTGTTGGATGATCCTCTCATCTAATGGTTGTGTGGAAGAAAAAAATACAATTACTTGATCTAGTTTTTTAGTTCCTTAAATCCTTCACTTTTTGAAAATATTTTAGATGTGGTTCTTATTTTTGAAGCCTTTGGTTAGTGGTTTATTCTATGTGCTTACTTTAATATTAGAATAATCTTGAGCATGAATTTTATAAAGGAGACAAGTATCATAATGTAGATATCAACTGTGAAAGATGTCATTTAGATACTTAAGATCGATTATTTTAATATGCCTACAAATAAATTTTTGTTTTATATGGAGTGGATAAAAGGTTAGTTTGCTCATATAGGTCTTAATACTGAGAATTTATATGCATGAAAATGATATCAGTATTTTGATAAGCTATAGTGTATAGTTTTTTAATATTTTTGTATGGAAATAATTAAGTTTTTATCATAAATGTATAACATTTGGACTTTGAAAGAGAATTTACATGCATGAAATAATTTATTCCATAACTTGTACCAAATTTTAAGTTACAATCTACATGTGTATTTTTGAGAATTGGTAGTTTTATTTTTTGATTCAGAGGTTTGGTGGTTTCTATTAAAAGGATTATGTTTGACATAGTTGTTAAGTCATGTTGAAAGCTCAAGATTATGGACATTCTTTCTTAAAATATGAGTTTTACATTCTAAAATTATTTGAGATAAAGACTCTATTAGGATTTATTTTGAATATTATAGAATGTCTAAGACTAAAAATATTAAATTTAGTGAATTTAATATGAATGGATCAGTCGGGCATTTAAAAATGATATGATAGAAAATCATTAACAAATATGTATAGATATTCTTGAGATTATAGTTACAAAGGTGACTTAAAGTTTTAGCTAATATGAGATTTCTATTAAAATTTCACCTTAATATTCAAGTTTTAGGTTTTAATTTAAAAATGGATGTTGAGATTAAAGTTATTTGATACTTTTAGTTTTGAAAATTATATTAGAATCTTATAATATAATAAATGATTGGCTTCAAATAGTATTTGATGTTGTAACTTGGTACATATTGGCTGGGATTTTATATCTTCATTTTGAAATGATCTTGTAGTTGATGAAATAAGGGTAAAAAATTAAAAAATGTAATCAATTCATAGACAATATTGGTAAGACCACTGAGATGTTTTGAAAAGTTCTTGGTTGTATTTGGTAGCTTCATTGAAGTGTTCAAAGCAAATTTTGATTCAGATAGATGGTTTTCAATTTATGATACAGTTTAGCTACAATTTGATGAAATGAAGAAATTTTTAGTCTTGTTTCTTTATTTCCCAATATTAGAATTGATTATTATATTTCAAATCTATTCATAATATTTAGTTGGGACCAATCATTTTTAATAAGAAGTAATGAAAATAGGAGATGGGGACAAAATTTTGGTAGTGATACTAAAGAGACAAATCCTAACAGATGTTTTCATAGAGGTGGTTTTATTGTAAGGAATTTTTGTCCTAGGTTCCATAGGGGAACAAGAATGTCCATATACTTTGATGCTTTTTCTCCTAAAGTTTGAGACATTCTAAGTAATTTTCCTACTAATCTAATTAATAGGGGTTACAGAGGTAACAAGGGTTTTTTTGGTCATAGGTTTAGATCTCAAACCCCTTCTCAACATAGTTCATCTTCTCATCTAGATAATAAACCTCAAAACTTACCACTCCAAACTCCTCATTTTGATAGAGTTAAGCTTGTTGTTGAAACTCTACCTATAAATCAGACTACATAGTTAAAAGTTAAAACTACCCATGCTAAAGATTTGAGGAACATGGCCATTCCTTCTGATGCACCTTCTCCTTCCCATAGAGAACCTATCATGAAATGTAAGAGGTTGAGTCTAGATGTTACCCATAAGGAGCCTATTTTGAGGTTTGAAAGATTGAATTTGGGAGTTCAAGGTTATGTTGGTAGAAGGAAGATAATTGTTATTCTACCTTCTACTATAGAAAAGAGGACTGCAAAAAAGAGATTTGAAAGTCAATCTGAGCCAAAAGCACCAATCGAGGTTAGGACATTGAAAAGAATCAAATTAGAGATTGATGACAATGCAACTAATTCAAGAACTAGATTGTTGTTTTTTCCTACTATAGAGATGGAATATAATGTTTTTCTTCATGAATAATACAAACATGTAATCGAGGTGTTGTCTGATTCAGATGATTATTGGTCATCTAAGGGATAGACTTTTTCTTTCTACTAAACTTTTCATGATAGAACTTGATATCTTAGTTTGATACTTTAGTTTCAGTCTTTGGTATATTTTTATAAATTTTGGAAAATGCAGCAATTGTTGGATTTGATATAATATATATGCTTAAGTTATTTGATATGCATTATGGATTAATATAAATAGGATTTATTAATCTTTGACTTATTTATTTTATGACTAGAATATATAATCTATTATGTTATTAATTATAAAGTTCCCTACCTATTAAGATTGTCTATATTTAAATAAACCTGATCAATTATGACATTAAGTCTTTAATTAAACCTATCCTTAACTAATAGTTGTTTTAATTAATTGAACTTTTAAAAACTCAATTAGTTAACATAAACTAATAACTAACTAAAGTTAGTTATAACTTATTTTCAACTATGTTTTAAGGTATAAGAAGAGATCAAGGATTCATTTGAAGATATAATAAAAATATATATTGAAGACTTAGACATTTTTCTAAAGTCAATCATTCATCTTTCTTCTTTCTATACAAATCCTCTATGATAGCACAAGTTTTTGTAGATAGACCCAATGGTACTTTATCAGATGGTTGAGTAATTACTTTCATAACATAGGTATATCCAACTTTATTTATCATTTAATATTGATTATCTAAAGATTACTAAGCTTAACATCTTTTGATGATTTCTATTTTTAGTCCTATGTGTAGATTTCAAGTATGCAACATGAATAATGATGAACATTTCTCTATTTGCTAGCACTTCATTGATTTATTTTGATCGTAAAGTTGTCATTCAAGTTTTTGTAAAGGAAGAATGTTGGTTTTCTAAATAAAAGTATCCTTTTTGGTTGAGGCGACTCTCTTTTAAGACTCACACACTTTATTGTAATCTATTTGACTCAAACTTTAATATAATTTAATCTTTAGTTGTGTTCTAAATTTGATTTTATTTATGTTTCTGCTTATCTTCTTAACTTTAGTTTTAGTTATGTTCATTCTTGTTTAGTTGTTTTTTAGTTTCTTATTCTTTTCCTTGTATTTTCTTTGTTATATATATATATATATATATATATATATATATATATATATATATATATATATATATATATATATATATATATATATATATACACACACACACACACACACACACACACATATATATATACATATATATATATATGTATATATATATATATATATATACATATATATATATATATATATATATATATATATATATATATATATATATATATATATATATATATATCTTCTTTTAGATAGTTTTCTATAGTGTTAAATCTCTTTTAGTTCTTAATTTGTTAGTTTTCCAACTAACAATCTCTTTTTTACTTTAAATTGGACATTTCACAATTATTTCATAGCTCAAATTTCTTATTTTCAGTCTTAATCTTAATAGATTTCTAAAATATGTTCAAGTCTTTAGACTAATAGGATTTTATTTAGTTTAGATTTAGTTTAATAGTTGCTTTATAGTTATTAGATTTATTTCTATTTTATCTTATTTTAGTTTAGTTGTTTGATCTTTTTCTTTAGTTTTTTTTATGTTGTCTTGAGTTTATTTATTAATTAGATTAGTTAGTTTGCTTAGTTGGATTTTAGTTACTTTATTATTTTGTTATTCCTTTTCTTAAGAGCTTAGTTGTTTCCTTTTTCTTAGTTTGTTGGTTAATTGTTTTTTGTCTCACTCTCTTGTTTACATGATTGAATCTTTTTTATTATTCTTAATCTGACTATTTCTACTTCTAGTTTCTTTTAGAATAAAAATTAGAAAAAATTATAGCAAGAAAAAAATATTATTAAATATATGAATATTTTTTGAATCATATTTCTATTCTTTAAGAGACTATCTAACTCATAGGTTTTATCTATCAAATAGAACAAATTGTAGATTCTTATCTTAACCTATTCATGATTTGATAAATGTATTTTTGATTGTTATAATGAAATAAGTTACATTTGATAGCTTATTGATTATTTCCAAAACTTATAAAAAACCCTCATGTCTTTAGGATCATATATAAACCTTTAGAATCTGATGATTAAACTAGTATGATTCCAACTTGACCTTCATGATAGGTGAAAGTGTTGACTCATTGTTAGTACAATTTTCATTATCAATATGTTCTTCATAGTGTATAGAGATTTGAAGATGCTCAAGTGATGCAATGGCTCAAAAATCTCAAGGGAGTCCCTCTTAGATGTCTCTTGGTGAGTTCCATCAAATATTAGTGTTTTTTGTGTTATGTCTTCATTAGTTGCAGTGTTTGGTTGAAGGGAATGTTGGCATGGAGCAAGAGTAAGTTATCAAGGCAAGAAGAGGTAGGCTCAAGGTAAGGGGGATTTTTTATCATATTTTTAAGATGGTCCTCTCTTGTTTCTGGTACTATGAGGTCCTCCTGATTAGATTTTTCCCACTTTGTCATTGTGTCAAAGGGGGAAAAAGTTCCTATTATGAGAGTTATCAAAGATAAAGGTGATATTATTAGAGAGTTATCAATGATGTTATGGTGATGTCATGAAGGTTTTCGAGTGAGTGGATGAAGTGCCTTGATTGTCTAAGTGATAATGATAAAGTGTGCAATGTGATTATCCTAGTATTCTTAAAGAAGGATTGGATGATATTCAAAGTTTACATGGTTAAGGATGTCTAAGAGATACATGAGATGTTTTATATACTTTGAATGCTTGTGTCTATGAGTGTATTTCATCTGGTTGACCATTATTATCATATAGGTATAATTGGCTCAATGAAAAAAACTCTAAGTAGGTAGTTTAATGATGTTATCATTGCCATATGTGGATGAATCAAGGGGAGTTATTCATATGGCTGTGGTCACATTTGTGCCTTGTTTATATGCACTAAATTTTAGGTCATGCATTGAATCATGAAAAATATATGGATGTGTAAAGTTGGGCTCCCAAGTAGTTTGATAGTGTTTTCCCATAACCAAATTTGCATGAGGTAAGAAAGAGTCGAGTAAGTAGTTTGGTGATGATATATTTCACACATGTGAAGGTATGAGGATAAAATGATCACATATTTTTTTTTGAGATTTTTTCCTAGTTCATTTGTGCTAAATTTTAGATCATGCAAAGAAGAACATCAAAAGATATGTATGTGCAAAGTTGGCTTTCCAAGTAGTTTTAAGGCATAGTTAGCTTTATGGTAGAAAAATTTGAGTGAGAATATTAATTTCATTATATCTCACACATGAGAAGGTTTTAGGATTAGTTTGACACTTGGTTATATTATATTATTTAAGGATATCATATGGTCTAAATTTGAGAACATGCAAGTGAGCAAGGTAAAAGATATGATTGTGCAAAGTTAGCCTTCTAACCAAATTGTAATAGTTATTATACTAAGTCATTTTTTAACAAGTTAAAGTTTGAGAAACATTGATGGATTACATTTCTCCAATATGTTGAGAAGCATCAATATGGTTCCAAATGTTCAATGTTTAATTTTGAGTAGAGATAAAGATCAAAGTTCTTCTAAGGATCAACAATGAGTGGGTGATCTTACATAAATAGATAAATGGTGTGCTTTAAAGTCAATAGGTCAAAGTGATAGTTTTATATAATTTTTAAAGAAAAGATAATCTAGTAAAGATCGATGGTGTGCTTTGATTCAAATTTTCTAGATTGCATGAGATGAGGTCAACTATTAAAGGTTTAACATTTTAGAATTGGCACACTATGAGTTAAATCTCAAAGAAGATTGAAAATGCATGATCAATATGATGATAAGAGGACACAATATGTGAGCATAGTGTCCAAGGTTTAACTTTGACCATTTGTATTTGAATATTTGAATTTAACAAAGGAAAAACTAGTGTTCTATGTTTTGGACATATCTTTTGATATACACTGAATTTGTTGATGGTATAAAAGAGAACTTGTAGAGGACTCCAAGATGCATCTATAAATATATATTTGAAGGTCTAAAAGTTTGTAAATTCTAATTTATGATGGTTTAAAATTTGGATATGCTTTTATGCATGTTCTGCATGTAACCCAAGAAGGGAAATTGATCTTGTGTTGATGTTATTTTGATGATTCATGTTGGTTTAGCTATTGTAGATTGTTCTAGACTCTATGAAGATCATCTATATGAATTGTAGAGGTGTGATAAATCTATCTTGAGTATGAAAAAATATTATGAAGTTGATTGTGTGTTTTTTATTGTTTCCTTATGAACAAATTTATTTTTTGAGTTGATTGTGCTTGCACAAAAGAGTGTAATGGTGACTATAAGAATTTTACATTGTCTAAGGTGTCATGTGTAGGGGACATACGGAATTATAAGTGGTCATACATTAGTCTTTTTATTGATGAAGTGATAAATGGGTTAATAGGTCTCTATGAGACCTATAAGAGGTACAAGTGCCTAATTAGAAGGTGTAGCTACTTAAGGGTGACCCATAGATTCTATGGCTAATTTATGTGGATGGAATTGATCTATGTGTCATTTTGAGAGATGAATTAAGGGTTAAGGCATTCCTAATGGCCAAAAAAAGTGTTGTTAATCATGAATTATCTATAAATAGTGAAACCAAAAATGATGGTTTCTAGATTTGAGTGAGACTTGGAAGAGGATAGGTTATGTGCATGTGGCAAAACAAAGGAGAGGGAGAGTGCATAGTAGATGAGTTGATGAGAAGATAAAATTAAGGACTATGTGTGTGACCTATGGGTCATGTTTATAATGTCATAATACTTATCTTATAGGTATATAATGAATGAAGAGGTCTAGAGTGTTCCAAAAAGTGGCTTTGGATACATTGAGTGTATAGAGTTAAAGAGAGTAGATTTACCTTATGTCTCTATTATATTGGAAGGAAATCAGAGTTTAGGAGATGTTTTATTCATAGTTTTTGTTATGGTAGCTTAAAATCTATGGGGTTATAGCCTCCTTACAAGGTGAAACTTATTAAAGGTCTAGCTATTGTGGTAGCTCAGCTAGACAGGTGTTGTAACACCTTATGGGATTGTAGTCTCACTAAATAAGGGATATTATTTATTTAATCAGTTGCTATTAGTTTAAGTTGGTTATTTTTATTTTAATATAGTAGTCTAATTGCAATTTATAGTGGGTTTTCTCTCCCATTAGGGGTTCCCACATATGTCTTGTGTTATGTGCTTGATCTTGCATTATCTCTCTTGTTTATTTCTATGAATGATGTGTATGCTTCATGAATGCTTGTGTTAATTGATTAAGTTTTTTTAAGAATTAAAATTGAATTTGGATTATTTGAGATATATGATTCACCCCTAGTGATTTTACTTCTAAAAATTAGTATTAGAGTAGGTCTTTTGGTAAAATCTTGATAACTTGAACGTGATCCAAAGTACAATATGGGTGGTCATCAAGGAGGTTTCTCTACTAAGAAAGCACTAATGTTTAATGTATCTAATTATAATTTTTTGAGTACAAGGATGAGGATATACATTAGGTACCTAGGTTTTGATGTCTGTCAATCTATTGTGGGTGATTGTGTTGCTCCTATAACTCCTCCATCTAGTGTTATAGATAAGAAGTTGTTTGAGAATAATTCTAAGGCAATGAATGCCATCACTTTTGGTCTTATAGAAAATAATTTAACCAAGGTAATCCATTATAAATATACTAAATAAATATGAGATAAAATTTAGATCACTTATAGATATTTAAAGGTCAATCTTGCTAAGTTACAAACTCACAAAAGGTAGTTTTAAAGTCTCAAGATGAAGGAAGAAGATTATGTGGCTTCCTTTTTGTAGAGAGTTGATGAGATTGTGAACATCATCCAAGGTATTAGAGATAACGTTGAAGAGGATACTAAAGTTCAAAAGTTATTAAGGTTTATATCCCTTAAGTTTAATCTAAAAGTATCTACTATAGAATAAATTCATGATCTTACTCAGTTAAAAATGGATCAATTGCATGGAACCCTATAAAATCCAATCCAAAAATAATTTACAAAGGGAGGTGAAAAATCTTACAAAGTAAAGAAATAATACAAGAAAAAATAATAAGGCAAACTTCCTTATTCTCTGCATACACTCACCCAACATAACGAAAAACATATTCAAACCCTCATACCAATCCCTAGCCACATTAAGCACTCTCAATCTCAAATTTTTGCATCTACATCACACTATTATACAAATAACATTATGTGGTAGAAATACATATGGCTTGATCCCTCTTCAGAGTATTGGTATGTAGGTAGCATGACCACACAAGGGGTATGGATCACACACTCTATATATCTTACACACACTAACCCCCCTCTTTTCTCAAGTGATTCAAACATTGTTCATCAAGAATGATAGAGGGTTAGTGTTTGTAGGTTAAATAAAATATACAAGGAGATATATCAACATTCAACACTCAAGATTTAATAGGCATGCTTACATAGGAACAATGCATAAACCCAAAAAGTTTCAGATCTCTGTGAGAAGTTTGGACAATAGTGGTAGGATTGGACTACAGTGTTAAACCCCAAAGTATCTTATTTTTTATGCTCTTATCCTTTTGCCAAATTAAAGCTAGATCTTGATTCATGACACTATACTAGTCTTTTACAACCAATTTAAACCTCTATCTCAACCATCTCAACATGTTTCTAGCTAAGTCATTACTTCTCCTTATTTATTACTATTTATAGAAAGGTTAAAAGGATAAATAAATTATACAAATTAGGATTGTAATTATTTAAATATTATTTATTGATTTATTAATCTATAACCTTAACTAAAATAAGAATAAAACTCCATTGTTCCTAAAAATTTAAATTATTTGTTGAACCTGACTTACTTTGTTTGTATATAAAAACCCTAAAAAACCTAGGGAAAATTCCTTGCTAATTTTTATAGTATTTTTTAATTTTTCCTGAATATATAAATCATAATTTCACATTTAGTTTTTTAAATTTACCATAGTAATTTTAAAATTTCTTTCTTTCAAACCTTAGTTACCTATACTAGGTCCTAGTATTTTCAAACCCTAGCCTAGGTTTTTAAAATTAAAATTCTGATTTTGGCACATTGGGTTAAATATTCCAATATTATTGATCATGATTTACTTATGCAAATTTTTATAGTTTCTTTTGCATGGTTGTTCCCTTTCATTTTGCATGAATTCAAAAATTACATAAATACATATGTACATGCTATTTTAAGACCAATTCAAATATATGTCATATTTCATTACTTCTTAAACATGTTATCTCTCTATTATGTGTAATTCAATTAAGAATAAAATCCTTAAATACTTATAGGATACATTACATAATCTAACAACCACCTACCAAGTTTCAATGCCATATATTATGCATAGGAAAGAATTTCCTTCTCCTCCTCTCCCTTAAGAGGGTGATAGCTACATTCCCTCTAACCAGGTCCATATTACCACCCCTCTAAAAGGTGAGGTATCTTATACTATTGTTTCTAATGCAGACATTGATCCTATAACTTCTTCAAACCCTCTTCAACATATGTGCTTACATGTTCAATAGGAAGTAACTATGGTTTGTACTTTTGAGACTCTAAGAGATCAAATCACCAGTATTAGTAAGCTAATTTTTTATTTACAAACATAGAATCAACTATTACATGAAAATATCAAAACATTATAAAACCATATTATAATAGAAAAACCTCAAAGGCACCCTAGTGTCAATCATGTATATGCACCTTCACTTAGTCAATTGTTTACAAGCAATGTTACATATCAAAACAAGAAATCATAACAAAATAACTCTATAACTAGTGATTCAAAAATCATTCAAAGATCAAATAAGAGTTCAAGTGATGCACTAAGGGAGATGATTAAATCTAATTTGATCAAACTACCTCCTCTACATCTAGTGAGAAGATCTATAAATTATTGTGCATATCATAGAATGTATGGGCATCACACAGATTCATGTTTGGAATTGAAAAAACATATTCAATATATATTTAATAATGAGAACCCTATACAAGGTA
Organism: Torreya grandis; assembly: GCA_037957365.1. Classification (NCBI taxonomy): domain Eukaryota; kingdom Viridiplantae; phylum Streptophyta; class Pinopsida; order Cupressales; family Taxaceae; genus Torreya; species Torreya grandis. The sequence continues at coordinate 1,091,310 of JARHVA010004759.1, forward strand.
AGTTAGTCAAGAAATCCATAGTGACATAGGAATACATTCACAAAGGGTCAAATTAAAAAACAATACAAAAGTGGTTACCAAAGCATAACTCAAAATAACAAAAAGATGAAAAAGAAAAGTTAGAGCATAGAATAGTACCAAAATCATAGTTAAAGCAAGAAAAATATTCAAATATACATCTCCAAAATGAGGTCCAACTTTTAAAGTAGTATGGGTTTGGTTAAAAATATCTACAATAGTTTCATTATTAAGGTCAAGGGTTGGGAAAGCATGCTCAAGGAATCACTACTCCTACTCTAAAAGTTGATAATGTTTGTCACTAAGGTTTGAAATTTATTAAACATCCTAAGTAAAATAATTCATAGACACAATTCATGAAATGAAAAGATCCATATATAATAAAAGTCAACACTAGCATTCCATTGGTTCAAAATCAAGATGATAATGATGAGTGGAACAATATAGGTTATTATGATTTCTAAGATACCAATAAGGAATCCAAATATTTAGAGTCATATTCATAACCATTCCTTCATGATTCATGTTAATGCATGATCCCTCTCCTTAATATAGGACACCATGATAGGGAGTCTCTTATGAGACTCATCAGTTATTATCAATTCTTCTCAGTCTTTCTTGTACATAGTTTCCTTATGATTTTTTATACATAGATTATTTGAAAAATACAAAAGCATTTAAATATTCCAAAATACCAAAAATAATATAACATGTCAAAATAAAAAAAACATTCAAATAACACAAAGACACCAAAAATATTTTAAATATATGTGTTATCCATGCTTTACATTTTTACTACCATGTTAAACTTAATTTTTTCTATTTTATGATATTATTTACCAATTTATCTACATTACCATGATTCACTTAATCTTCTTTGAGTGTGTATAGTGACACTGAGATCCTTGATTTCTTCACTCTACCCATTGAGGGGGAATCCTACTTCTACATTCAAGACATATATCAACATATATACCCACTAGGGGAATCTTCTATATGACTACACCATCTAAGTTATGTCATTCCTATACCACATACTATAGTTATCATGTTGATGTACATTACTTACTAGTTAACGTAGATTACTCTATCGATACTCACTAGTATATAACACATTTGTATGTTTTATCATCTACCTTGTCTTGTATACCATGATTTGCATACTTTCACTTCTTGCTTTGATTAGTTAGATGCGATAGCATTTCCAAAGTTTACATGCTTTCCTTTTTGATTTGAGTAGCTAGATGTTATTTCATTTCTAAGTTCTTGTTTTGTACTCTAGTATATGCCTCGGGACATTTTCCAATGTCCTTTGATATACTCTTCTATGGGCCTATGAACCTCATGCCAACTTTGCCTTCTTTAAATTTTATGTGTATGTGCCACTTCAACATGCCTTATATGCTTGTTTTCCCAATTTTAATGACATGTTCCCATGTCCCTTATTTTATTTTCCCCTTGGTCAAGCTTATATTCTTCTCACTTCTTTCTATGCATGCTTCTTTTCCTCTTTTCTTCTCAATTTTTTGTAATGCCATGATCCACATCATGCATTATATTACTTTCTTAGATGTCATGATGGACATCATACTCCATCCCTCCTTGATAGCTAATAATTAACTATTTTTCTAGTTTTAGTTAATTATACTACACATTCTATTACATTATTACATATATTTAGGCATACCCCTATTTATCTAACAATCTCTAATACAAACTATGTTATATATTGAGACATTTTTTTTATTATCATTACTATATCATGTATTTTGTAGCATAACACACTTGTAGGGATTTTTCTTCTGAGGGAAATAATTGTAGGGTCTTCATTCCTACCATTGGAAGAGGAGGTAAAAAAAATAGGGGTTTTGTCATAGAGATCAAGACCCTCTACTAGTCAAAATATTAGTTTTCAAAACACTTAGAACAGCATTCAAAATTCAAACTAGGTAGAATAAAATAGAAAGATAGTGATGACTATAGAATAATGATTAGAAACAACAAAGGACAAGAAAACCATATCTAGAATACAACACCAAATATAAAAGTATCTTATTTTCAATGCTCCTATCCAAAAAGCAAAAAACCTAGATTTTATAGAAATATATAGAAAGGTAAGTTTAGTTACAATTTTGTCAGCTATAGTTTAATTTAGATTGGGTAGTTTCAATATAGTTTTTCTTAGAGAATCCAAATATAAGGGGAATCATTCATGACATGATGGCTCTTACTTCTAGTTTTAGATTGGGTAGTTGGTATAACATCCAGATCAAAATCCATGTTATAGACATTATCGTTTGGGGGTAATGTGTGGAACATATTTTCCTTATTTTATTTCTAGTTCATTACATTACCCAGACATTATCAATAGTTATGTGACTTATTAAATATATAAGTAGTTGGCATCATTTTGGAGTGTCTTTCATATAAGTATAATCTCCACCTTTTAGAGTGGCCAAGTTTAGCCTAGTTCTTAGTACACATTTGCCTAGCCATGCCATATTGTCAAATCTCAGAGCATTCATAGGATTTAGGAGCCATCTAATATGACACAAATTCATATTGGTATCAATTCATGGATTTAATTTTTGGGAAATAATAGAGCCAAAGGACTTGGGAAATGATGGAGCCAAAGGACTAGCTAGCCTTTATATTCTTAAGCCACCTATTTAGAGATATTGGACACATAACTCAAATATAAATTAACACATGTATAATCACATAATTTCACTTAGTGGGTGATTATGGAGACAAATGGCCATCCTTTATATTTTTGAGCCACTCTTGGGGAATTAAGCACTTAGATCCATTCATGATATTACTCTTGGTACAACATATACCAAAAACATACCCAACATCACACATAATAAACTTATACTTCATGTTTTTATATCTTTATGCACACTCAACATAAAACATCTCTATGGGATTTACCCTTGTAGGTAAGTTCAGGTACACTTTTTATTTTTCCTTTATCCTAATATTTCACTTTGATACATCACTAAAATAAAACGGGGTCAAATATAGTAATATAAAATGTCCAAATTGGTAGTTTGAGTGTGGCTTGTTACACCCAATCCATAGGTCCTTTTCCATGATCTTGTGACCCTTATATACACATTTTAAATCATTTATAGCTAACCTAAGCCTTCTAAAATATCATTCCACCTCAAACAAGCTATATTTCCCAGGCCAATTCTATCCCCTAGGTCCCAAACCTATAGGATATCAGTGACATACTTGGACTATAGCACTATACCCTGGGGTGTCCCATTTTTGACCCTCTTATCCATTTTCATTATAAGATCAAATGATTGTTTTCATCTGATTCATATCCTTCATCATGTCAGCCTAGCATGAATACATCTAACCCATGACCAATAGTTCCCTATAAAATATTAGCCAAATGTCATTTACAAATGGAGGTGAAAAATCTTATAAAGCAAATTAATAATACAAGTAAAATTACTAAGGTAAACTTACCTATTCTTTGCATACACTCACCTAACATAGTTTCAAACATATTCAAACCGCCATACTAGTCCCTAGCCACCTTAAGCACTCTCAATTTGGCATTTTTGCATCCAGATCACACTATTTCACAAAACACACTAGGTGGAAGAACTACATATGGCTTGATCCCTCTTCAAAGTATTTATATGTAGGAAACATGCCCACACAATGGGTGTGGATCACACGTTCAATGCATCTTACACACACAAACCCCACTTTTTCTCAAGTGATTCAAACATTGTTCATCAAACATGATAGAGGGTTAGGGTTTGAATATTAAATCAACTATATAAGGATCTATATCAAAATTCAACACTAAATATTTCATATGTAGGCTCACACAAGAATAACACAAAAACCCAAAAAGGTTTAGGTCTCTATGAGTAGTTTAGACAATAGTGGTAGGATTGGACTATAATGCTAGAGCCCAAAGTGTCTTATTTTTTATGCTCCTATATTTTTGTTGAATGAATTATAGATCCATGTTCACAACTCTATTTTAGTCCTACATAAACAATTTCAACCTAAACCTCAGCCATTTCAGCCTATTTCTAGCTAAGTCATTACTTTTCCCTTCTCATTACTATTTTTAGAATGGTTAAAAAGAAAAATAAATTATACAAATCAGGACTATAATTACTAAAATATTATTTACTAATTTATTAGTCCAAACCCTTAACTAAAATAGGAATAAAACTTCATTATTCCCAAACAAATTAATCTAGAAGCCAAAGGTGACAAGTGTGAGTCATGATGAGTCTACAAGGCCAAGTAATTTGTTTGATATAGTGGAGAAAGATACAAAATTAAAAGAGTGCCAAGAGGTCTCTTTGTTTGCTTATGTTGAGAATGAAGAAACCAAGCTTAAAGAGAAGACCATGATAATGGTTGAGGATTATTTAGAGGTATGTATGGATCCAAGTAAACATATTATTGTTGTTGAGAAAGTATTCTTCAAAGAGCATTAATTGTTAGTACCTAGTGATGAGGTTCCTAACTACAAGATGGCTTCTTCATATGAAAAGATATGTCATAAATCTATGTTGTCTCCATGTTTTGCCAATCCAATCATATAAAATAGAGAAAATGTTTTACTAAATTACCATATTACGTCTCTTAAGCCTAAGAAAAAGAAGAATAACTATAAGCAGCAGATGATTAGGGAGGAGAAGGAATATGAGGAGTTATGGGTGACTCATGGCTTCACATTTTTCTAGGACATTATGAAATAGGGTGTCTCTTCCTATGCTTCTTATGAGACATCTTTCATGTGTAAAATCAAGTTTTTATGCTCAATATTATAATTATAATATATAAATATACTTGTGTTGATATTAAAATGCCATTGGTTAGTGGAGAGCAATAAGTTCATGATTTTGATCTAAAGGTTTATGAAGGAGCTATAGTATAGGGTCAGAATGGGTGTTTCTATGTGGCATAATGATACTAATGAAATTTCAATGATATTTTTATACTTAGATATGTTTGAACACTTATTTATGATGTTATCTAGTTATTTTTATGGTCTGAAGGTATGTCGAAGTCAAATTGAAGATTTGTGATGGTTCTCAGTTTTCCCAATCTTGGCTTAAGGGTAAGCATGCCTAAAATGGGTTATAGGATGTATGAGTTCCCAAAGGTGTATAAGCTCAAATATTGGTCCATAAATGTGTGATGGGTGTCTCCAAGAGTGAAATAAGTTTTAAGAATGTACATTGACTGGAAGGTGCTATATTAACCTTGTTTATTCTAAGATTCTAGGGTTTTGGGCTCTACTAGAAAAGTGTTTTTCCTTTGAATTGAAGTCTGAGGCTTCTTAATATATTAAATAGGCCAAATGGGTTGTCAAATCAAGATTCATAGGGATATTAAGGTTTGTGTATTTCAATATATTTATGTTTTTATCAAGATGGAGTCCTAATTAGCAAGTTGGTTTATGAAGTATGTTACAAAGAATGATCTTGGTGATGCAAATTGGTATACTTGAGGGGGTATATAAGAGTGATCCATAAATTAAGTTTGAGGTCCTCATAGTATGTCTACTAAAAATTATGGGTTCTATGAGTTACAAGTAGGGATATAAGGAGACTAGAGAGGCCTTGTAAGAAGAAGAGTAATTTTTTATCTGCTTCTCTAAAATATCAAGGTATGAATATTTCTAAGAGAATTCCCAAGTTGTTTTAGAACATGTTTCCTATTCGGTGAGTGGCATGAAGTTATGTTGGTGGTCCTTGTCTTATCTTAAGAGAGAAGGCTTGTAAGCCTATATGATAGTTCTTCATGGCATATAGAGATCTAAAGATGCTCAAGTGATATAATGGATCATAATTCTAAATGGGAGTCCCTCTCAAATTTCTCTTAGTGAGTGTCATCATGTCTTGGTGTTTTGTGTGTTCTATCTTCATTGGTTGTAGTGTTTAGTTGAAGATAATGTTGGCATAGAGTAAGAGGAAGTTATCAAGGCAATAAGAGGTGGGATCAAGGTAAGGGGGAGTTTGTATCATCTTTTTAAGATGTCCCTCTCTTTTTGATGGTATTTTTAGGTCCTCAAGGTTTGAATGTGCCCACTTTATCATTATGTCAAAGGGGGAGAAAGCTCCTATTATGAGAGTTATTAAAGAGAGAATGAACATGAGCTATTTATTATTTCATGATGGGTGTTGACATCAGTGAAAAAGGGGGATATTATTCGTGAGTTGTCAATGACATTATGGTGATGTCATTAACATGCCCAAGTGAGTTAATGAAGTGCTTTAATAGTCTGAGTGACAATGATAAAGTGCGTAATGTGCTTAAATAAGGCTTGGATGATATTCATATTTTGCATGGTTAAGGATGTTCAACAATGAATATGATGATTTAACAATGTGAAAGAGGTACCTATGATGTTTTTTATGATTTGAGTTCTTGTGTGTATGAGTGGATTTCATCTTTTTGATCATTGTTGTCATCTAGGCATAATTGATTCTATGGAAGAAAATCTGAGTAGTCAGTTTGGTGATGTTACCATTGCAACATGTGGATGAGTTAGAGGGAGTTGGTCATATTATTGTGATCACATTTTTTCCTTATTTTTATGTTCTAAGTTTTAGGTCATGCAATGAAGCATGATAAAAGACATGCATGTGTAAATTTGGGATCCCAGGTAGTTTGATAGTGTTTTCCCCCACTTAGACAAATTTACATGAGGTAATAAGGAGTCGAGCAAGTAGTTTCATGATGGTATATTTGTATATGTGAAGGTGTAAGGAGAAAATGATCATTTGGGTTTTTTCAATTTCGTGCCTAATTGATTTGTGCTAAATTTTAGATCATGCAATAGAGTGCACCAAAATATATGTATGTACAAAGTTGGCCTTTTAGGAATTTCTAAGGAATAATTAGCTCTATGGTAGAAAGATCTGAGTGAGAATATTAATGGAATTATATGTCTCACATGAGAAGGTTTTAGGATCAGTTTGACACATGGTTAGATTCTCCTATGTTAGGAGATCATATGGTATAAATTCGAGAACATGCAATTGAGAGAGGTAAAAGATATGATTATGAAAATTTGGCCTTCTAAGTTGATTGAAATGGTTCCTATATGAATTCATTTTTTCACAAGGTAAAGTTTGAGCAACATCGACAGATCACATTTCTCTAATATGTTAGGAAGAAGTAAGATGGTGCCAAGTGGTAAAAATTTAATGTTGAGTAGAGATAAAGATCAATCTTCTTCCAAGGATCAAAAATGAGTAGGTGATCATAAATATAAAGCTAAATAGTTCACATTAAATTCTAGAGGTCAAAGTGATAGTTTTATAGCATTGTTAAAACAAGGACAATACCATAGAGAATGATACTATATGTTGAGTCAAAGTTTTTAGATCACACGAGCTGACGTCAACTATTAATATATTGGAATTTGTGAACTATGAGTTAAAGATAAAATAATATCAATAGTGAAATATCAATATGAATATTTGAGGACATGAGATGCAAGAATAGTGTCTGAGGTTTAACTATGACTGTTTGCATTTGAATATTTGAATTTAACAAAGGAAAAACTAGTGCTATATATTTTGGACATATCTTTTGATATAGGCTAAATTTTATCATGGTTTAGAAAGTGAACTTGTAGAGGACTTCAATTATAATTTATAAATATATATTTTAAGATATAAAAATTTTTATGTTCAATGTTATGAATGTTCAAATTTAATTATATTTTTGTGCATATTCTGCATGTAACCCAAGAAGGGTAATTAAGATTTTATTGATGTTGTTTTGATATTTAATGTTGACTTAGATATTGGAGAGTATTTTAGTCTAAATGAGGATAATATATATGAAATTTTGAGGTGTGATAAATCTATATTGAGTATGCAAAAATATTAATAAGTTGATTGTGTGTTCGTTCATGGTGTCCTTATGAACAAATCTATTATTTGGGTTGATTGAACTTGCATAAAAGAGTGTAGTAATGATTTTAAGCATTTGAGGTTGTATAAAGGTTCATGTGTACTAGACCTATGTAATTATAAGTGGTCCTATGTTTTTATTTTTCTATATGAATTTCTAAATGGGTGAATAGTTCTCCATGAGACCTATAAGAGCTACAAGTGCCTAATTGAAAGGTGTAACTTCTTAAGGGTAACCCATATATGTTATGGCTGACATATGTGGATGGAATTGAGTTGTGTCTCATTGTGAGAGATGTCTTAAGGGTTAATTCATAACTAATAGACAACCAAAGTGTTGATAATCATGAATGCTCTATATATAGTGAAACCAAAGATGATGGTTTCTAGATTTGAGTGAGACTTGGAAGAGGATAGTTTATGTGTATGTGGTGGAGTAAAGGAAAGAGAGATTGCCAAATAAATGATTTGATGAGTAGATAAATTCAAGGACTATGTGTATGACCTATGGTTCATTATTATAATGTCATAATAGTGCTCTTATAGGTATAAGATGAACAAAGAGGTATAGAGTGATCCAAAAGGTGGCTTTGGATGCATTGAGTGTGTAGAGTTCAATAGAAATGATTTACCTTGTGTATCCATTAGATTGGTAGGCAATAATATTTTATGAGATGTTGTGTTCATAACTATTATTGTGGTAGCTCAACATCTAGTGGGTCTCAACCTCCTTGTAAAGTGAAAGCTGTGAAAGGTCTAGTTATTGTGGTAGCTCAACTAGATAGGTGTTGTGACTCCTTTTGGGATTATAGTCACTAAATAAGGGATGGTAGTTCCTTGATTATTTTATACTAGTCTAAATTCATTCTTTTGTATTATAGGATAATAGTCCAATTTTAGGCTTTAGTGGGTTTCCTCCCCCAAGAGGGTTTCCCACATATGTCTTGTGTTATGTGCTTGATCTTGCATTGACTCTATTATTCATTATTATAAATGATGTGTATTATTCATGAATTCTTATGGAAATGGATTAAGTATTTTTAAGGATTGAAATTGAAGTTGTATTATTTGGGCTCACTGATTCACCGTCCCCTCTCAGTGATTATACCTTTAATAAGGTTATACATTTGTTCAACATATGGAATAGTATAAGATGGATAGGGATCCATATCATAATATATGTTTTCATATGACTCTTGAACAAAAGGGTGACTGGTCATAGATTTATGATAATTTAGATTATACATGGTCCCTATATATGTTTAACAAGGCATTTTTGGATCAATAGATAGGTCTCTTGAAAAAAAGTGTTTAAAGGTAACAAACAACCAAGATCTAAGGAAAAAAAATCACTCTATAAAAGAGGTCTAAAGGGTAAAACAATTAAACTAGGCAAATTTAGAATTTAAAAAACTCAAAACTAGTCTAATAAATTATACTAATTTACCCAAAGATGATTATAATTAAAGGATCAAAACTCATGTATGGCAAGGCACTAATTTTACCAAAGGCAATTATAATTAGTGATGAAATTTATAGAAAAAGTATAATAATTATGAACTAAGATCAAAATATAACAACAATTTTCCAAAAGGTCATTATAATCATTAGTGTGAGCAAAAGGCTAGACTCAAAAATTAAACAAATGAAACAATAACTCAAAAATAAACTAAACTAGGGAAATTGGCTCAAGTGACACTTGGTAATTGGATCACTAAGACATAATATTTGATTCATAAGAGACTATTGGAATATTGAAAATAAAACACTCAAAATTTATAATTCAGCATAAAAAAAATTCAAACAAGGCATGTGGCAACATCTTGGCTTAAACAGATGCTCAAATAAGGCACAACATAAATAATGATTGCTAGGTCTCAGCAAGGGTCTTTTAGATCAAATAGGAAATTAACCCAAGTAACACAATATAAACACAAAAGGTAGACAACCTAAGCCCAAATTATATAAGGCTTTGGCATGAACCTAATTAGTTTAGGGTTTACGCTTCAAAAGGTTGAGTTTCATATTTAATGCAAAAAGACTTGAATTTTATGAGATAGAAATGTTAGACCAAAATGGGTAGTTTAACCACACATTTGAAACAAGAGAGGTAAAATAATGGTTTGAAACTTTATTTCAAAAGTGATATGATATTTGAATAAATGATAGTAATTCTCCTTTAAATAAATGTCATGAAAATGGTTTTTGACTATAAAATCCAAGGAAAATGTTTCAGATGAAATTAATAACATAACGATGCCCCATTTAAATAGGTGACACATAAATGGTTTCAAAATAAAATAATAAGGCAAAAAATGTGACACAAAATGGATAGAGTAACACCTCCTAGGCTAAATGGGTGTTCAAACAATGTAATGTTTTGGACTTATTATAATGAAAAAATACAAAAAAAAATAGTCTAAAAACAAAAAAGTAAATCAAACAAAATAGAAGTAAAACTAATGGTTTATCCTATATATAAAACTGAAATGGGTGTGCATATCTTATGTCAAATTTTCCACCGATATACCAATGCTTGTGATGAATTAAGTATTAATACAAAAATTAAATTATACTTGTAGGTAAATTTTTTATGCCCCATCTATCTCTCAAGCATTTGTACGTGGAAAAAACTTAGAGTGAGGATCACTCAACATTTGGAAATAAATTCCACAATAACTGGGGTTGACTAAAAATTTATAAATTTTGTACACACTAAATGGTCCTAAGTGTGGATAACACAAGGGTGCAATCACATCAAGTGGGTTCATACCTACTAAATTACTATACAAGGGTCTTTTCCTTTACATATCAAATCTAACCATGCATTGCTTAGTATAGTATGATGTTTAACAAGACCTAACCTAGATTTTCATCAAGATCAAAGAGGTTAGGTTCTCTAGCCCTTGTTAATCATAGTATCATATGGCTAATTTATATATCCCACTATGGGGTGGGTTTAGTATGATTATATGAGATGAAACCCAAGGTCAATTCACCCATAGAAGAATTATGAGGGATAAGCATGCTCACCCCCAAAATATAAATGAAAGAAAATAAAATGAAAAGACTTAAGAGGTTGTTCCTAGGTCACCAAAATCACTCAAAGCTTGGGGAGATCATATGTGAAATTATTTCCAACAATACCATAAAAATTAGGTAATAAGATAAGTTATTTTTGTCACCCGAGTTCCCTAAATGGAATGGGGGAAAGCATACACACTAGTTCCTAATTTTCCATAGATAAAGAAATTTAACTATGAAATTTAACTAATAATAAATAGTAAACATAAAGTGAAAAAGTTATTAAGAGCTCTAACTAAATTGTATGTTCTTTTTAATAGAATTAAGTCAAAGTGTGATTGAATTTTTTTACCCTTGGCCTTGTTTTCACTTTTAAAAACTTTAAAAATTAAAAGACAAGTGTTATTAAGTGGATTTTAAGAATTAAAAAAAATTGTATGTGAGATTTAACAATGCCTAAGCCTTTCTCTCTCTCTTTCCACCTTAGTTCCTACAAAAAATGTTAGAGGGTTTTCTTATCTTTAATCCAAAAATCAAATGAGTAAATAATAATCTATTTCAAGCTCTTGGGTTTTTGAAAAACACATAGAGAAGATGATGTTTAGTAGGGAAAAGCCATTGTTTTCCTACAAAAATAGACACAGAGAAACTTTGGTGAATCCTCCATTTATCAAAGTGAAGACATTAGTTAGGTCAAGAAAAGCCATTGAATATTATACAGAAATAGGAAAACACAATGTAAATTTACTTGGTAAAGTTACTATTTTGTAGGGTTGAATCCACCAATTTTTTAAAGTGAAGTTGTTGTTCAATAGGTTAAATCCATCATTTGTAAAGTCAAAGCCATAGGTTTGAAGCTATGATTTTTGCACACATAAAGTTCTCAAATAAACATGAGACTAGAAAAGCCTCTATTACATAGGGTAAAGCCACTGATTATTAAAAAAATATGACATTAATTTGAATGTTAAAAATCTAAAATTGATTAATTAAATACATTTTTTTATAAAAATTAGGATTATTATATCATTCTCCTTGGCCATATGGCATGCTTGGTCCTACTAAGTGTTCCATTATGTATCTTAGGTATTTGAAGAGTATAAAAATTTAGATTAGTCATTTTTAATCCAAATGCAAAAAGTCAAGCATAACAATACACTAGGACTAAACACTCTTGCCTAAGAACTAGGGAGAACATAACATAATAATCAAGATCACAAAATAGAGATTAAAAAATGCAAATATCTTACCTCATTTATTGAATTTGATGTTTACTTGTTGGCATAAATATGTTCATACTCTACCCATGATAGTTATAGTATTTTAGCAATGCTCTTCCATGGTGGTAGAATCTCTCCAATGGTCACTTGTGGCTTGGTGTGGAGCTTGGCATAAAATGGGCATTATAACATTACTCTTAAAGGCTTCTTAAAGGTATTCTAGCAAAATAAATTTACACACAAAATATCATTTGCATATGGTGTGGGCACTTATATTTATTGCTCTAAGAACTAACTCTAACCTTAAGAAGATTATGTTAAATTTTAACTTGGGTTCAATCTAAAACAACCTAGGTTGAGTCAGTCTAACCTTGGGTTGGGTGAAAGCACTCATGAAATCTTCACACTTCAATTTCATATATTTATGAGGCATGACCAATCACTTTAGATATTTGTGAGGTTGTGACTCATAATTTTGGAATATTTAGGAAATATAAATTACTTTATTAGATCATTTGACCTTTGACTTCATATTTGGCTAAAAATTACTTTTTTGGTAAATGAAACTCACTAATTTAATTTTAAATGTTTTTAGGTAATTTAATTAAAATTTTAAATGTAATTAATCTTGCTTAGTGTTTTTTGGCTTTTGGAAATTGTTTTAAATGTGATAAATTAATAGATTTATAGCCCAAAAGTGTCAAATTACTAGGTCATAATTTGACTAGGGTTAAAATTGAACTAGGTTATTTTTGTATATAGAGTAATATGCCAAATAAGCTAGCTTTGTCATGTTTTTGGGCAATTAACTACATGGATGGAATTAGGCATTTCAGGTGATTTCTATGCTTAAATTGTGTCATTCACTAGAAATTAAACTAAATTCTAGTTTAGGCTTGAAAGTGGCCAAAACTAAGTGTCTATAGAGCTAAAGTAGATGCAATACACATGAATTAAATATCCAGTGGAAAATGTAGACAATGTTATCCCAATGTTGGTTCATCCTAAGGAGTTTAGATAAGTTAGGGTGTGTGGGGATTATCATGCACTAAATGATGCTTAGATTAATGATACATTCCTAATTCCATTCAAAAATGAAGTATTAGAGTCATTCATAAGACATGAAGTGTACTATTTTATAAATGGGTTTAGTAGTTACCATTAGATACCAATCATAGGAGAATATCAATCTAAAACCATATTGTTAACATAATGGGGATATTTTTCATATTAATTAATGTTATTTGGGTTTAAAAATTCTCCTTTTATGTTCTCTAGGGTTGTGTTCACTACCTTTAAAGATTTCATCCATGATTTTCTTAAAGTTTACCTAGATGATTTGACTTTATTTTCCTTGTTTAAAGAGCACTTGTCTAAGTTGTGACTTATATTATAATGTTATTGAGCTCTATACATTATGTTTAACCTAAAAAAGAGTTTTTAATTCACACCTTTTAGTGTTCTATAGGGGTGTATAGTATGTAGTGACAGGATTTTGGTAGACCAAGAAAAAATAAATTAATAATGGGAATACCACCTCCGAAAAGTTCATGCAGGTGTGATATTTTTTAGGAAATAAAGGCTACTAAAAAAATTCATAAAAGGATACATAACTATATTTTCACCAAGGGAAAATATACTGTGCATAGATACCAGGTTTGATTAGACTAAGATGTGCTAAGGAGTACTTGTAGATATCAAGTAGACACTTAGATTTAATTTAAAAACCATTCCAAATATTAAACCTCTATTTAAAATCAAACACAAGACTTAGACTTGAGTAAAATTGATTGGACAATTTTAGACTTAGTCTCAAGAGTATATACATCATTTTAAAAAAAATATAATGTTAAGAAAAAACAATTGATTTTATTATTTTGAATTATTATGGGAGGTTATAGAGGAAGTGTTTTTCTTCCCCTAGGATCTCCTAACATAATCCTTTTCACTTTGGGTTCTCCCATACAAACATTTTCATATCCTTTGATAGTGATTAATGCTGGGTTGGATGGCTCCACCACTTTAGGAATATGGAAAAAAATTATGAGTTTTTATAGTAATCTTTGGCACATGATTTTGGGGAATCTTATTTTCCACCTATTATATTACTATTTGCATTGGTTTCATTACCACCTTTGTTAGTGGCACATTTATGTACTTTTTATTTTTGGGTTCTATTTCATTTAACTTTATATTTTTAATGGTTAAATTCTTGAGTTGCATTGACCTAATTTTACTCATCCATTGACATTAATATATTTTTTTCTTTCTTTACTTTTGACATACATGATGAGTCTTATTATTCAAACTTAATTTGTTAATTTTAGGAAATTAGATGTTTAATTCCTAAATAATAAATGGGGTTAAGTAGATAAAATAAATAAATAATATACAATGATTAATCTACTAATTTGTGAAATTTGAATGTAATTAGGGATTTTCTAAAAATATTAGTGAGAGAGAAAAAATCAAAATTATCTTATTATATAATGTTTTGACTAAGATAGGATCTAGAAATCTATGTGCAAGCTTGGGAGACTATCACAAAAAGGAATCTAGAGTTCATTTATTGATTGGATAGGAGTACCAAAAGTGGGACACCCTAGGTTCTAACCATATAGTCTTATCTTGGCACTATTATCCTAGTGATCTAAGCTTTTTGGGTTTTGTGTGCCAAGTCTATGTGACCCTACTTGTGAAATACCAAAGCCTAAAATTCCATGAAGCTCAATGTATAACTTATTTAGTCTTTAATACCCTAGTTACTATCTATGCTTAAACATGAATGTAAAATTTATATAAAGGATAGGAAGGGTTAGTGCGTAAAGGATACACTAGATGCACTTCACAACAAATGTGTGGGAATACTGTGTACATACCAAAACTCCTAGCAGGGATAAATATATATGTAGTTCTTCCATTGAAGTGTTTGGTGTAATAGTGTGATGAAAATTCAATTAAATGTAAAAATTGATGTACTTATAATGCATATGGATTTTTATAAAGGTTTTAATAATCTTGAAATACTATTGGATGGTTTTATGTAGAGAATAGGGAAAAGTCCTTGAGTGGTCTTTCTTGTATTCTTTCTTCTCTCTTGTAAATGAATGTCAACCCTTCTAAATGGACTTTGAATGGACTTTTATAGGGGCTTTAATGATCATGGGTTAAATGAATTTATATTAGGATAACATGAATTAGGATAAGGATTCAAAAGAATATGACCTTTAGAAGCCAAAATGTACTTGGAAAACAACACCAAATATAAGACACCTTGGGATTTAGTGTTGTAGTCCTAGTTTGGGAACTTTTGTCTATGGAAGATGAGACCTAGAAGAATAGATTAACCATGAAAAGATCAATTTGGTTATGTAAGGGTTCATTTTGGGAGGTTTGAATGATTTGGAATTAGTGAGAACATGCCTATGAGGGTCATGAGAGTACACAAGATGGACCTATGGATTGGGTGTCATTAGCCACACTCAAGTTACCAAATTTTGAATTTTGTATGACTAAATCCCCCCTTTTATTTTAGTGATGTATCAAAGTGACCTAAAAAGGTGAATCTCATAAAGCTATGTGATGTTAGATATGCATAGAGAGAGCATGATGTTAAGTGTGAATCTATAATGAAAAACATAGAGTAAATCAGTCCTTACTAGATACACTATATCTAAAATAAGAATATATATAAGCTTAGTGAGAGAGAGAGGAAGAGAAATTAATGAATACACCTCACTAGGTACACAAACCAATACAAAACCTATTATGATGATAAGTATACTAGGTGTGTGCTATACCAAAAGTAATATCACAAATAGAGATAAGTGTTCAATTCCTTAGAAGTGGCTTAAGAATGCCAAAGTAGGCCCTTTGGCTCCATCATCACCTACTAAGTGAATATAATGACTAATTCATGTGTTAATCGATGTTTGGACTATGTGTCCAATCCCTTTGAGTAGGTGGCTCAAGAATAAAAAGGCTAGCTAGTCCTTTGGCTTCATAGTTGCCCTATAAAGTGAAGCTATGAAGTAATACCAATATGGATTATATGTCATATGAGATGGATCCTAAATCCCATGAATGTACTATGATCTGATAATGTTGGTATGGATAGCTAAATGTATGATAGAAACTAGGCCACTCTTAGTAATTTTTAAAGATGGATATTATGCTTGTATGAAAGCCACTCTAAACTAGTGTAATAGGCTTATGTGGAAGCCAAATCAGGAACTTGGGTACTTGGAAAGTTAAGATGATATGCAAGCCAAACTTTAAAAAGGATGCCAACCACCTATAGATGGATTAAGACACATAAAAACTAACAAATGCTTGGGAAATAAACTAAACTCAAAAAAAGGGAGGATTAATGTGCCTCATACATTTCCCCCAATCACTAGTGTTTGGAACATGGATTCTAATCTAGAAGTTATATCAACTACCTAATCTAAAATTGGAAGTCAGGTCCATCATATCATGCATGATGCCCCTAATATTTAGATTCTCTAAGCAAAAACTATACTAAAACATGCTAAATCTAGACTGTACTGAGATGATAAACTTGTGACTGAACTCACTTTTCTATCTATTTCTAGGAAAACTATTTTTTCTACTATTTGGATAGGAGAACAAAAAATAGGAAACCCTACTATCTAGCACTATAGTCCAACTTTGGTGCTATTCTCTATGGCCAAATCTAGTAACTTTTCTAGATTATCTATTATCTAATCATTTTGTTCTACCTAATTTGATGTTTGGATTCTATTCTGAGTGTTCTAGAAACTAATTTTTGAACCATTACTAATCTCTATGACAAAACCCCTATTTGTTCCCCTTCTTCTAAGGATAGGAATAGGGACCTTGTAATGACTACCCTTAGAAAAATAATCCCTGTAAGTGTGTTATGCTACATATATATATGATATAGCAATGATAATTGACAAGATATCATGAGATGTAGCAACGTTTGTATTGAGAGATTGTTAGATCAATAGGGGTATGCTTATATATATATATATATATATATATATAACAATGTAATAACTTGTGTAATGTAATAAAATAGAATCAAAAGTGTTAGTTGTTAGTAAGGAGGGATGGAGCATGATGTCCATCATGACATCCAAGAAAGAAAGATAATGCATGATATGGATCATGTAATTACAAACAAGAAAACTAATCAGGAAACAAGTATACAAATCAAGAAGCATACAAGGGTGGCCAAGGTGTTAAGAAAATAAAGGACATGGGCACATGTCACTCATACTATAAATTAAACATCTAAGGCATATTCAAATGCCACATACATATACCATAGAAACAAGCAAGATTGACATGAGAGCCATAGGCACATAGAAGAGTACAAGCAAGGGAAATTGGCAAATTCTTAAAGGTATACGCATATGAAATGAAGAAAAGGACATTGGTAAATGTCCTAAGTCACACATAAGAAAAAAAATAGAACTAGAAATGAAATCATATATAGATACACAAAGCAAGAAAGGAAAGCATGTGAAAAATTAGAAATACAATCAAATCTAACTAATCAAATAAAGAAGAGAAAGTATGCAAGACATGTTAGTACAAGACTAGGTATATGCTATGAAATACACAAGTTCAAGATACTAGTGAGTTTTGATGTGGTAATATGTATAAGGTAACAAGTAATGTATGTCAACATGATAACTAGAGTGTGTGGTGTAGGAATGACATAACTTGGATTGTGTAGTCATGTAGAAGATGACCCCAGTGGGAAGATGTATTGATGTGTGTCTTGAATGCATAATTAGGATTCCTCCTTAATGGGTAGAGTGAAGCAATCAAGGAGCTAGAAGTCACTGCACACACTTAAAGAATATCAAGTGAAACATGGTAATGTATACATTCAACAAACCATAGCATAGAACAATAAATTTAAGTCTAACATAATAGTATAAATGTAAAGAATGGATGATGCATATAATCAAAAAAAAATTACATTTTTTAATTATTTGAATGTCTTTGTAATTGTTGAAATTTTTTAATATTTTTGTATTTTGACATAAGTTATGTACAGGCAAGCATTAGAAGAGATGACACTAATAGATGAGTCTTAAAAGAGACTCCTTATCATCGTATCTTATATCAAATAAAGGAATCATGTGTGATTATGAAGCATGAGGGAATGGCTATAAATATGACTTTGAATATGTAGATTCATTACATGTATCTTATAAATCATAATAACTAGGATTGTTCCACTCATTATTATCATCTTGATTATGAACCAATGGAAAGCTAGTGTTGATGTTTGTTGTATCCAAATATTTTTATTTAATAAATTGTGTCTTTGAATGCTTTTCCTTAAGATTTTCAATAAATCCCAAACCTTGGTGGCAAATATTATCAACTACTAGAATAGGAGTAGTGATGCCTTGAGCATGCCTTCCCAACCCTTAACCTTGATAATCAGATTGTAATAGATATTTTTAACGAAACACATACTACTTTGAGTTTTGAGCCTCATTTTCGAGAGGTAGATTTGTATTTTTTTTCATTTTTTACCTGTGCTTGTGGTACTATTTGTTTCTCTAATTTTTCTTTGTATTCCTTTTATTATTTAGAGTTATGCTTTGGTAGACACTTCTATACTATTTTTGAATTTGATCCTTTGTGAATGTATTCCTATGTCATTATGGATTGTTTGACTAATTTACCTTGTATAGAGTCCTCATTAGTAATTATCTATTGTAAATGATGTTTTAATACTAGACATTAATCTATGTGATGCCCATGAATTCTATGATATACATAATAATATATGAATCTTCTTACTAGATATAGATGAGGTATTTTGATCAACTTAGATTTAATCATTTTCCTTAGTACCTCACTTGAACTCTTATTTGATATTTGAATTCTTTTTGAATCACTAGTTGTAGATTTACTTTATTATGATTTCTTTTTTTGATATCTAACATTGCTTACAACCAATTGACTAGGTGAAGCTGTATATACATGATAGACACTAGGGTGCCTTTGAGGCTTCTATATTATAATTTTATTTGCCAATATTGTGATGTTTTCATGTAATAGCTGATTTTTCATTTATAAATCTGAAATTAACTTGCTCATATTGGTGATTTGATCCCTTAGAGTCTCCCAAGTGTAAACCTTAGTTACTTATAATTGAAATTGTAAGCACATACATTGAAGATGGTGTGAAGAAGCTATAGGTTGAATGTATGCATTGACATCAAAGATTTCACCCTTGGCAGGAGGCCAAGTTCTTACCTTATCCTCGC
The DNA here is from genome assembly GCA_037957365.1 of Torreya grandis. NCBI lineage: Eukaryota > Viridiplantae > Streptophyta > Pinopsida > Cupressales > Taxaceae > Torreya > Torreya grandis. The sequence goes on from JARHVA010004759.1 coordinate 1,110,771, forward strand.
AACTATGGAAACTCCCCTCTCACCTATGGGACTAGCGAAGCTGGAGGGGAGAGTCTCTAGATAAGGGCTAGCTCCCTTTGATGCATCATGTTCATTTTAGCAAGTGCTAACACATACACACACACACACACACACACACACACACACACACACACACACACACACACACACAATTGGGGGTTGAAAAGGGAGAAAGATTGCAAGAAAAAAACTACTCTAAAGAGGTGATGCACCAAAATAAGTCAACCTTCTCACATCCACTCTTAAAATTAGACAAATACATACATATACTTCACACTTGGCAAAAGGACTAGGTTGCTAGAAACTGGCAGGGAGGCTTTAATGGAAAATATAGAGAATAAAGATTCACCAAGGTGCTGTGAGATGCACACTGTAAGTAATTTCTTCTATTTCTCCACCCCTAAATGTAGCTCTTCTCTTGTTAGCTACAGAAATGGTGCCTTGTAGACAATAGGTATGTTGGTGTTGGACCTGTGAAAGCATCAGGAGACAATGACTGAACACAAACTAACACTCAAGACATACTCAGAAATATCTATCCAAGATAGAGGTAAAAATTCATTTATTGATTCAAGTGGAAATTTTTCTAGGGTTACGCCTTTCAAATGTGAAAGATGATTTCTCAAATGACAAGTCCTCAATATATAGGAGAAGAAAGGAGGCCTTTTTGGCACCCCTTTTTACAAGTGGCTCATTCACGTCCCCTCATTAGGAAGAGTAGGCTGGTCAAAACATTAATGTGCTACACCTTTTGTCTATTGTTAAGGCCACTTCTTCAAGGTGATTTACATTGTTTGTCCACTCATTAATGTGAAATGGAGAAAACTAGTTACACTGCTAGCTATTTGTGTCTCTAATGGTCAATTCCCAGGCACTGTTTCACCTGCTAGAATCACTTATTGAATTGGTGCTTCCCTTTACCACTTGGACTATTTTCTTGCCCCATGATTTTCATTTTGTCTTTTTCCTTTCTTATCTCTTCTAGCTCCTTCGGCCCTTAGGGGTGATCTTCTAGTGGGTCATTGTATTCTGGGCTCTCATGGTTAGTGCTCTCTCACTTTGAAAACCAACAACTAATTTGTTTTCTTAACTTTGACAGCTTTTAGGACGTCATCATCCTTATCAAAACATCATCAAGTCATTCACTAGTTTCTGTGTGGGCACTCCTTTGTCTTCCTTGGCCTTCTCTATGGGCACTCCTTTACCTTTTGTATCTCCTTAGCACTTTCCTAACTTTGCTTAGTGCCCCTTTATATTTGGGCCAAGAGTCCCTCACAAGTGCACTTGCCCTTCAAGGTCCTTTGGTGGGTCCTTTTGTTCCTTCGAATTATTCTCGGGTTCCCGCGGGTTTTGTGTTCATGGAAAATTTCTCAAACACAAAAGTCTGCAGACAATTTTCTTGGGTCTATCCACGCTTTGTATATTTTCCACGGGCTTTTGTCCACAGATATTTTCTCATGGACAAAAAGTCTACAAAAATTCTCCCTAGCCCTGGCCTTTGCTTTGTGTATACATCCAAATTCCTTCAGACCTTTTGTCTGAAGGAATTCCTTCGGGTAAAAAAATTGAAAGAATTCAGGACTTAAACAAATTTGAACTTAAACAAACTTAAACAATTTTGAACTTACGTAGTCCTTTTCCTTTGAAGTGCCTGCCCTCTACTAGGGCATTTGAACTTGAAGACTACCCTCCGACCAACTGGGCATACCCTTGAATCAAGTCATTGAACCAAAAATGGTTCAATGGTTCAAGTGGTTCAACCATTGTGCGCCAATGAACCTGCCAAGTGAGCCAACTATTTGAACTAGGCTGATGAACCAAGTGATCTTTTGAACCAGGAGATAAACCAATGTGTTGAACCAAGTAGAGAACCATGGCATTGAACTTTTGTAACCTGAAATCGATTGGTTTTGAAAAGCAAGGGAAGAAAGGGACCAAAATTTTGCCTGTTGGGCAAAATTGGTCAACAAATTAGTGACTCATAGGGGAAGCATGCCTACTATGCTTAGAAGCCAGTTACCTTGAAAATCCATTGGGCACAGAGTCAGATTGTAGCTTTAAAATTAGCAACAACCCTAATTAATTTAGAACCTATCACATAGATCTACCTCTAAGGAAATGGAAACACACACAAGACTTAAGAAAACTACTACTTGTGTAACAAAACTTAGGGAAAATATGAAATAAAACAAGGGAAAATATATACAAATGAAAGGAAACTCAGTGGCAATGCTTTAGATGTATCCCATTAACTAGGATATGCAGTTCTTCACCATCCAACTTGGAGAGTTGGAATGCATTATGCTGCTTGCACTGAGTGATTATGTATGGGCCACTCCATAGGGCATCAAATTTTTCATGCTTTCTAGGATTAGCTCAGTCTTCATACCATTTCAAGACAATATCTCCTTCAGAGAAATCTTTTGATGAAGATTTCTTATCGAAGTGTCTCTTCACTTACTATTAGTGACTGGTCATAGAAGCCATAGCCTAGTCCCTTATCTCTTGGAGCTCCATCAGCTCACACAGCCTAACCTCCATGCTACTTCCCTCTTCCAATTATAGCTGGTGAGTGAGGTCTAATGCTGGCAATTCAATTGAGATGGGAATCCTAGCTTCCCTATCATCTATGAGCATATATGGAGAATTTTTGATTGCTCTCTTCGAAGTGATTGGATCAGCCCACAGAGCTATCTTTAGCTTGGCATGCCAAGTCCTCTGATTTTCTTCTATGGTCCTCTTTATGATCCTAATCATATTTTTGTTGGTGAACTCAACTAGCCCATTCCCCTATGGGTAATAATTGGATGAAGTGATAAGACATATACCATACCTCAGTGCCCACTCACTCATTTTAGTTCCTAGAAAAGCCAAGGTTTTATCTGAGATTATGGTGGCTGAGACCCCAAACCTTATTACCAGGTCCTCATAGAATTCCAAGACCACACTTTCATTTTCTTCTTTAAGAGCAATAACCTCCACCCACCTTGTGAAATAATCCATAGCAGTCAGGACCCACTTTTATCTAGCACTAGAGGGAGGATTTATCATCCCTATGAAGTCTAGGCCCCACTACATGAATGGTTGTTCTACCTGAATAGGCTGTAGAGGTATGGCAGCCAATCATTATTTCCCATCAAAAAGTGCACACTTTTGGCACTTTTTTACCCAAGCATGGGTGTCCCTAAAAAGAGTAGGCCAAAAATAGCCAACTCTCATTATCCTTGTTGTAGTAGCTCTAGGAGTGAAATGATCACCTGCTGGCCCATCGTGGAACTCAGATAGTACTTTATTAGCTTGGTTTGGGTCAATGCATCTTAGAAGGACCCCAGAGAGATCCTTCCTAAACAATACTTCATCGACTAGGACATAAGGGAGAGACTACAACCTAAAGTACCTTCTTTCTATCTTATCAAGACCCTGTGGGCATTCACTAGTGAGAAGGAAATGCCTCAGGTCTGATGTCTAGTCTTTTATGATAGCTGGTTCTTCTACAATGGCTGCAGCGTGAATTAGTAATCTATCTTCCCTTTTTTTCTTGAAATCTACAACAAGATGTTTGCACAAGCCTCTTCCCCTCACGAGCTTAGTGATCTTGATTTCTATGTCATACTCCATCACTTTGGTAATCCATCCTGCTCTCTTCTCATTTAGGTCTCGATTGGTCAAGAAATCCTTGATGCCAAAATGTAGGACCATGAGGTGAATCCTATTGTTAGACAACATATGCCTAAACTTCTTTAGGCTCTGCACTACTGCTAGGACTTGCTTCTCTATATACATGTATCTGACTTTGAAATCCTCTAGCCCTTGGCTAAAAAAAGCAAGTGGCTACTCAAGGTCATCACCATTTGCTTGGGTAAGCATGGCAGAGATCACCTCTTCATTGCTAAAAGTGTAAAGTTTGAAGTCTTTATTGAAGTCAGGGCTGATCAAAGTAGGAGCTCGAGTTATGGTCTACTTGATGACCTCAAAGCTATCTTTCCTTAGTGTTTTCCACTTGAACTCTTCACCCTTCCTTAGCATAAGGGTTAGTGGCTTGACTATCTTTGTGAAATTCAGAGTGAATCTCTGAATAAAATTTATCTTGCCAAAGAAACTCTGTAGGCCTTTTTTGTGTTTAGGTAGGGACATCTCCAGGATAGAATGAACTCTCTCAAGGTCAATGGATAATCCCTCCTTAGACATGATTTGGCCAAGGAGTTTCCCCTCATGAACAGTAAACACACATTTCTTTTGATTAAGAGAGATGTTGAATTCCCTACACCTTTCAAAAATCTACCTAAGGTGTTGCATGTGTTGGCTCACTTCCTTGGAGAAAACCATCACATCATCAAGGTATACCAGCACATTTTTGTTTATCAAGCCTCTAAAAGCCATGTCCATGGCTCGCTGAAAGGTAGCACCAGCATTAGCCATCCCGAAGGGCATCTTCTTGTAGGCAAATGTTCCCCATTTAATAGTGAAGGCTATTTTGTGCTGGTCATAACCTTACACCAAAATCTAATTATACCTTGAATATCCATCTAGGAGGGATAAATGCTCGCTACCTATTACCTTCTAAACGATCTGCTCCATGCTCGAGAGGGGATAATGATCTTTTAAAGAGAGTTTATTAAGGTCCCTAAAATCAACACATAGACTGATCTCCCCATTCTTATTTCTAATAAGAACAATATTGGCCAACCAAGAGGAATGTTTAATTAGAAATATAATTCTAGACTCAATCAATTTGCCAGTTCCCTCTACATGACAGGCTCAATTGTCAGATTGATAGGTCTCTACTTCTACGTGACTAGCCTGGCACCTTCTTTTAATTTGATGGTGTGCTAGGTGAGTCTTGGGTTGAAGCCCTTCAAATCACTATAATTCCATGTAAAAACATTGGCAAACTCCTAACACAATGAAATGAAAGCTTGCTTTTCTTAAACTGTGTAGATTTTTCCAAGCACAAGTAGCTTGTCCTTGAAGATCTCAACCCTTTCATAATTATCCTCCTTAGTTGTGATGCATACCTTGTCTTTTCTCAATTGGTCATCTCCATTTAATATGTTCTCAAGAGTGACCAAACCTTTAGGAAGCTTATTGTTCTTCAATTAAATAATCTGGTTGCCATATTGTTGCTACAACTTCACCTAGTTTTGTGTTGTGAACTCAGCTTCCTCCTTCAAGAAGAAAGCTATTTGCTAGTCATTTTCAAAAACCTACCAATTTGCAATGTTGTCAAGGATAGAGGGTCAACTACCACCTTTAAGTGGCGTGAACCATAATTTTGACTTATTTCTCTTGAAACATCAAACTGAGCACCAATTACTACTAGCCTATCTGCTTGTTTATTCTGCTCTCTAGGAATGGAGGCAATATTGAAATCAAGGAAATATTCCACCAAGTCCAAAAACCTATGCTTGTAGGATTTTAGCAAGGAATTCTTAGTCAGATTCTGGCCTTTCACCTAATTTATAATCATCTCACTATCTCCCAAAACTTGTAACTCCTTGATCCCTCTTTTTCTTGCCCATTCTAGACCATGGATAAGGGACTCGTATTTTGCAACATTTCTTGTGTAAGAGAATTGGAAATAGAAAGCTAAAAAGTACCTATCCTTTGAAGGGGAGACTAACATCACCCCACCACCAGCTCCTAGCCTACTTTTGGAACCATCAAAATATAGCTGCCATAGGCCTAGGTCCTCTTGGCTTGCCTTCATTATATTTGGTATGAAGGCACCCTCTTCGTGCATGCAATAGACTCCAAGGTCTGCTTCCTCTATGAACTTGTAAGTATCATGTTCGAAGTTATCATTTCCCCACTCATCAAAGAGTAAGTCTGTGACTCCTTCAAGAGCAGAAGATAGAGATTGGTTTGTCTAAGATTCTTTTGGGTTGATAATGGTGTAACTGACATTTGCTACTTTGGGTGAATATGGTTCTAGATGGTCTTTGTAGAGTGGCTTAGATTTGATCTTTACCTTGGTCACATAATTGGTTCTAAAAACTAGATATGACCAATTCGCTACTAGATAGCCACCTATCTTTGATGTGAAGTCCCTGGACAAGCAAATTGCAAAATAAGGAGGAACATCTGCTACTACTATCTCAAAGGGGAATTGAGAAGGTTTGGCAAGCATGCAATGTCAAGCTTAAACCCTTTAAAATTCCAACAATTTTTTTAGGTGTCCCATCTAGCTATAGGACTCCCTTATTCATCTCTTCATATTTCAGCCCCATCTTGTTAGTTATGCACTTGGGCATCACTGAGGTACTATCCCCACTGTCAATGATGCAGTTGTGTACCAATAAATCCCCTATAACTAAGGACACATAAAAGGAGGAATTTTCTCTTCCTTATTTGCCTGACCTGAAGTGGAAGGTTGTCCATTTGTCATTAAGACATTATCGATGCTTGTTGGGATAGTTTGTCGATCTAGCTCATGCAATTCCTTCTATACTTTGTCCTTCTATCTTGGTAGAGACAATGAATCCCATAAAGAAATGTTCATATGTAGCTTCTTCATCTGATCCACTATATTGACTTGAGGAGTGCCTCCGTTCAAGTTTTCTTTGGGGCAAATTCCAACCTGAGCTACAAGTTGAGGGGCTGAAGGTGCAAATGGCTATCTAAAATTTGGGGCTTTCTAATTTGAGTGTGATAGAGAAGGTGTAGCTATTGATTGGGTAGTTGCCTAGGCTTCTCCCATTTCTCTCGTCTTGAATCTTGCGTTGGCTACAACACAGTCAGCCTGATTATCTATAGTGCCTACATAATTCACTAAATAAAATTCCCCTTCTAGATGGTTCATGAGAGTAGAATTAGGCTGGGCCTAATTACCACTTGTGCTGGGTTGCATTCAAGGCTCAAAGACCTAGGTTTGAGTAGCTTCTTGATTATCTACATTTTAGAGATAACTCATCTCATTTGTATAAATAGCCTATTCTTGACCATATCCCATGGTCGAACAACCTAGCTGTTCTTAAACTAGATTATTCTAAATAGGCATCATGACTTTAGATGATGAAGGGGGGCCTATGTTGTAGCCTTGAAATGGCCTTATCTGAGTGATATGACTCTATCCTTGAATATAGTTTTGGAAAGGGGGTCTAGGGGCTTGACCATAATGCTTGTTCCCTGATTTAGTCTATTGCTTTGAGCTTGTTGCCTTTTAAGAGCTACAAATTCATTTGACATGATCTGCAATAGACTCTTAACCTCATGAAGCTCATTGGATGGAACAACAACTAGTTTCTCTATGCTAGGTAGAGGAACAATTATGGGAGCAATAGTCTAAATTGGAGGTAGCATTTTTGGGAAAAGTGGCATGTGAGGTCTACGAGCTATTTTCCCAGCGTATACTAAGCAATTTTCTATTGCTATGGCTATATCATAAGTAGCAGGAAGTTTATGCCCTCCCATGGATTGTATCATTACAGCAATATCACTATTTAATGCTATTAATTAATATAGGAAAGCATAGCTGGGAGTTAGTCTAACCAAGATGGGGATTCTATACCAAGTCTTTTGAAATCATGTGTTAAAATCCAGCATATACTCATGTGGAGCTCACTTTATGGTCATCAGTTGCTCAGCAAGTGAGAGGCCACCACTTTTTTCCTCAAAATGATCTATTAACTGAGTACCCAATTCATTCTATGAATGGATTGAATTTACAAGCAAGGTCCTGTACCAGTCAAGAGCCTTGCCTTTGAGAGACAATGCTAGCAATCTGATGGTGATATTTTCCTCTATGATATTGTGAATATTTTAGAGGTTAGTAATATTCCTAATGTGCTTGATGACTATAATGGGTCCCTCTCCATTAAAATAAGGCACATTTTTGAGGGCTATTCCAGGGATTGGATCATAACATGGGAGGTTCAAGGGGCTCTGACCATAAAAAACTGTAAAGGGCAAAGCCATGGCTGGGATGGGATGTAACTATGGTTGTGCTACGTATGCATCCCTTAAAATAGGTCTAGGAGGGTGGCTTGTTGAATAAGGATGGGTCCTCTCAAATCTTAGTCTTTTTTCTGAGTTTAAAGGCAACTCAACAAAATCGAAGGGAACCCCTTTAGAAGTAGACCTTGTGGTGACTTTAGGCATAAGAAATTAAGAAACTGGTCTTGATTTGAAAACTAAAGCTCTTACCAGTGGAGTCACCAGATGCTAGAAAGCTTTGATTTGTTGTAACAAGACCAGCATTAATGTTGAAATCTTACTGAGTTATAAAAACTGTGTCCCATAAGACATGCCAAAACTTTTGATGTCAAAGATTGCACCCTTGGCAGGAGGCCGAGCTCCTGCCTTCTCACAACTATGGAAACTCCCCTCTCACCTATGGGACTAGAAAAGCTAGAGGGGAGAGTCTCTAAATAAGGGTTAGCTCCCTTTGATGCATCATGTTCTTTCCAGCAAGTGCTAACACATACATACATACATACATACATACATACATACATACATACATATATATATATATATATATATATATATAATTAGAGGGGTGAAAAGGGAGAAAGATTGCAAGAAAACAAACTACTCTAAAGAGGTGATGCACCAAAACAAGTTGACCTTCTCACATCCACTCTTAAAATTAGACAAATACATACATATACTTCACACTTGGCAGAATAACCAGGCTACTAGAAACTGGCAGGGAGGCTTTAATGAAAAATATAGAGAATAAAGATTCACCAAGGTGCTGTGAGATGCACACTGTAAGTAATTTCTTCTATTTCTCCACCCCCAAATGTAGCTCTTCTCCTATCAGCTGTATAAATTGCACCTTGTAGACAATAGGTATGTTAGTGTTGGACCTGTGAAAGCATCAAGAGACAATAACTGAACACAAACTAACACTCAAGACATACTCAGAAATATCTATCCAAGATAGAGGTAAAAATGTGTTTATTGATTCAAGTGGAAATTTTACTAGGGCTATGCCCTACAAATGTGAAAGATGATATCTCAAATGACAAGTCCTCAATATATAAGATAAGAAAGGAGGCCTTTTTGGCACCCCTTTTTACAAGTGGCTCATTTGCGTCCCCTCATTGGGAAGAGCAGGCTAGTCAAAACATTAATGAGCTACGAATTTTGTCTATTTGTAAGGCTACTTCTTCAAGGTGATTTACATGGTTTGTCCACTCATTAATGGAAAATGGAGAAAACTGGTTGCACTGCTAGCTATTTCCATTTCTAATGGTCAATTCATAGGCACTATTTCACCTATTAGAGTCACATCTCAAATTGGCACTTCCCTTCACCCCTTGGACTATCTACTTGCTCCATGATTTTCATTTTGTCTTTTTCCTTTCTTGTCTCTTCTGGCTCCTTCGGCCCTTAGGGGTGATCTTCTAGTGGGTCACTACATTTTGGGCTCTCATGGTTATTGCTCTCTCACTTTGAAAACCAATAGCTAATTTTTTTTCTTAACTTTAACAGCTTCTAGGACGTCATCATCCCTATCAAAATGTCATCAGGTCCTTTGTTGGTTTCTCTGCGGGGACTCCTTTATCTTCCTCAGTGTTTTATGTGGGTAGTCCTTTGCCTTTTGTATCTCCTTAGCACTTTCCTGACTTTGCTTAGTGCCCCTTTGTATTTGGGTTGAGAGTCCCCCATAAGGGCACCTACCCTTCAGGGTCCTTCGGTGGGTCCTTTTGTTCCTTAAAATTGTTCTCAGGTTCCTGTAGGCTTTGTGTCTACAGATAGTTTCCCATAGACAAAAGTTTGCAGACAATTTTCTCAGGTCTGTCTGCACTTTGTATATTTTCTATGAGATTTTGTCCATGGACATTTTCCCACAGACAAAAGGTCCACAGAAATTCTCCCCAGCCCTGGCCTTTGCTTTGTATATGCAGCCTAAATTCCTTTAGACTTTTTGTTTAAATGAATTCCTTCAGGCAAAAAGTCTAAAGGAATTCAAGACTTAAATGAATTCAAACTTAAACAAACTTAAATAATTTTGAACTTACCCAGTCCTTTTCCTTTGAAGTGCCTACCCTCCGCTAGGGCATTTGAACTTGAAGACTGCCCTCCGACCAATTGGGCATACCCTTGAACCAAGCTGTTGAACCAAAAATGGTTCAACAGTTTAAGTGGTTCAACCATTGTATGCCAATGAACCTGCCAAGTGAGCCAACTATTTGAACTAGGCTAATGAACTAAGTGATCTTTAGAACTAGGAGCTGAACCAATGTGTTGAACCAAGTAGAGAACCTTGGTATTGAACTTGTGCAACCTGAAATTGACTGGTTTTGAAAAGCAAGGGAAGAAGGGGACCAAAATTTTGCCTGTTGGGAAAAATTGGTCAATAGTATGCATTAAGAACAATAGTATAGGCTACCTCCCCTTTTTGAGGGGTGATAACATGGACCTGGTTAGAGGAAAAGTAGCTATCACCCTATTGGGGGAGAGGAGGAGAAGGAAATTTTTTCCTATACATAAGATATGACATTAAAACTTTATAGATGGTTGTTAGCTTATGTAATGGATCCTCTAATTACGTAGCCAAAGAGTTATATATATCTAGGTATAAACCATGTATATTAGATGAAATGCATGTAATTAGAGTTGTAAGCTGTAAAGGAATATGATTATAGATAACATTTCATATGTGAGATAGAAAACAAGGGATATAGAGCATGGATTTATGCACTAATGGATAGAAAATTTTGACATGTGTTATGATATGGCTAATGTGTTTAGCATGATAAACTTGAATGTTTTTCCATATGAGATATAAATAGAAAGAGATAAAGAGCATGCCATTGTGCATTAATCCATAAATAATTTTGACATGTGCTATGATATGTCTAATGTGTTTATCAAAATAAATTTGGAAATTATTCTACATGATAGAGAGAGAGAGTATAAAAAATAAATATTGAAATCTTGTGCATTTTTAGCAATAAATTTTGTGATATCATCCCTTATTATGAAAATTAAGCATCAAATGCAAATAATGAATCTTTTTACTAATATATGATATACTTCATCATTCATGTACATGATAGGACCAAGTAAGGACTCATTATTCGCAAGATATGCAAGAAATATGTGAAAATAAGTGAGATCCATTTTTTCAATCTGATTATAAATGCAAGGTGATACCTCAAGAAGTAGAGGGACCTAATTTATGCAACTAGGGTTTCTAAAGATAATTATTTGAGAAATTACTATGAATTTTTAAAATTTGAAGTCAATTTCTAAGTTGGATATGCAAGTGAAAAATCAAAAATTTATTAGAAAATTAGTGATTTAAAGAGACCTAGTAGATGCAACTAAGGTTTTAGAAAAAATATTTTTTTCAAAAATACTATGAATTTTTGAAATTTGAACTAATTTTTTGATTTAGATCTACTATTAAAAATTTAGAAAATGATTAGAAAATTATTGGAATATTATTGGGAGCTAGTTAATACAACTAGGTTTTGAAATAAATTTATTTTAATATTTACTATAAAATTTTAAAATTTTAGAGAAATTTATGATTTTAATATTTAAGGAAAAAAATTATAAATGAATGGAAAAATTAGCTAGGAATTTACCCTAGGGTTTTTAGGGTTTTTATATGAAATTCAAAGTAAGTCAAGTTGACCAAATGATTTGTTATTTTTGGGAAATTAGATGTTTCATTCCTAAATAATAAAATGATTTTGAGTAGATAAAACTAGTAAATAACGATAATAATGAGGATACTAATTTGTGAAATTTGACTATAATTAGGGATTTTCTAAAAATAGTAGTGAGAGAGAGAAAATAAAACTTATCTTATTCTATACTAATTCAATTGAGACAGGATCTGGCAATCTATGTGTAGGCTTGGGAGACTATCACAAATAGGAATCTAGAGTTCGTTTCTTGATTGGATAGGAGAGGAAAAAGTGGAACACCCTAGGTTCCAATGTTTTAGTTTTATTTTGGTTCTATTGTCTTAGTGATCTAATCTTTCTGGATTGTGTGCACTAGGTTTATGTGACCTTGCATGTGAAATATCAAAGATTGAAAGTCTATGAAGCTTGTTGTGTACCTAATTTAGTATTTAATATCGTAGGTCCTCTTTGTGCTTGAAATTAAATGTAAATTTTTGATAATGGAGAGGAAGGGTTAGTTTGTAAAAGATACATTAGATGCACTTCACACCCTATGTGTGGGCATGCTATTTACATACCAATACTCCAAGGAAGGATCAAGCTATATATAGTTTTCCCATTGAAGTGATTGGTATAATAGTATGATGAAAATGAAAGTAAATGAAAAAATGGGTGTACTTATAATGACTAAGGACTGGTATAAAGGTTTGAATAAGCTTGAAATACTATTAGATGGTTGTATGCAAAGAATAGGGAAAAGTTCTTGAGTGGTCTTACTTGTATTTTTATTTCTCTCTTGTAAATAAATGCCAACCCTTATAAATGGACATTGAATGGAATTTTATATGGGATTTAATGATTATGGGTTAAATTAATTCATGTTATGTTGACATGAATTAGGATAAGGATTTGAAATAATATGACTTTTAGAAGACAAAATGCACTTGGACAACAATCCCAAAACATGACACCCTAGGTTTCAGCATTGTAGTCTAAATTTGGGCACTATTATCCATGGTAGATAGGACTTAGGGGGATAGATTAAGCATGGAAAAATAAATATAGGTTTGTAAGGGTTCAGTCTAGGGGGCTATGGATTATTGAAACTCAGTGAAAACATGCCTATAAGGGTCATGAGAGAAAGCAAGATGGACCTATAGATTGTGTGTCATTAGACACATTCAAGTTAACAAATTTCACATTTTATATGACTACAGAACTAGTGATCCTAAATAAAGTTGATAAAATTTGTTTTCTAGGGGTTCTATTTTATATTTTGAATTGTTTTCTAAGGCAAACTTAATCCACTCTATGAGTTAGATATGCATACTTACTTGAGATATCTCAACTCATGAAGTCTCGCAATATTTTTTTAAATGATTATATATAAGGTTTAAGGAGTAACATAAATCATAATTTTTACTTTTTCTCATACCTTTAATTTATGGGGTTAAATTGAAATCTGAATTTGATTAAAGCTAATATATAGTAGTCTATAACTTTTTTAAAAAACATAAAAAAACAAAAAAATAAAAAACAAACCAACAACTTTTTAAAAATCAACAAAAAAAGATAAAACAAGTTAAAATACAAATATTATCTTGGTATAAAATGGGATCCTCAATCATTACATTAAAATGAATAGAATTAATCTTGATGAAGATTCAATTTTATAACATCAATGGATGGAAAGTATGTAATGATAAAATTAAAAAAATGAGATGCAAGTGGTTTTGTTTTTGTCAATTTGATTTTATGATTTGTGTTGTTTTAGATTTGTATTTTGTCTTTAGATTGTATTACAGGTTTATAAATGTGTCATACTTTAAAATCATTATGTTTTATGAAAAAATGACAAAGAGTAATTAAAAATTCATCATTGATTGTGTTTGACTAAACAAACCTGTGTTTTGCACCTCAATGCTCAAGGTTCATCTTGGGCAAATGGGTTCACTTTATTTCTTTTGGTAAAATAAGTCAAGTGAACCCATGTGCCTAGGGATGAACCCAATGAATTGGGGTTCATGTTTTAACCCTATACATGTACCCCATTAATTTATTCCTATCAAATTCCTACTGTACATAGAAAATATGGAATGTATGCATATAGGCCAAACTTAGCACCAAACCTTCATGCCATGTATAACCTTTGTGATACATTGTGCCATATGATATTTCACTTCTAATTTCTATGCTAGTTAAATATACTTACCAATACCATGCACACATAGAAGTTAAATTGACACATCTACATGAAGGTGAACCATCATCTATTGTAAAATTTTAACCATTTTATAACTATATTTTTTGTAACTATTTTCTCGTAATTGTATTAATGAAATTATTTGACCCCAAAGATTGATAAATAATAAATAATTATACTCCATGTACTCAAAGTTTTATTTTAGGATAATCAGTTAGGAGTGTTCCCCCTTTTATAATCACATAAATCTTAATTCTTAGCCTTCTAGGATTTTGTATGCATATGTACCATACCTATTAATTTAAATTGAATAATGAATTGCAACACTTATTATTGTGGATTAAAATTTAAATTAATGTAATTGACTTTGGAATATGAAATTTTTATTTCCATTATGTATGTTATTATTATCATTATTATTGCACACTATCCTTCAACCTTTTTTTTTTTTTTTTTTTTTTGTGTGTGTGTGTGTGTGTGTGTGTGTGTGTGTGTGTGTGTGTGTGTGTGTGTGTGTGTGTGTGCGTGCGTGCACAATTAAGGCTGTAGGAAAATTTTATCCCATAGAGTTGGAATTATATAGCATAATGGGTAAATAGAGTTTATCTCTCTTTGAAATCATTTTATGTGTTTACAACATTGGGTATATTTGAATGATTCCCTTTATACATTATCCAAAATATTTTATTTTTCAAAGAGGATATTTATTAATAAGAATGAACATGAAAATTAATTCAAATTAATGTTATTTTAAGGTTTTGGCCAATGAAAGCATGGACTAGATTGGGGTTAAGTATAATTAATCCTAATTAATTAAAATTTAATGTTAAAACAAATAATTAAGGGTTGAATCATATCTAGGAGATACTATCCTCTTTAGGCCACTTTTTGCTAGAACAAAATTAGGAAGTAACAAGAATTACAAAAGAGCTAGGAGAAGACTAGGACACCCTTATACCAGTAAAAATAGGTCTTTAAATCTATAGGCACAATTAATAATTCTATGTGTTATGTATTATATATTATGAAATTTTTTTATGTTTAATTGTATTTTGTGATGTTTGGTTGATTTTGTCTAGGGCTGAGAAAATGTCATTGCTAAGTTTTGAACCCTGTGTCTCTTTTTTTTAAGTTTTATTCTTTGTAGTTTATGGGTTGAGTAGATTTAAGTGTTTTAGGACATTGGGATACCTATTTACCAAGATAAAGTGAGTTGAGACTCCATGATACCTCCCATAGATATTGGAGTAGTGTATGGGGCCAAATGTGGCTACCTTCTCCAACACTTTTTGGAGTTTGTCATGTCCCCTTTTTAGTGGACATTGATAGACTTGATGATTAGCCTATTATGCGACCTTTGTAGGCTGATAAGATGGATAGAGGGTCAGGATGGAGCTTGGCTTGGCTTTGATTAGCAAAATTTGTTTTAGTTGGCATACATTTGGGCTTTTTTAAGCACATTTGTCTAAGCTCCTATTATATAGGGAATGTAGCATTCAGCGAAGCATCCCTGTTATGGTATGAGCATGTGCGTAATCACTCCCTGGTTCACCAACTTTGAACGGTTCAAGGATCCGACATGTATTGAGGGAGATATTAATATTTAATTGATTTAATCAAATATTAATTATTTAGCCTATTTTTAATTATGAAACCCTAATTCTAATTAAAGAAACCCTACTTAGGGCAAACACATCTTTTTGAGGGTATAAGGGTTTCTCATGGAGGCCATTATTGATTATGCATTGATTATTGATTTTTGATATTGAAGAATTCTTCTGTGAAGACTGAGCCAAGGGTTCCAGGATTCCATCTTCATTGGAGAACATCCACTCTTTAGTGTGCGATTCAGAGGCTATGAAATATCAGCTAATTTATTACCAAATTGAGAGATAGCTTCATATAGAAGTTATCACCGAGGTTTATAGATTTGAGAGGTAACTTCATACAGAAGTTGTCACAGAGCTTTCCAGGTATTTATTTTATTAGGTTTTTGATTCAATAAATTATACAAATAGAGATATTTTATATTAGAGCCATATTCTTTAGATCAGGGGTTGAAACAGATAGGTTGTGCTTTATTGGCAGCCATACGAAGTCCATATAGGTCTGTACAAATCCACCCAGATACCAACCTCGGCAGACAGAGATCCCCAGTGACTGACATCGACTGACTGAAGACTGATGTCGATAGAGAAGGATTGACATAGACTAACGTCGGCAGTATATCAACCAATGTTGGCGACTGTGTGTTCGACACAACAGGCCGATACATCCAAATTCAAGCTTAATTTCCATATTTGCAAAGCCTAGGGTTTTAAGATAGAATATTTCATATTATTTTATTTATATGATAGAGACTCAATTATGTAATCATCTAGAAGAAAAAGTGATAAGATCTTTGATTTTATATTGAGAGATTATATTGTGGTTGATTTATTTATTTGAAGATATTTTGCAAAAATCACAATTTGCTCTTATTTCATACAAAATTTTAGAATAATCAGAAAAGTAATTCAGAGCTTTTGTCTATATATATTCCCTATTTCAAGGGGATATTATAGTGGTATCAAAGCCAAATTACTACCATCCTATTGGGTAGACTAGATTTAATGTTGTGCCATCCTGTTTGGGTAGATTGGACATTGAATCAGTTAGTAAATCATGATGACTTCATATGCTCAAAAATAGTGGGACAAGGATATGGAGAAGCTGGAACAAAGTTTGAAGAGGTTAAATGAATTTCTTTCATACCCTACATTTGAAGACAAATCCACACGGTATATGACAGTGAATGAGGAGTGGGATTTATTAACTCCTTGAGTTCGGGAGAGGTTGTCTTTTGATCACTTTGTTAAGCTGAGGGGGGAGCACTACAGATCAGTTAGACAAGATAGCAACATGTCCCATGATTCTTATGAGATAGGAGATAATAGGTGTGCTACTGTTAATAGGAGAAAGCTTTGCTTATACTGCAGAGATCCATATGATGCCAATCACAATTGTCATTTGAGGCCTAAGGGCAAGGCATATCGTGTAATATGGGAGTATTATGAGGATTCAAAATCAAAATATTTCAAACAGCATGATAGTTCTAAGGAGTTAGAGGCAGAGGCTTTAGAGCCTAAGGTAGAGGTAATGAAGGTGGCTCACCAAGATTCTGAGAGACATGTGGATGAGCTTAGTCATGGGGATTCAGACTCTCAATTAGTTACAGAGGACGAGGGAGCTAGAGATTGTGATGATGAGATAGTTTCAGCAGCAGCTTCTTCAGAGTTAGATGAGGATGAGTCT
Organism: Torreya grandis; assembly: GCA_037957365.1. NCBI lineage: Eukaryota > Viridiplantae > Streptophyta > Pinopsida > Cupressales > Taxaceae > Torreya > Torreya grandis. Next base: position 1,127,877 of record JARHVA010004759.1, read on the forward strand.
GATGCTTGCATTTAGAGTTTGGAGGTATACTTAGAGGTTAGTACATTGAGTGTTGTTGGTGAGTACATTCCTATAGTTATAGCTAAGGAACATGTTGTTGGCACTGACACACATGTTCAGGATTTGGGAGTACTAGGTCTTGATGAGTTTGGGGGTTCCTACCGACATTATACGGTAGGATATGCTCATTAATTTTCTTTTGATTCAAAGTTAGATTATTTGATTTTGTGTAGGTGTGGATCAGATTCAGTTTCTTACCATCCATTATGGGATGGATTGGCACCATCTTCTATAGATGGAATTGGTAGTACCAAGTTACACAGACTGGGGTACCGACACATCTAGGGAAGTTGTGATTTTAGAGATTGGTTGAGTTGCATTCACCAGTTTGATTTTGGATCCCTCTTGGTTATCTTTGAGAGGATATTGTAGGAACTTGCATTGATTAACAACAGTGCAGAGCATAACTACATTTGGGATCCAGCTGGATCGAGTGGTTCATTGTTCTGAGATTGTTTGGGGACAAGAAATTTTTGGAGGGGTAGATTGTCATGTCCCCTTTTTAGTGGACATTGACAGACTTGATGATTAGCACCTTTGTAGGCTGATAAGATGGATAGAGGGTCAGGATGGAGCTTGGCTTGGCTTTGATTAGCAGAATTTGTTTCAGTTGGCATTCATTTGGGCTTTTTCAGGCATGTTTGTTTGAGCTCCTATTATATAGGGAATGTTAGCATTTAGCAAAGCATCCTTGTTATGGTATGAGCATGTGCGGAATCACTCCCTGGTTCACTAGCTTTGAACGGTTTGAGGATCTGACATGTATTGAGGGAGATATTAATATTTGATTGATTTAATCAAATATTAATTATTTAGCCTATTTTTAATTATGAAACCTTAATTCTAATTTAAGAAACCCTAATTAGGGAAAGCACATCTTTTTGAGGGTATAAAGGTTTCTCATGGAGGCCATTGTTGATTATGCATTGATTATTGATTTTTGATATTGAAGAATTCTTCTATGAAGACTGAGCCAAGGGTTCTAGGATTCCATCTGCATTGGAGAACATCCACTCTTTAGTGTGTGTGATTTAGAGGCTGTGAAATATCAGCTGATCTATTGCCAAATTGAGAGATAGCTTCATACATAAGTTATCACTGAGGTTTACAGATTTGAGAGGTAACTTCATACAAAATTTGTCACAGAGCTTTCCAGGTATTTATTTTATTAGGTTTTTGATTCAATAAATTATACAGATAGATATCTTCTATATTAGAGCCATATATCTTTAGATCAAGGGTTGAAATAGACAGGTTGTGCTTTATTGGCAGCCGTACGAAGTCCATACAGGTCTGTACAGATCCACACAGATACCGACCTTGGCAGATGAAGATCCCCAGTGATTGACATCAGCTGACTAAAGACCGACATCGATAGAGAAGGACCAACAAAGACCGACATCGGTAGTATATCGATCAATGCTGTCGACTATGTGTTCGACACAGCAGGCCGAGACATCCAGATTCAAGCTTAATTTCTAGATTTTCAAAGCCCAGGGTTTTAAGATAGAATATTTCATATTATTTTATTTGTATGATAGAGACTCAATTATGTAATTGTCCAGAAGAACAAGTGATAAGATCTTTGATTTGTTATTGAGAGATTGTATTGTGGTTGATTTATTTATTTGAAGATATTTTGAAAAAATCACAATTTGTTCTTATTTCATACAAAATTTTAGAATAATCAGAAAAGCAATTCAGAGCTTTTGTCTATATATATTCCCTATTTTAAGGGGATATTACAAAGTTGGGCTTTGGACCAAGTTGGCTACCTCCTCCAGATCTAGCTATTTTAATATAAATATTTTCTATTATAGGTTGAAAAAATTAATGGGATGGATACCTTACCATACCCAATATTTATATTATATACCAATTTTATTTTGTTAGTTTCCTTAAATATTTTAAAATGGTGACTTGGCCCTACTTAATTATTGGAGATAAACAAAAAACTATGCCCTAAAGTTAGTAACCTATCTGAAGTGAACTTGACATAGTCCAAAATGACGTAGTAAATTCCAAGGTGGAATCAACCTCTTCACCAATTAGTACTTATATGGACAATCATGGTTAGCTTGAACCAACTATTCACTCATGAGGTATTCCCCCATGGGACCAACTAGGCGTTGACATGGAGCTTAGTGAAATTGAGGACTAGAAATTAAGAATGGATGGATTAAATAATTAAAGTGTTTATTGGATTATCCCACATTGAAGTTTTAGTTTTTATTGGATGATTTTCTTAAAATTTTCAATAATTTAATGATAACTAATGGAAATTTAATGTATAATACATTTCATTGAGTTATCCAACATATTAAATAATGTTTCTTTTGATAAGTCTAAATGGTTTGACATATGGAGGACTACGTGTATGTGTCACATTGTATACCAATGGAATTTTGGAATGAACATCATTGTTAATTAAGGAATATAGTTAAATGCTATACACAAAAAATATAATTTCCTATATTAAATTGGCTATCATAACAAAGATCATAAAGGAGCCCTAGATGTGTGCATATATGGCATATGCATTATAATATGGTATTTATCATATTATAATGCTATACATATACAATTATGTATTATTTATGATGTGCATATATTTAGAATAATTTTATATTTCAAAATTTAATATTATAATGTTATATATATATATATTTTTAAAATAATATACATATAGATAGAATGTTATAAAATAGAAACCTTTGATGTAAAAGTTTAGGAAAGTGGGAAAAGAGATTCTTTTTTCCATATTAAATATTTGATATAATATAATATAGTATGATATTTCTATATTAAATCACACACACACAATATTTGTTTTTTCAATCTATTTTAAGAAAATAAAAATGAATAAATGGATTGTAGATTTAAATGGAATTGTATGGTTAATCCATTTATTCATTTTTATTTTTAAATTTTTATTTATTTATATCATCTAAAAATAGATAGAAAATCTAAAATAAATATTCTTTTATATCAATGGATTGTGGGGTTAAATGGCCTTGTATGGTCAACTAATTAAAATAAAGTGGAATGTCAATGACATGGCCATTAATTTGTTATATAAAATAGTATATAGACAATGGAGTGGCATCCATAATGTTGTTCCCAAAATCCATCACTTGTTTTTGTGGATAACATGTAGACCATTTCGGTCCTACAGGCCAAAATGCTCTCTTTCTTTTTCAAAATGTTATAAGTAGTCAAGTTATTCAATTTCACAAGCCTTTTCAACTAAGGAAATTGCAGGTTTAAAAGGTGGGCTTTCACAAGGAGAAATCTCAAAACACATAAGGCATTTCCTAAAAAATTGCTAGGATGGTTCAATGCCAAGGTCCAATAAAAAAGGTTCAATGGTGGGGTCTAATGATATGGAATGAACAATTGAACTTTGAACCATTGAAATCCACATCTAAAAGGTTTAAAGAGTTCAAAGGTTCAAAGCTTTAATGTGTTCAAAGAGAAAAAGGTTTGAGTGAATGGTTCAAGTAGAAGATTCTAGAAAAAGGTTCAACTGAATGGTACAGACAATTAGTTCAACGACACCTTAAACTCATAAAGAAGACTAAGTGAACATGGCTCTTTATGAAACTTTGAACTGTCGAACCGATTGAACTTTGAACCATTGAACCTTGAACCATTGAAATCTGAAAGGTTTAAGGTTTTAGGTTCAAAGTGTTTCAAAGTGACCAATGACACCCCCAAAGATTTCAAATTTAGGGTAAAGAAATAACCTTTGATTTTCAATCAAAATAGACTTAAGAACAAACTCAGTGACCAGCCAAGGAAGGAGTTGAAAGAGCCAACAGAAGGCAAAAATATATCCCTGAGAGCTCTGATCACTAGGAAGAGATAAAAGGTAGCAAGGAAAGAGGGAAATTTATAGAGAAATCCAAAATATTTGTAAGAGAGTTATTCTAGTAGGTGGAGTAGTATACCAAGTGGATATCAAATAGTGCAAACATTTAATGGTGTGGCTTATTTTTATTCATTTGAGTAAAGATGAGTAGACAGTCATGTAAGTATAATAAAGAGGAGTGGCCTTACCTTTCAAAAAACTAGGCAACCCATGCTTCGGAGGAGACATTTGAGATGATTTAGAACACCAAAAGTTAAGGTTGATGACCTGTTCCAACATGGCCCCTTCATAGAATTTCTAATGCATTCAATGCAACATGGGCAATTTCATGAAAACAAGTGCCCAAGTCTTTCTTTGGATGTTATATATTGTAATCTCTCAATTTATTGAAAGGAGATCTCTCTGTTATTAGAAGTGAAACTCTACCCAAATTGAAAGGCATTCCTGAGACTTTGAGCTTAGAATGTTAATCATATTTTATCAAATGAATGAGAAAGCAAGTGACCTTTTAGACTTTGTGTTGAAATAACTTGTGTTATCTAGGAAATTGTTCTTATGTATTTTTACTAAATACAATCTTATCCATTTAATCAAATAAGCAGAACAAGTGGAAATAATCTAAAAGATTTCCTGAAGTCAACTGTGGGAGACTTTGTGCTACCATAATTGTCTTTAGTCTATGTATTTTATGTCTTAGGATATTTGAGACTTTGAGCTCCCCTTATCCTTCATAATATTTTAATTTGTTGTAGTTTTTGGTGGAGACTTTGTGCTGCACTTCATACTATTGTGTTACTTTGTCCTAAATCAATAGGAGAAACAATGAAAGACTTTATGCTTTTATGGGTTTCTTATGGATCTAGTTACTACCCAAGAAGAATCCCTATTGTTTGTTGAACATCATTTTTGAAAGAAGAGAAATGCCTTCAATAATTACACAAGAATTATCCTTTATTTTGTGAACATCATCTCTGAAAGAAGAGAGATGGATGGTATGATTTAACCCCTGAGTCTATTTTTAGTTTATATTAGTATATTATAGTTTATAGGGAACCTTCCCTTGTTAAGAGGAGAGATTTATCTCATTATGATATGGTAACCACACCCATTCTGTCATATAAATCTCATTGTGTTGTGGTTGATATACCCATTTTTCCATTAGTTACTTGATGCCAAAATATTCACTCAATAACTTTTTAGAAACTCTGCTGGGGAAGAACACACAATTTGAAGCCTCAAGCTTCAAATTGAAGCATTTCTAGTTCTTTTCCATTATACACTTTGGCAAATCCATGGTATACATGAAGCCAGAGAGCTCAAGGTATTGTTCATGTGTTTGAATTTGTGTAGTAAAATAATTTTGACCTTTCTCCTCCACAATCTCACCTTTAGTGAACTAGGAGTTTTCCTCCTATAGACGTCAGGTCCCCAATACCCAGCAAAGCTTCTCTTTCCTCTGCTAGTAGAGCTTTATATATATGTACCCTACAGAGATTTTTTATCCCTCCTTTCAATCATCACATCATGGTAGTCTAAGGCCCTTGGGGTAACACTTTTGGCCCTTTAAATCTAACCCTACCTTTACATGAATGGTACCCCATAGTTAAGGAAAGAATTTTCCCAAGTTCTATGGTGATGGTAGAGTTCATCCTGATGAGCCTATTTTAGCTTTATGCATAGCCTGTAGTGTGATAGGCATTGAATTTAAAGATATAGTAGTCAGACTATTTATGGAAACATTGCAAGGCACTGCCATAGATTGGTTTTATCATCTGCAAGCACAAATAGTAACTAAATAGAACACTCTCAAGGTCAAGTTTGAGGCTAGGTTCAACCCCACAAAAGATACACATGCCCTTTTAACCCAACTTACACAAATGAAGAAGGAGCCTCATGAACCCATGCAAGACTTCATGGCTAAATTTGATAAGCTAAGGAATAGGATTCCTATAATTACTCAGTTGACACCAAAAATATTAAGTGCCTCTTCATCAATTCTCAGCTTCCTAAAGTGAGTTTCCTATTGAGGTAGGCTAGCCACATAGATCTTATTGTAGATTAGATTTTGGCCACTAAGGTTGAAGATAATCTTATCTTGGAAGGAAAGATAAGAAGAGATCCTAACAAAAATAAATCTTCTTCATCTTCTAAAAATTTCTCTACAGGCACCACTGATCCTATGGTGCAAAAGCTAGCAAATGAATTTGCTAGCTCTAAAAAATAAATGGCACAAGGGATATCTACCCCTCCTTCTTATCAGAATATACCAAGGAGGATGTTTCTAAACTAGTAATATCAAGGCAATACTACCAGAAATCAAGGCCAACCAAACCATCTTCCTCCCCCATAGGGGAAGCTTGCCATTGAAGCAACACCGGCTAACTCAGTAGTTGGTTATCATGATGCTGAACATGATTTATCTTTCTAACCTAAATTGGACCAAGAAGATGATGTTAATCTCTTTGTAGAAGATAAAGAAGAATTAGCTGGAAACTCCAACATTGGTTTTCTGAATTACCAGGATGAAGCTAGAAGAAAGGGAGAAGTGTTTGATGGATCATACATTGTTTTTACTCGGTCTTAGTACTAGTAAACACAACAAGCTGATAAGAAAAAAATAGGGGAAGAAACACGACCAGTAATTTCAATTGCTAAATGGGGGACTTCACTACCTTTCCAATCAAAGGACCCAGTAATCAATAGAAAAAGTAAGTACCTCAAACAACCCTGTGCCTTCTGCTTTAATTTCTCAGACCAGTACCACACCCAATAAAACCTAGAATGATGGATTTACTTCCTCTATTTCTAGTTCATTTTATTTATTTGACATAATTGATCATACTAGGAAGACCAAGATCTAAATGTTTGAGTTTCAATACTTACAAGCCAACCCTGAATAGTTGGATAACCTAGTTGAATGCATCAAAAGCAAAATCATCCCTGTAGGACAAGATGTTTCAAAGGTAACTCATGATCCCCTAAAGAATACATCCACCTAAAAAAATCTTGTCATTGTTCCTCCTATTGCCCCTGGGAAGACATTACCTTTTTATGTTTCCCTATTGATAAATGGTCATAAGTTGAATAACTACATAATAGACTCTAGCACCTCTGACAATGTTATGCCTGCTAAGGTGGCAGACTCTCTCAGTCTCACTTTGACTAAAATTTTTGGGAGATGTTTCTTTATGAAAAAAAAACAAGTGCCACTTTTGAGATAGATCAAAGATACCCAATTTGCATTCATGGTGTTCCTAGAAAAAGGATTAAAATGATAGTTTTGGTGGCCGACGTTCCAACTTCCTATGGCATTCTGCTTGGATGAAATTTTTGCAAGGATGTTAGTGGAAAATTGAACATGGACCTCTCTGAGGTGAGGATACCTATCAAACGCATCATGCAAAGGTCGCTTCTTGAGAAGGAATCAAAATATACTGTCACCCAAACATCAGCATTTGAATCTTAAATTTTGTTTAAATCCTCAGGAATAGGTAACTACTTTATGTCTATAGAAGATATTTTTATTTCATCAGAAGAAATTTCTATAAGTGAAAATCCAAAAAAATTAGACAAGACATCAGAATAATTGATAGAGCACTATTTATATGAAAAAGGATCTTCCCTCTCTAATAAATAAAAGTCTGAAAGAAGATTAGATTCTAGTGATGTCTGGATTTTAGAATTTGATAGCAGTAATTCTTCTATTGATTCTAGATTTGGAATTGGTTTGATATCTCTGTAAGGATATATTTTCCCCTATTTGTATAAGTTGCAGTTCAACAATACCAACAACACTATTGAGTATGAATCTTTATTGCTCAGATTGAAAGCTACTCAAGCTAAAAAAGTTAAGCTTCTTCAATCCTGAAGAGATGATAAAGTGGTGGTTTGTTAGGTGAGAATCCTGTATCAAACCAAGAATGAAAAATTGTGACATTATCGTAATCTAGTGTGGGACTGCCTTGAAGTTTTGAGGATTTCAATATTTTTGTGGTGCCTAGAGAATTCAATGATCGAGTAGATTCCTTGGTTGTCTTTGCAACCCTCATGGTTCCTCACAAAGATTTTAAAAAGAATAAGTACACTATTGAATTGGTCTTTTGACCAAGTGTACCTAATAATGCCAACCATTCGCAAGTGTTTAATGAGGACAACCAAATCATTACTTTTTTGGAATAGATGGATGGCTTTGAGGAGCTTTATTTTGAAGGTAGTGAATCTCCTCTGTGGGAATCGGCTCTCGAAATAAATATAAAAATTGGTAAAGAGTTCCTTTAGCTCAAAGGGAATAAAATTTCCAAAGGGTTAGTTTCTCTTGAAAAGCTATTCGATAAGCATGATATGTTTATCAAGAATCAATAAATGGATTCAATCACCTCCAAATATTTTGATCAAATAAATTTGAGTACAAAAGATAATCCCAAAATGGTCAACATTAAGAATTGTTACACTCCTGATGAAAAACTCAAATTCATTACTCTGCTTTGCCATTACATTGATGTTTTGGTGTACTCTTATGATGATGTGAAATCTCTCAAAATTAAAGAAATCTAGCATGAAATTCCTCTCAAGGTTGGGTCATTACCTCACAAGTAGAAATAAAGGTAGTACAACCCCAAGATATCAGGTACTATTCTTTTTGAGATCCAGAAAATGTTAAATGCAAGGATAATTTTTCCAATCCATCATTCCACCTAGATTATGAAGATAGTCCCCATGAGAGAAAAGAATGGAGAAATTTTCCTTTGTGTTGATTTTAGAAATCTAAATCAATCCTCTTTAAAAGACAACTACCCCTTTCCCATCATGGATCAACTATTGCAGACAGTAACTAGCTCAAAGATGTTATCAATGTTAGATAGTTTTTAAAGGTACAATCAAGTGGAAGCTGGTGAAGTAGACCAACATAATATCACTTTCACTACACCTTGGGGCACCTTTGCATATCATATAATGCCTTTTGGGTTGATCAATGCTAGCACCACCTTTCAGAGAGCGATGGATCTTGCCTTCAAAAATGAAATTGGGAAGTTTATTGTGGTATATCCTGATGACATGATCATCTTTCCCAAACATCATCCTGATCATGTGCATAATTTACAATAAGTGCTAGAATGATATCAAAAAAATGGTATTTCTCTCAATCTAAAGAAATATTTTTTTGGGGTTATAGAAGGGAAACTTCTTGATCGCACTGTATCTTGAGAAGGCATAAAGATCGACCCAGAAAGAGTCAAATCCATCCAAGAGCTTACTCTTCCCACTAGTAAGACTGCAGTCCAATCTTTCTTTGGAAAGGTAAATTTCTTATGAACATTCATCCCTAAATTTTCAGAGAAGACTCATCACATTATCAACATGACAAAGGGTAAAGCTACTTTCCACTAGACTGAAGAAGGTAAGTCAACATTTCAAGAGATCAAAGAAGTTATTGCCCATACCCCAATACTAGTTTGTTCAGATTATACCAAAGACTTTGTAACATATAGCTATGCTTTTGAACACATGCTTTCAACTATTTTAGTTCAATAGAATAAAAAGGTGTGGAGTCCCCTATATCTTTCATGAGTTGTCCTCTCAAAGCTCATAAGCTAAAATATTTGAACATGGAGAAGCATGCTTATGTTGTGGTTAAGGTAGTAAAACACTTCCATTTTTACATCTTAAACTCACACACTATTGCTTTGGTTCTTGATACAATAGTAAAGTTCATTCTAACTCAACAGGAGTTTGGAACTAAAAGGAGAAATTGGATTTATAAAACCTAGGAGTTTGATCTTGTTATCAAACCCATGAAGCTTGTGTGAGGAAGAGGTCTCTGCCAGTTAATTGTTGATAACTACTAGAGGATGAAAGGCATGCCTACATTTATCTTTGTCTCTACTATGATTAAGTGGTATTCTAATATCACTCATTTCCTTACTTATGGTGAGTGTTATGCCTACCTATCTCACAAAGAAAAGAGAATTGTTAAGTTGAAAGCTATTAACTTTGTCATGTGGGATAACAGTTGGTACAAGAGGAACCTTGATGGGGTATTTATTCATTACATGGATAAGGTGAAACAGAGCAAACTTTTGGAGTCTTTCAACAATTTGGCTTGTGGAGGACATTTTTCTACACTTGTGACTGTCTATAAGATTCTACAAGCCAAGTACTATTAGCCTACTTTGTTTCAAGATTCATACACTTGGGTGCATAGATGTGAGCCATGTGTAGACACCGTAATTGTGTCTAACCCTTGTCGTCCTCCCCTTAACCCCCATTTTAGTTTTCCATGCCTATTTAACCCTTGTCGACCATTTTCCCATAAACCTTGACCCTGGCAGCATGTAAAAATGAGCAGAGAGCTAAAGTTAGCCTTTGTCCCCATTTTGCATCTGCTGATGACGGTCATAACCCGGCCGATGTCGCCGACGTCAGTCACTTATCGGCCAACATCGGCAGTCCTACTGATGTCAATTATCTTTAACACTACATTCTCGACCCAAACGCAGGAACCATTATCTATTATCCATTATCCATTTGGTTGCCAATCCATTTCTCGATCGGTTATCGGACCTTCCTTTGTATCAATCAAAAACCTCTTCATTCGAACAATCAACCACTTCTTGCATCCAACCAATCTACAATCAATCTCTCACATTCTCTCTCTGGTACAGGTATTCTACTTTAGTCATCTTGCTGGAGGTCTGCTACATCAAACTTCTACAACACAGTGACAACATCAATCATGTCTCCGACTTTTATCTTCAATGCGTAACAGGTAAGCGTTTGTTCTGTGTTTTTATTCTGATCTCTGGTTATTGTTTTTAATTGCTATCATTACCCAAATTTAGATTTAGACTATAGCCCCGACCTTACTTCCACCTGTATCACCTCTATCTACCCTCTACAGAATATACAGTCTGTAACTCTGCCCATACCCCTTGCACATAAACCCCCAAACAATCCCTCTGACTCCTAAACTGGCTTCCCGAACCCTCAAACAAAAACCTCAGACCCTTCTGCAATCCAAAAACTCTATCCAAACCTGACTAGACCCTATCCAAAACTATTTCCTCGACCGACATTGGTCATTACCCTGACCGATGCCGACACTTCAACCAACGTCGGCTCCCTTCCCTGACCGACGCCGGCACAGAGACCGACACCGATGACTGTGCAGAGTAATTTGCTGCATATCGAGTACGCATTTTGCTTCTTGTCTTTTATTTGCTTTCATTTTGTCTTTCATTATTTCTACTTCAGTCAAATATTTTGCTTTTTATTAGTGGGTTGATATCCCTTAAGGAAGTCTTCATACTTCAGGGATCAAGCGTTTGCTTGATAGCCCACCGTCTCTTTGTCTAACATTTTTTTCATGTTTAGTCTCTTTTTCTTTGCAGGTGTCATTCCTCCATAGCCAAAGAGGAGTACCTTCCAACGTCTGATTTTGGTGCGCACGACTATATCTGAGTATCTTCTAACCCTAGACCATCTCTTAGTTTCTCATTTCTATCTTTTGAATGTGAAAGCGAAATTAGCGTAGAAACATTCTAGCATGCCCGGTGGGACCCTAGGGCCTTCCTTGGGTTCTTTCTTTCTTTCATTCATATAGGTGCATTAGGTTCCTTTTTTGCCTCTTTCATCTCTTCTAAATGACATCATAAGCAGGAATAAAAATAACTTTTATTTTCTTTCTTGCACTTCTAGACTAGTCAAAACTCATATTCTTCGACTCTTTCTCCATTCGTCTTCATATGAACAAACATTTTGACTTGGTCTTAAAACACATTGCAATTTCATTTCTGTTTGCTTGCATTTCTTAGACCACACTTAGTAATTAATAGACGCATATTGAATTAATCTAGTCCACTTGATGTTACACAACCAAACCACTTGCACAAAACAAACATCTTAACTTACCTGAGACAAGGCCCGACTGGGATTTCATCCCCCAGCAGATACCTTACCCGTCCTGGTGATCCTACTTGGACTTCATCACCAAGGGAAAAGCCCACTCTATTCTCTGGCAGAGTCTAATCGCTAGGGGAAGTATATTTTGGCTAAGCGGGCCTAGCTTATCATTGGACTTGTGAAGTGAGGGGAGCTTGCTCCTTAGCACCAGGCCTTGTATGAAACCTAACACAGACTTCTTGAGCACCATAACTAACCCGAAACCATCCATAGACTACTTCTTCTAGGACCCGACTTAAAAGCCAATCTTCCTCTACACACATTCTAAGGCACAAGCCACTATAATCCTAATAATTTACTCCTAGGGTTTTAGGATTTGCTTGTGTTCTTCATTTTTTCTATTCTTATTTACTTGTTTGAGCTTGTGAGGATGTTCTTTCTTGCCTTGAATGGTTTTGACTCATAGTCAAGCCAAGGCTTTAGTCGATCACGCGAGGCATCACCCACTTCCGTCTACCCCGTCCATAACTAGTCCTATAATGGAGTTCCATTGAGAGACTGAAAGAACTTCTACTGGACCATCCCCAACCCAGACGCCTATAGTCCCAAAAGGGGACCAAGATTTTGCATGATTCTTAGACCTCAACGTCAAAGCCTTGCAGCACTATCTCATGAATAGCTGAATGCGAGACTCCTTGGGCAATCCAATCTACAGAATGCCGACCTCTCTTCTCAAAACTGTAGTCGTATCAATAGCATTTGTAGTTCAACCTTTTGACTCCTAGGCTATTTCCTCGACCAATGACTAGTCTTTGACAAACCATCCAAGTGTGGCCTCTTCCTCCATCTTTGGGCCCACTTCCACCAGGGTTTTGGCCCCCTATCAACCTCAGCCCACTCAACCACTTTCTACCCCCTTTCAGAATCTGGTCATCTCTATTCTGCCTACCCTAGCCCCTATCAACACCAGGGTGGCTACCTATCCTTTGGCCCATGTTACCACTAACCAACCCCCCATGACAACATCGAGCCTAGCCGTGCCTTCTACCCAACCATCCTTAGTCTTCTCTTTTATCCCTACGACTAGTCATCCATACGTTACGCCATTACTGGTATAACTAACTACATCGTATGCCTTTTCTAGCCTCTTTCAAGTGCCTTACAATCTACGGGGCACTCCACCCACCAATCCGTCAGTATATATCATCAAAATGCTGATAGACAAGATGTCTAGCCTAGAGACCTCTATTTCTAGCTCACACAATACTCTCTCATATGAACAAATTTGCAACGAGCCCATCCATCCTTCCATCTCGATCCGACCATATCCCAGCCAGTGGGAACTTCCTAAGTTTTCTCTTTTTCAAAGCAAGGAAGACCCACAACAGCACTTACAGGCATTCAGACATGCCTATTACCTTATCGCCCATGATGATGCGTTACTTTTATGCACATTTCCTATGTCTCTCTCAGATGCTACGCTTGAATGGTACAGCTCCCTTACCAGCCATTCCCTCTTCACGTTCACTAAACTGGCCCAACTCTTCCTTGATCATTTCTCTATCAACATCATCAAGAAGGTCTCAATCACAGACCTCTATTCTATCCGCCAATTCGAGGACGAATCCATTGCTAATTTTGTTGCTCGATGGAGGGGTCTTATCAATCAACTCTCCTTTTCTTTACCCCAACCTGAGCTTATTGAACTTTTCTCCCAAGCCTGTGCCAGACATATTTCTTCCACCTTGAGGGTTCAAACCTTCCGCACTTTTGATGAAGCCTTCACGATGGCCCATAAATATGAGTTATGTGCCGTCGAGGAGAATAAAGTCAAGTTACGGAGCAAGAATCCCAACTCCAAGACCAATGACCCCTCTTCTAAGCCTTCCTCATCCAATCCTAAATCTAAAGCTTCAGCAAACACTATGGTCATTAGATCTTTCTCCTCTTTGCCTTCAACTAATCAGCCTGAGCCATCCACATCTCAGAGTGCCACCCGCCAATTTTAGCAGAGATACATACAGCGACAGTATACTCCACTCAGAGAATCATACGCATCTGTGTTGGAAAAACTCATCAAACAAGGGGTCCTCAATCTCCCCTAGATCTGACCACCTCCACAATTTGATCCCTCACGTGCCATCCCTACGTGGTATAGGGAAAATAACTTTTGTAACTACCACTGTGTTAAAGGACATGACATGGACAACTGTAAAACCTTTAAAAACATCATCCAAGACATGCTAGAAAAGGGTGACCTCATCCTTGACAATCCCAATGTGCCACCTAATCAAGGCATCGACATCTTCAAGCAACCATTCCCCAATCATCCACCAACTCAGAACAATATCCAGACCTTGACTGACAACATTCACGAACACAATATACAAATAGTCAATACAGTCTCACCCTTCATTTCCAACCAACCTCAAGAGGTGAGTCCATCCATCAATCCATCACATGTGGATGAACCTCTTTCTCCGATTAGTTCTCCGTCAACCTCTCTCATCTTGGAGGATGCCTCGACCTTACCAGCACTGCCAGTTTCACCATCCTCCTTCCTGCTGCCCATGGACGACCTAACCCTTCCTACTCCTCAACCATAAGTGGAGGGCACAATCATCCCTGCTCTTTACCCGCTTGAGGAGCCTCATTCTCTAGTTTCTTCTTCACCCAGGGAAGAACCTACCTCTCCTTCGTCTCCAACCATAGACAAACCTGTCACGACTCCATCATGCCTTGGGTCTGACACCGCTACACCAGTCTCATCTTCAACCCCACAACCATCCACATCTTCTCAAGAACCCAAACCTCATCCCACATCTTCTCAGCCATTTTCTTGACTGGTGGAGAAACTTGAACTTCTCCCTTCTAGGAAAGTGGAGCATCAGGGATTGTGGGAGCGTCTCATAGCTCTTCAACATGCCTATGCCCTCTCATCTCATGCAACTAATCCTCCCATGGCAAAATCTCCCAAGACCTTTAATAAAAACTAGACTCCAATTTCTAAGCCTCAACTGACCCCATCAAAACCAAAACTTGCATATACCCCATTTAAACCTATCAAGTCACTTGGCATTCGCCCTGTCTCCAACCTCACTCATCCATAAGTGAAGGTGGACCTAGACCAGACCTTGACCAATAGTAGTCTTCAACCCAAGTCACAGAAGACTGCTAAACCACAGAGGCAAATGCCTCCTCTTCCATCATCATTGCCCTCCATTTTGGGCCCCCATCCTTCGACCCTGACCAAAGTCCTTCCCACTCTGACTTTTAATCAAAACTAGTTGCCTCCTTTGCTTCCTTTGCCTACCCTCTCCCAAAAGGGTGGTACCTCTCATGAAGAAAGTACCATTTCCAACTATCACCACACCATCAATCCAAAAGGTGGTACGAAAGCCTCCTCTGACTCTACCCAATCAAAAGTCACCAGTATCGCACACATCGATGAGCATGGACCCTTTAGTGCGCTCATACTCTTTGATCTTGCATCAAATTTTGCAGACTTCTAGCATAACCCTTCCACCCATCAAGCCTTTCCAACCTCTCAGGTCTAAGCCCTCCTGGTTTGATGACATGAAGATTTGCTTATATCATCGTACGCTAGGACACGATACCAAAACTTGATGTGCCCTCAAGACCATCATTCACTGCTATCTGGAGAAAGACACTCTTCTATTTGAGGACACTCTCAATCAAGCCCTGACTCCTTCTCATAACCCTTCGACCTCTTCAGACCCATCAACATCTCATCAGCAGACCACGACCCCTTCATCTCCTTCACCCCCTATCTTCGAAATCAATGCCATTCACATAACCACTAGGTCACAAAAGGACAAGGCAAAGGAAAAAGCTACCATTCCTTGGACCTGCCCTTTTGTCCAGCCACCTCAACTGCCCAAGCCTAAGATTTCTATCCTTGGCGTGCCTCAACCCTCTTCTTCTTCCTCTTTAGGGGAAATTCATGACTCTATGTTGAAACAACTTCACCAGATGCCTGTGAAAATGTTCCTTTATGACCTCATCCAAACCTCGCCCCAGCATTGTCAAGCCCTCATCAGAGCCCTGCAGGCAGCAGAGGTTCAACTCGAGGACCCCCAGCTACTTGCTGCCCTTGTCCACTCTTTAGCCCCTATTGCCTCCATCACATTCAGTGATTCTGAGATTCCCACATCCAACACGAAAGATCAGGATGCCGCCCTCTTCATCACTACCTATGTTGATCAGACATGCATTAAATGCGTTATGATCGATGGAGGTGCCAACATCAATATTATCTCCACCCATGCCTTTGAATAGTTGGCTCTTCCCAAGAATTGCATCTCCAAAATTGACGCAATCTTGCATTCTTTTAATGACACCACTGCCACAACCATTAGCACAGTCATCCTTCACATTTGTGTTGGTCCACGCACAGTCTTGGAGCTCTTCTATATCATCGAAGGAGAGTTTCAATACATCTTGCTAGGCCAACCCTAGATCTGCACCATGGCCTGTGTCCCTTCCACCCTGCACTATTGTGTAAAATTTGAGTATGATGGGCAAGTCCATACCATTCCCACTTACCCTTAACCCTTCAAAACTTGTAACACCACCTACTGTCCAAATGACGTTCTCATTCCTATCAAGCCATCAACCCTGGCACCACCTCCATTCATGGAAGCTTCAACCAGTTCACAACTAGCGGTCGCCCTCACACCTCCCCTTCAAGCAACAACCACAGATCCCATGGAAGACATCTTCCAAAGACTTTCATTGGGGGAATATCGCTTGCTGGCCTTAGACATGTTCCAAACTCTACAAGAGTATGGACACCTTCATCATAGCCCTAGTTACGACCATTAGATTGGGATGATCGTGCCTTATGGTCCTCCTCACCTCTGAACCAACCTTGTCTATCGGGGGCTTGATCAAGCTCCTACTAATTGCAATCCTCTTTCTTCACCTCAACCTTTCACATCAGACTTCTCATTTCTTAGCAACCCCACCTTTGCACACATTTACCTTTATAGGTGTGCATGGAAGGGTTTTGACTTTAGACGCTATGAGCAGGGCTCCCATCAGCCCATCAAATCGCTCAACGATGACGATGCCAAGAAATGGTATGGCCTAGGATATCATGACCCCACTCAGACCCCTACAGACCTTTGTCCTAAACCAACCATTGACCAATCTCCTCCAGGCTCTCCCATCCCTCTTCTTTTACTTATTGAGTCGGTGGTTTCCATCCCTCCTAGTTTTTTTTCCATAAACACCATCCACTTGGAACCCTTAACTTATCAGCTCAATGGGGTGTCCAGGTCTCTCCCTCTCATTTTTCCCACCATGGTAGAAGATGAGTCAACAACCATTCACACTATCCACTGCATTGACAATGATGCCATTCTTTCCTACATGGGCACCAACGACTCTTTCATCTAGTGCTCTCTCCCTTCTGAGACCCAGGTTATGTTAAATGAATCAACCATTGACATCAACCTCCCTTCTTCTGATGTTCTTCACGTCTTAAAGATTGGACAATCTTTAGATGCTCAGGAGCAACTTGACTATACCCAGTTCCTCTCAAATCATAGCAAGGCTTTTGCTTGGACCTATCGTGACATGCCTAGCATCAACCCCACCATCGCTACCCATAACATTGTCACCAAACCAGAGGCTAAGCCTATTAGGCAAAAGCTTTGAAAGATGCATCCTCGCATTGCCCTCCTTGTCAAAGAGGAGCTTCAACACCTCCTTTCTATCTCCTTCATCCATCCCATCGATTATCCGTAGTGGGTCTCTAACATCGTCCCAGTTACCAAGGCAACTAGGGGGATCCAGATCTACACAGACTATCGTGACCTTAACCTAGCCTGTCCTAAAGATGACTTTCCTCTTCCTAACATTGACCAGCTTGTTGATCTCATGGCTGGCCATGAGATGTTATCTCTCATGGACGGGTTTTTAGGATACAATGAAATCCTGATTACTCTAGAAGATCAGCACAAGACCACTTTTATTACCCCATGGGGGACTTTCTGCTATTGAGTAATGCCTTTCAACTTGAAGAATGTAGGCACCACATATCAGCATGCCATGACCTACATTTTTTAGGATCTCCTCCATAAAATCATGGAGGACTATGTGGACGACCTGCTCAGCAAGTCCAAGCTTCATCGTGACCATTTGACCATTCTCAAAATCATCTTCTCTCACCTTCTTCAATACAATGTCTGCCTTAACCTGAATAAATGTGTCCTTGGGGTCCTCTCTGGCAAACTTCTCGGCTTTATCATTTCTTTTCGTGGCATCGAGATAGATCCCGCCAAGATCCATGCTATCCTCGAGATGCCACCCCTGACCAATCTCAAGCAGCTTCACAGTCTACAAGAGAAGCTCCAGTCCATTCGTCATTTCATCTCACAGCTTTCTGACCGCTGCCAACTTTTTCATCATCTCCTTAAGAAGGATGTCTCTTTTACATGGGATAAGGACTGTCAAGAGGCTTTTGAAGCCCTTAAATGCTATTTAGTCTCTCCACCAGTCCTCATTGCACCTAAAGACGATCAACCCTTCTACCTTTATATCTCTGTCACCAACCATTCGTTAGGTGCCATGATCGCACACAGAGATGAGCATCACCATGAGCAAGCAGTCTACTATATCAGCCAAACACTGGTCAACTATGAAACTCGATATACTCATACCGAGAAACTCTGTTTGGTGTTAGTCTTTGCCACTACCAAGCTTTGCCACTATCTTCTTAACCACAAAACCTTTGTCATCACTCACACCGACCCTCTTAAGTATATGCACTCCAAGCCATATCAACATCAACGTATGGCTCGGTGGCTCATGCTGCTTCTTGAGTTTGACCTTGAATTCATCCAGCATAAATCTATCAAGGGGAAAACCATCATTGATCAACTGGTGGATGCCCCTCTTCCCAACAATCAACCTTTGCAGTGCGAGTTTCCTGATGAGTCTATCACTATGCTTTCCATCGATGACACTGTCTACTAAATGACCACATTCTTCGATGGCTCCAAATGTCAACTTGGTGGGGGTGTGGGAGTCATTCTCATCCCACTCGATGGTGATCCCATGCCTTTTTCTTTCAAGCTCGACTTTAATTATACCAATAATATGGTTGAATACGAGGCCTTAATTTTGGGACTTCAGACCACCCTCTCTCTTAGTATCAAGTCCATCAACATCTTCGGTGACTCACAACTTGTCGTCAATCAAGTTAATAGTTCATACCTTTATAAAAATGAAAATTTTCAAAGGTACAAAAACTGTGCTGACATTCTCCTTGCATCTTTCTACCATTACCTCTTGCAGACTGTTCCTTGATCCATGAATAAGTTTGCTAACACCATGGCTTCTCTCACTTCCCATATCCCATCTTCCTCATCTACATCTAGACTTTTTGTCATGGTGCATCGTGTGCCATTGCCTTTTATATCTCTCCTAACATTAATCATGTCAACACTATAGACTCTAGCCCATGAGATGTTTGGTATAAGCAACTTGTGGACTACTTATCTTTTTCTATCATTCCTCCCAACCTCTCTAACAATGCACGGTGAGCTTTTATCAAGCATACCACTCGCTATACCATGCTAGGGGGTCTTCTCTATAAGTGAGGCTTCGACGGCCTTGTTCTTCACTATCTCACCTCCACTGAAGCATCTCAGGCCATTAAGCAAGTCCACGATAGGATTTGTGGTAGACATTTTAGTGGGAATTCAGTTACCAAGCGCATCCTTCGTCTGGGCTATTATTGGCCCACCCTTCATCAAGACTGTAGCGACTATGTTCGGCATTGCATCAAGTGTCAACAACACTCTAACTTGCTTCATCTTCCTAGTCATGCCTTATAAGTTGCTCAAGATTTTTGGCCTTTTTCTCAGTGGGGCATAGATCTCATCAGTGAGATTAACCCTAATTTGTCTCTTCATCATCAATCCATCATCACTACCACTGAGTATTTCACCAAGTGGGTGGAAGCCATTCCTCTCATCTCCACAAAAGCTAACAAGATTATCGACTTCATCAGCAGCCACATCATCTGCTGCTTCAGTGTCCCTCATAAAATCATCACATACAATGGCAAGTCCTTCAAAAACAAGACTATCTAAAAGCTCTGTGACTCATTTGGCATCAAGCTCAGTTTCTCTTCGCTTTACTACCCACAAGCAAATGGGCAGGCTGAGGCTTCCAACAAAATCTTGACTAAAATTCTCATGAAGGTGGTTAGTGACACTGGAACGGATTGGCATATTCACATTCCATTCACCTTGTGGGCCTACCACACTAGAATTTGAACCTCCACGAGTGCTACCCCTTTCTCTCTCGTGTACAAAATAGAGGTTGTCCTACCTCTCGAAGTATAGATCCTGTCTCTCCGCATCTCTCTGCATGACATTCTTTCTAATGATGACTTTCATCAAGATCACTTAGCTCAACTTGAGTTACTTGATGAGCGCCATCTTGCTACCCTCAACCATCTCCATGTCTATCAACATCGCATCAAGTGAGCCTATGACAAAAATCTACGAGAATGAGATTTCAATATCAGAGACCTCGTCCTCAAAGAGAATCAGCACGTGACCAATATGGAATGAAGTAACCAAGGCAAGTTTGCCCCTAATTAACTTAGACCTTTCATTATCACGCACAAGTATGGATCAGGGACGTATCATTTGTCTTGTCTCGATAGATGACCAAAACATGAGCCTCTTAATGTGTTGCATCTGTGACCATTCTACTGTTAGTCAAGTACTCATCCACTTGACATTTATCTTTAGCTCATCCCTTGAGAAATTCCCATCCTCTTAGTCCTCATTCCTTTCAACCCTACTCCCCTTAACAAATCCTATATACCCCTTTTATACAGTATGGATGCTTTGTCCTAATAAAAGGGAACCCTTGACCTTCTATAGTCTGGTCCATCTCACATTTCTGTCAAAACAAATCAAGATGTCAAAAATATCCAAGGTCACCAAATCACATCAAAAGGCAGACTGCTCCCTGGAAGGACAGCTATACTATCATTTCTATAGCTAATAGACTGCTCCCTCGAAGGACAACTATTCAAAGCCCTTATATATAAAGTAAAATATGGACCACTCCCTCGAAGGATGGCTATGATTAACTCTTGCTACCAATAGCAATCTTTCTTAGAAGCTTCCCGTATTGATCAGCTTTGCAAATGACCACCAAATAAATGACATCTCTATGTAGACTTCCTGCATTGATCAGTCTGCCCCAAAAAAAAAATAAAAAAATAAAAAAAATCATGGACTTGGCTTCTAGTTGTCTCAGGGTCTCCTATAAAAGGGGCAAAGTTATCTCTACTCTAAAACGAGTAACCCTATCCTCCTCCTATCACCGGCTCAAGGGACTTCGAGCTCACTTTAATGTCAAAGTGATTTGATTACCACTCTAACACAACATATGGTCAACGACGTCATGCATGAATGGGGCTCTTGGTTCTAATAACCCCTATCTATGCTGTCATTTCTAGTCCTTGTCAATGAAAGAGCAATATGCCTTTCACTATTTCTACACTTTGGTCACATTCAACTTCATCACTTGTCAAACCCAACCAATCCAACCCAACATTGTCAGACCTGTCACATCATCATAACCTATTCACACTAGTTTCTATGGACACCAATACACATAGAAACTATCGACCAGACACAATTTATGTTAAGCATAAACCAATACTTGCTGAAGCATAAATAAACCTCGATTCATTTTTAGCATACGTCCATCATGACTATGGAAAATTACTAGGGATGAAAGAGCACATCACCAATGTTATAGAATACACCATTTGGAAAAGGCTGTAACATCTTTTTTCTCCTCATCATTTCAACCTTGACCAAGACCAGTCTATTGACCACTTTCACCACCTGTCTACCACTCAGACTCCTAGTCTCAAACTACATTTGTCTGAGGCCCTTCACACAAGGGATATGTAGGCAGCACTCAGATGACATGACTATCTTCTGGGGTTAGCTTGACCACCCTCATTTGTTCATCTATCTGATGGATAAACCCTATCCTCTTCGACCCATGACTTGACCTCGATCACAAGTAATTAATCACTTCAACCCTTTTCCTCCCTCTTTGGTAGAACTACATTAGCCTGAGGCCCTTAGGACAAGGGCTATGTAGGCAGCACTCAGTTGACATGGAGTCTTCTAGGGTTAGCTCGGCCGTCCTCTTCTTCACTTTCTTTAAACCCTTCTTTTTTCATCACCTTGCCCCACAATCCTGCCCCTGATCAGTCAGTTCTTTAGACCACATTATCTTCGCCCCCTGGGGCACCCTAGAGACCACATCCTTTCATCCATCCATCCACCTTGACCAATCACCATTAGAGATCATACCTATCTTCTCTGACCCTGATCACTTCCAAGACAATGTTGCCTTGGTTGTGTTTGCCTGTCTGCTACCTCACGAATGGTTAGCAAAATTGTGTGTAACCCATATTTTTGACCCTCACAAGTATAGGATCGCAAGCCGATTGATCCCCACTACTTGTGACATTTTCATGTTTTCAAGAGCACTTCCTGAGCTTGGGATACCTGAAACATGATGACCATTGGAGCTTCAGCTTAGATTGAATAACCCAATCAACAGATGACTAAATGCTGGGGCCCAGTTATTTCAATTTTGACACTCCTTGACCCTCGACCTGTGACAATTTAACCTGACCATCCTCATGAAGTGGTGTACGTGCAATCCTGACTTTTGCAGCATTCTCACTCCATCTTCACCCCTTTTTCATCCAATCTTTGTCAAATCAACACTCAATTCCAGGTTCCCTTCTCTTGACTCCTGCTTTGAGGGGGAATACCTCATCCATAATCGGGGCAACCAACCCTCCTATTTTTGTCTTGTAGTTCATTCAAACAACCAACAAGATAGAATCAACCTTATCCCACACCTGGGGCAACCAACTCCTATTTTTGTCTTGCAGTTTGTCCAGAATAACCAAGACAAAAAGGGGCAAATGTAGACACCGTAATTGTGTCTAACCCTTGTCGTCCTCCCCTTAACCCCCATTTTAGTTTTCCATGCCTATTTAACCCCTGTCGACCATTTTCCCACAAGCCTTGACCCTGGTAGCATGTAAAAATGAGTAGAAAGCTAAAGTTAGGCTTTGTCCCCATTTTGCATCTACCGACAATGGTCATAACCCGGTCGACGTCGTCGATGTCGGTCACTTATCAGCCGATGTCGACAGTCCTACTGATGTCAGTTATCTTTAACACTGCATTCTCGACTCGAATGCAGGAACCGTTATCCATTATCCATTATCCATTCAGTTGCCAATCCATTTCTTGATCGGTTATCAGACCTTCCTTCATATCAATCAAAAACCTCTTCATTCGAACAATCAACCACTTCTTGCATCCAACCAATCTGCAATCAATCTCTCGCATTCTCTCTCTGGTATAAGTATTTTACTTCAGTCATCTTACTAGAGGTCTGCTACATCAAACTTGTGCAACACAATGACAACATCAATCATGTCTTTGACTTTTATCTTTAACGCATAACAGGTAAGCGTTTGTTCTGTGTTTTTATTCTGATCTCTGGTTATTATTTTTAATTGCTATCATTACCCAGATTTAGATTCAGACTATAGCCCTAACCTTACTTCCACCCGTATCACCGTTATCAACCCTCTACAGAATATACAGTCTGTAACTCTACCCATACCCCTTGAACATAAACCCCCAAACAATCCCTCTGACTCTTAAACCAGCTTCCCAAACCCTCATACAAAAACTTCAAACCCTTCTGCAATCCAAAAACACTGTCCAAACCCGACTAGACCCTGTCCAAAACTATTGCCCTGACCGATGTTGGTCATTACCCCGACCAATGTCGGCACTTCAACCGATGTCGGCTCCCTTCCCTGACCGACATCGGCACAGAGACCGACACTGGTGATTGTGTAGAGTAATTTGCTGCATATCAAGTACGCATTCTATTTCTTGTCTTTTATTTGATTTCATTCTATCTTTCATTATTTCTACTTTAGTCAAATATTCTACTTTTTATTAGTGGGTTGATATCCCTTAAGGAAGTTTTCGTACTTCAGGGATTAAGCGTTTGCTTGACAGCCCACCGTCTCTTTGTCTAACATTTTTTTGTGTTTAGTCTCTTTTTCTTCGTAGGTGTCATTCCTCCACAGCCAAAGAGGAGTACCTTCCAACATCTAATTTCGGTGTGCACGACTATATCTGGGTATCTTCTAACCCTAGACCATCTCTTAGTTTCTCATTTCTATCTTTTGAATGTGAAAGCAAAATTAGTGTAGAAACACCATGTCAACAATTCATTATGAAACCCAAGTTGGTTGCATTACCTCTCAAGCTGGTGGTGATTAAAGAGCCGTTTCAACAATGGGGTATTGATTTTATTAGCGCTATAAACCCATCCTCGAGTGCTAGACATGACTATATCCTCACCATAATAGATTATTTTACCAAGTGGGTGGAAGCCATTCTAGTCAAGCATGTTACTTTAGAAGTGGTATGTAATTTCCTCAAGGAAAATATTATTTCTCAATTTGGAGTCCCAACCAAGATTGTAACAGATAATGTGGCTTATTTCTTTTCTCATGAGGTTACCCAGTTCTACTACTATTATGGGATTATCCTCTCCCACTCTTTTGCAAGCATTTAATGGCACAACCTATTTTTCTTCATTTGAGTAAAGATGAGTGGACATTCATGTAAGTATCATAAAGAGGAGCGACCTTACCTTTCAAAATACTAGGCAACCCATGCATTAGAGGAGATAATTGAGATGATTTAGAATGCCAAAATTTAAGGCTAATGACATGTTCTAGCATGGCCCCTTCATAGAATTTCCAATGCTTTCAATGCATCATGGGCCATTTCATGAAAACAAGTGCCCAAGTCTTTCTTTGGATGCTATATATTGTAATCTCTTAGTTTATTGAAAGGATATCTCTCTATTATTAGAAGTGAAACTCTACCCAAATTGAAAGGCATTGTTGAGACTTTGAGCTCAGATTGTTAATCATATTTTATCAAGTGAATGAGAAAGCAAGTGACCTTTAAGACTTTGTGTTGAAATAGCTTGTGTTATCTAGGAAATCTTTCTTATGTCTTTTTCCTAAATACAGTCTTGTCCATTTAATCAAATAAGTAAAACAAGTGGAAATAATCTGAAAGATGTCCTGAAATCAACTATGGGAGACTTTGTGCTACCATAATTGTCTTTAGTATGTGTGTTTTATGTTTTAGGATATTGGAGAGGCTTTGAGCTCCTCTTATCCTTCGTAATATTTTACTTTGTTGTAGTTTTCAGTGGAGACTTTGCGCTACACTTCATACTACTATGTTACTTTGTCCTAAATTAGTAGGAGAAACAATGAAAGACTTTGTGATTTTATGTGTTTCTTGTGGATCCAGTTACTACCCAGGAAGAATCCCTACTATTTGTTGAACATCATTTCTAAAAGAAGAGAAATGCCTTCAGTAATTACACAAGAATTCTCATTTATTTTGTGAACATCATCTCTGAAAGAAGAGAGATGGATGGTATGATTTCACCCTTGAGTCTATTTTCAGTTTATATTGGTATATTATAGTTTATAAGGAACCTCCCCTTGCTAAGAGGAGAGATTTATCTCATTATGCTATGGTAACCACACCCATTTTGCTGTATAAATATCATTATGTTGTGGTTTATATACCCAATTTTCCATTAGTTAGTTGATGACAAAATATTCACCCAACACATAACATGGTCGACCACAGTCCTTCCCTTGGCTTGGTTTCAATTATAAAAATAAGCAAAATAAATTTATGGCCATGCGCCCTGCTAACTATGACACTTTCGTGGTGGGTATCCATTTCCATCCATATATTTTATGACTATCCCATGTGTTGGAAAGTAACACCCCATACATTATTGCTTCAGAAACATGGATGTTATTGTAGCCCATAACTCCCATGTTGTTAATGCAACAACATGGCCCCTCCAATGTTATCAAGATAATATATTGTCATTGAGTCATGAGAAGTGTTACATTCTAATGCAAAAATATATTTTATTTGGACACCATATTTACAATTCAAGAATTGAGATAGATCCTGCTAAGATAGATGTGATTAAGAACTTGTCTACACCACAAAATCAATGAGATGTGTGAAATTTATTATGTAATTTTTCTTATTATTTTATATTCATCAAAGAGTTTATAAATATAGTAGATCCATTATTTGTTTTGGCTAGGAAAATATTCTAATTTTTTATATATTGATGCATACCAAGAAGCTTTTAAAACTATCAAAGACTTACTTGTGATAATGCCCATGTTAAGATATCTAAATTGGAAGATATCCTTCCAAATTCATACTGCTGAATCTGACACAACACTTGAGATGATCCTTAAGAAAAAGTATGTGTATCTCAACTAAATTATCTATTTCATTAGTAAGAATATATAGTATACGAAACTAAACTACACAAATACAAGAATGAATTCCTCAAAATAGAGTATGATATAAATAAATTTCAACATTATATCACTGGTTATCATATTTATTTTCATATGATCATGTTGTTATTAAATATTTATTGAATAAACTTGGTGTCCCCAAAATTTTATACTTAAAGATTTTGGGAGACACCCCTTTTAAAAAAAATTCATCTTAAACAGTATGTGTATGTCAATTATGTTGTTTGAAGTCATACTTCAGAATAAAGGATTTAGGTCCTAGTTATGTTTGTTTTTTTTGTCTTCTCAATTACTTCAGGTCACTCCAGAAGATTGAAGACACTAGATTAAAATCATCACCCATATTCTCCATCCATATAGTTTTATATCCTAAAGGTAACTCAACTCATTTTCTAATGCAAATCAAGTTCTCTGAGTTACTTTACTTCCTTAAAAATAAGGTAAATTGTCTTAAAAACTTGACTCATACTTCCCAAACCAAATTGGGTTTATCAAGGAATGTTTCTTATAAAAATTAAATGTGTTAAGTAGGTCTTAAAACCCAGTTAAAACTACCAAGACCTTATCAGGATCTTGGGACTTCTTTACTGATAAAGTTTATAAGTAAAAGCTTTTTTTAAGTTTATGAACTTGATTAACACTACCAAGACCTTATCAAGATCTTGAGACTAATTTACTTGTAAATTGTATAGGTAAAATATTTTTAGGTTTATGAACTTGGTATACTTATAAACTAAGACCTAATTAGAATTACGAGACTATTTTGCTTATAAAAGCCTAAAATAAGTAAAGTAATATGAAGAACCTGATCAACAAGGCAAGTTGACATGGCATTGGCACAATTATAATTAATGCATTGGTAAATATATAAAATCATAATTTCCACCTTATTTCCACCTCACTCCAAGTCATCAAAACTAAGCGATTACCTCTATAAACCCTAAGCTAAGCATTTTTGATCCTTGGAACAATTTCAAACATTTCCTTTTGTGACCCATTTGTAGTTGAGGTAGGTAGACTATTTTAAATTCTTATTTTCTTCTTTTTAATTTTTGGTTTTTCCTTTATTTTTATTTTTATTCCATTCATTTTCTCTTCTGTCAGGGTTTGCGTACTCATCTTATTTTTTGTTTTCATTGTTAAAATCATCATTTTTGGTCAAAAATTATAGTTGCAAACCCTTCTAGGCATTTTCCATGTCAAAAACTAGAAAATCAAAAATTAAATTCTAAGGATGCCCTAATTACATAGACTAAATCAAGCTTATCAGTCACCTTAACTTGTTTTGGGTTTATACCTACTAGTAACTTGTCTTGAGAAACCCAAATCCCAAAGACTGATCTATTCAGGTTTTCTATTACGTATTACTTGTTTCTAAGGATATAATTAATCAATCTTTGTAAACCCAAAGTCTTATGTTTTCATAAACCCAAAGTCTTATGTTTTTAAAAACCTAAAGTCTTATGCTTTTGTAAACCTAAAGTCTTCTACTAGAAAGAACCCAAAGTCTTGTAATGTTGAAAACTCAAAGTCTTGTATCATGAAAAAGTTGAAGTTATCTCCTACTACTGTAAGCCCAAAATTGATTAACTTGAAAGATCAACCTAAATGTGTTAAGAATTTTAGCTTAAAAGCAATTTACTTAAGTTTTTGGAAACACTTATTATTTTAAAAGTTTTTATTGGAACTTGTTGAGAGTTAAAAAATATGTAAGCTAATATCATTCCTAGATTTATCAATCCTTTGAAGTATTCAATGAGTATCTCAAAACATTTACCGAGCATTCTTTAGGATTCAAAGTATTAAATGTCTTGGTTAAAAGCATCAGGAAGGTTAGAGGGGAAATTATCATAAGTAAAAGCATAAAGTAAAGTCATTGAAGAGGTCCTATAATTAGTACTTGAGGAAATTCTTGAATTGATTAAGAAGGGTAACAGAAAATCAAAGTCAAAGAATGTAACAATCTAAGAACCCGTAATGAAGTATGAATATAAAGGGTATCTTATTAAATCATTTCCTTCATCAAATTTCATTGAGATAAATGACATAGACATGGGGAATGTGTCTATTACTAAGTTCTTAACAAGATCCAAGGCTACTACAAAGACTCCACTTTTAAATGTCATGACCAATAGTGGAAATATACAAGAAACAACTTTCCCTAGCTCAGCTTCTTGAGTTTGTACTTGCATGTGAAAAATATTATGATTCCTTATCTAGAGTAGTAAGAGATACTACTAGGAATGTAGTTATAAGGTTTGATGTTCAATATTTTAACTATTGCTTAAAAATACCAACATCACCAAAGGTAACTAACATTTAAATGGATACAACTAAGAAGTAATGGAAAACCAAGATGCTTGAATGGATCAAGATCATAAATACTTACTACTTGAAAAATGTCAAGTAACCCTCAAGGTTTCCCAAACAACTTATTAGGTCTGATTTATTTCAAGCAGTAAATGATATTATTCAACTACTATGCAGAATCAATGGAAAAAAAAATGCTAAATGGTTTTCACCATTGATGTAACCCAGAGTTCTTCTAAGATTGATTCGGCAAAAATGATTAGTGATAACATTGATCAAAAATTGAAGAATGTATTATAAATTTTTGATTTCAAGATGACATCATTTTTGGTATATGCAGTAGCTTCCACTGGGTATTTTTAAAGGTTAAGGACTATTGATATTTTATCCATAGTACCAATCTATTAATTCTATCCTCATCTGGTCCTTGAATAGTATTTAAAATATTACATTATAGTGAGTGACAATTTATTTTATGAGCTTATTTACAGGTTGGAAAAACCATTGAAGCATAAAAGGGTGTTAGATGAAGCATGGGATGTAGTTTACTTATATGGATATATTTTAATCCAATTTTGTGACTCTACTTATCTTAGAATAGGAGGATTCTCAAGATCACCACTCAAACTACCAAGGTACATGAGTGACAAGTGGATCTTGATGGAGATGAGTAGACAATTAGTTGTGTTACATGTTTTTCAATCCAAAATGCATAAGGTAGTTATTAATTTTCTAATTGTTATTGGTCACTATTAATGTCCTAGCATCTATAAATCTAGGAATGTGCAGAAGGAAATCTTTCATCATTATAATCAATTTTATTTTAAGGCCAGAACAAATTTTGATTATAGAGGTGTTGGTCAAAATATGATTTCTCTTGAGTATACTCATTTCCAAGCACTCAAGGATTTATGGATGGATTGAAAAAATGAGTTTGAGATAAGAATAGGAGATAATAGTAGGCTAACTATAGATCAAATTTGAGCCTTTGATTTGGCAACTATTTTAGAGGATTTGTAGGATGATGACACAATTGTTAGTGATGATCATGATAAAAAAATTGTAGAGAGAACTTTAAATGTTTTGTCAATGAATTATAATTGGATTTTAAACAAGGGATATTACATGAAAGGATTTTTAAGTGAAACTGCACCTGTGGGATAGAAAAGAAAAGAAGTAAATCAGGGAGAAAGTAGTCAAGGTCCCATAAAGAAGTTAAGGCTCAATAAGAATGTGGATGAAACTTTCCTAGTAGTAAAATAAAAGGAGCCAATCTAATCTACTATTGTCATTTCACCATCAATTTCTCCTATCCTTGTTCCTTTGAGTATTCCAATTGATATTCCATCTACTACTTTTACTCAAGTTTCTTCAATTTCTCCCTCATCTCTTAAGGATTATGGCTTGAAATCCTTAGAAAATCATTCTCATAAATAGTTAATTCTTTCTCCTCTTCCTTCTCCTAAAAAAACTACAATGCTCCCACCTCTTTCAGATGAACCATCTCATGATAAATAAGAACTCAATAAGGCAAATGCTGAGGAGACTCTAACATCACAGAAGAAAGGAATAGTAAAAGAAAAGGAGCAAGAGATAAATAAGACCTAAAAAATAAGTTGTTAAAAAAGTTACAGATAAAGGAAAAGATAAATCAGAAATAGGAAAAAAAAACCCTCCTACACAAAAAGCTTCTTCACAGGAGTTGGTAACTATAAGTGAACAACATGCAATGACCATGCAACTGATTATTTCCACTAGTATAGATTTTTCATCTTGGATAGCTTTGAAAATAGCTCTAGGGACCAAAGAAGTAATCAATCTTAAAGAAGTGGATTTTTAGTTATTAAAGAGTCTAGATAAAAGAGGGAAGAAATCTAAGCAAGCAAAGGTGACCTCAAAATTGAGTCCTCAAGGCAAAAATTTGTTAAGATAGGAACTTCACTACCTAGAGTCAATAAAGGAGAAGTGACTAATGAGATCTTATCAATCATATCCCTTGGAGAAGTTACAATGGATGGATTTAAACAAGATACTCAAACATTGATTAATACTCTCTTTAAAAAGCTAGATGAAGATGAGGCTGCTAAAAACAAGTTAAAGGAATAGAATGATCAATTATGCTAAATAATTACAAAAGTGGTGAAGTCTATCCCTCAAAAAAATTTACTCAAAGATACTATGATTACTTAGTAAGTAATTATTGAAGTAGAAGAAATTGGAGATAAAGCTAGGACCATTTATAGGTTGATTGAAAAGATGAGACAAAAATTTGAGAAATTGTTTCCACTCAGTAAAGATGCTCAAAGTGATCTTCTAGGCAAGATAATAGAAATGATCACAATAAGAATTGAATTAGAAAATGAAAATGGTCTTTTTAAACTCTAACAAGAAAGTCTTGAAGAGATTTTAAAATTAGATGAGAAAATTGTAGTTGAGGAACAAATTGCTTCTTCTTTGAAGAAAATAAATCATGAAGATTATCTCCTTTCTTTCCATTTAACCATACTTCTAGATATAATTGAAGAAATGAAGATGATAGAAGAAGAGTCACATGATGTCAATGTTGATCTTAAAGATTGCTTCTTTGGAATCATAGGTATATGGACAACTAATGTCCCAAGAATAGCTGAATAGTTGATAGCAAAGTTCAAGCAAAAAATAGACACAATCATGACTCCTTTTATATCTAAGTCTATCAAAGCACTAATGAATTGTCAAACAGAGTTGAAAAGGATAAGTCCAAGTATTGAGAAAGCAAAAGTAAAAAGTAAAAATCTCGAAAGGTAAATAGTAAGATTTGAAACAGAGAGACAATCAATTGTGAAACTAGATGGAGTCATTCTATCAATAATTTCCTAGCACATCAAGTATAGAGAAAAATGTAGAGATCAATTTCAAGAATTAGATTAATCCTGTCTAAAGATTGAATTAGATTTTGTATTTTTTTTCACTTTCCCTCTATTATTTTTATTCAAGTGTCTTTACTTGAAGTCTTTTTATGAAAGTAAAATACTTCATCTAGTTTTTCACTAAATGCAAATAATTTGTATTCAATCTAAACAATAAACACAAAGAAGGCTATTTGGTACTGATCATTTCATGACATGAAGGAGAGTTTTGAGGAAGTTATTACTCACTAGTTTCCAATTTTAGCACATCACATGTGAAATTGAAGAAATTGTTTCCTATTTAGATTTTAGTTCTAGATTTTTATAAATATGAATGTTGGCCTACGTGTCAAAAAGGATGAAATTTTTTTGGCAAAGGAGAAAAGATAGGAAATTATACAAATAACTTTAAGAAATTCAAAACATTATGTTTGAAATAATTGGATTTTCTTGTATGAGTATTACTAGAATTGAATAACAAGACAATTGGATTTTTTTGAACTTTGTGTCTAAGGGGAATTATTTCATGTGTTCTATGAAGATAAAATGGTAAACTTTGTGTTACCCTTAAATCTGAATTGAATTCTTAGTTTTCTTAAGTTATTTGATGAAAAGCTATCTCTTTTAAAGTGTTTATATACTTGAATGGATATAATAGACTCTATAAAAGTTATCTATTATGAAATGAAAACTCTATTTCCTCAAATACTATAATTCTTTTCTTATTATCCATTTTCTTTCAAAGTTATTGAAACTAGTTGCTTACTTTCTATAGAATCTCTTTGTTATGGTTCATAAATCAAGAGATCAAAGTAACACCTCCAAATTAAAGTAATTTAAATTTAATTTAATAGGTGTCAGATATAGAGTAATCAAGAGTAGATAAATAAAACAAATGGGAGCTTCATCGTTAAATGAAGGAGATTTATCTCATGACTACCTAGGTTTTAAGGTGTGCATAAAATCTAGCCAACAAAACTATGAGTAACTAGTAGCGTAATAATATGATTGTTATTGTGTTATTGTTACACTAATTTGACATTACCATCAAGGATAAAATTTCTAAAGACAATGTAGTTATATATATTTTTTGTCTAGATTACAAGCTAATGAAAATAGTCCAATATTAGATGATTCTTTCCATGATGAAAATTTCTTGATTTGAAAATTAACACTCCTTATTTTTTAAATACTTATAACTATTTTTTTAGGTCAAACTCCAACACACTTTTCACAAAATAAAATTCAACTTGGTGGCCAAGAGCATCCCATATTAATGGATTTTCTTATACCTGTTTCATATTAGGTAGGATTTGATCATGTGAATATATGTGAGAGAGGATGAAGTGTCAGATATCCTTTGTGCATGTCATGATGAATCTTTCAGAGGATATTTTGGGAAAATAGGATAACATACAAGATTATTAACAAAATAATAGTTATACACCATCATTACTAGACATAACATCTTTAAAAGGCTATATGGTATTATAAGATCACATGGAATAAAACAATGGGTTTCACACCCTATGACTTGGTCTATGGTAATAATATCATTCTTCACATAGAGTTTGAACTAAAAAATCTATGGATTTCCCTAAAAATTGGAATCAATTTCACTAAAGGACAAAATTAAATGATTATGGAGTTTAAATCCCTTGACGAAATGAGAAGATAATATATATAAAATACATAAAAATTAAACATCAAAGGATAAAATGACATGATAACTTCATTAAACCATGAAACTTTTGACTAGGTGATTGTGAAATTATTTTACACACTAAATACAAGGACCACAAAGGAAAAATTAAAACTAGATGATTAGTCCTTTATGAGATATAAAATGTGTTTGATAATGGAACAACCAAGATATACATACTTGATATGATCAAATACTCTTTGATGGTCAATGTACATCATCTAAATTTGTACAAGAAAATAATTTCTAAAGAAGAATTCTTTCAAGATATTATAATGGAGGACCAACTTATTATGGACATAGATCTCAATCATATATCAAATGAACAATATGACCAACCTATTGATCAACCAATAAAATTTCCTTAAGTTTAGATAAGACACCTCAACCCTATCTCTATTGGGTAAGCACATCACATGTGATAGTTCTGGTCATAAAACTAACTTGATCATTAGAAAAAGCTACATAACATGTATTTAAGTGGAAAAACAAATTTTTTGCCACTCAAGAGTAAAATTTTACTCTTGAGTGGCCAATAATCAACCATGTGAGGAAATCAAGAACATACTTAAATTGTGCAATGGTGATCCCTGAGTCATATTGTGAAATCTCAATTCTTAGGAAGTAGTGTAACAAAACCAAATTAGTCATGGAGAATATGTCATGCAAAGCTTTTTTCATTGTTGTAATGGGGGATAAAGAACTCCATACGATCAATAGGTCATCAACATACAAAACCAAAATCAAGATTGATTCATATTACTGTAAAATATAATTATTCAGATCAAAATGGCATTTAGTGAACCTAATTGTGAGAAATAAGGAATCCATCTCGACACACCAAACTTAAGGGGCTTGTTTGAGGTCATATATATATTTTTCAAAGTTTAAAAATTAAGGAATAATCTTGCATAAAACTTTGTAACTACTCCATATATATATCCTCCTCAATATCTCTATGAAGAAATGTGCTCTTCACATCTATCTGATGAACATCTCAATGATGAGCTATAATAATGAAAAGAGTGAATCAAATAGAGCTCATATTTTCAACTAGTGCAAAGGTCTTGATGTAGTCAATGCCAAGAACCTATGAAAAACCTTATATATATAACCTGAGGGGGAAATTAGTTTACTAACCACCTGGGTAGAAAAAACAACAATAAAAGTCATATGTTATGAGCACCTAAAAACTATAAGATGTTATAGGTCCACTTTTAGTTTTTATAGGTAACATTCAACCTACAACATTTGTTCCCAAAACCATTACAACTATAACTTCCTATACTCTGCAAGTCTACTTTCATTTGATATAGACCCTTATTTATTAATCCAAAACATCTACTAGAGTATTATTTTTAATAGAATGGATGTTCCTTTCCATATTATATATTGAATCTATCATACTATATTTTTTTATATGGTGAACTAACTATGCTATGTTTTGCTATTTTTTAAGAATAATTTTTATATGCATAGTTGTTGAAGTTCCATGAAACAAACTTACAGCCACTACTACTTATCTCCTTTTAAAAAAATATAATATCCAAAAAAAACATACAACCTTTCACCCCTAAGTTACTTATTTATGACCACATGAATTCAATTATTGTATTTAGGGGCATTCCATAATATCATGACTATCTCAAATTATAAGGGATTATTCAGTTCAAAGGCTAGGATTTCAACTTCAAGCTGAACATTCCCACAAATTTATTTGTTCACAACATTGGTGAAACATCATATCTTTTCTTCATCACTCTAAGGATATATTCATCAATGAAATTTGTGAGTTGAACTCTCAATTATCCTAAATTTTATACAATTTATGAATTATGATATAGGTTCTCAAGCAAGTACTTCTATTTATTTACAACTTTGATAATATTAGTCAAACCAATTCATTGAAATAGATAATTATGTTTGAAATATAGAATAAACTATATTTTTATTATTATTTATTTTTATATATCTATTTATTATTGTTAAGACATTATAACTTATGAGTATACCCTCAAAAGTCACTATCCCACATTTGTTATGCCTTCTTGCCCCCACATCATTCTAATGACTTGTTTTTTCACCACACCCCATGTCATGTACTCCATCATGAATTTGTATTCAAACTCAAATACCTCTCATCTTATTGACTGCATGATCACCCATTATCACAATTAATTCACTTAAGGTAAAATGAACCCTTTAACTAGGGGGGAGATACTCAAGGACATTTGGTACATGTAATATTTTAAGGACACGGTGGTGAAATTATACAAACAACACATCAACCAAAAATATGGCACATGATTAAAATAACATAAATTAACCATTAGATGAATAAGGGCCCTTACCAACTTATTATCACTCCTTTCAAATCAAAATTCTACTCCTTTGAGAGTGGAATATGATATATTTGAACTAGTAAAAAGCTACAAGGAGTGACAAGTAGGAACCAAACAAAGATACATACTAAAAATTTAAGGTAATTTATAATGAGTGGATCCAACTAACCACATAGTATTGAGAAATAATCTAAACGTAATTTTGTTTTTTGAAGTGATTCATTTTATTTTCAATATTGAGAGAGACAAAGGAGAAAGGGAAAAAATACCTAGAGAAAGGGACAACATACCGAGAGAGAGAGAGAGAGAGAGAGAGAGGAGAAAATGACAACAAAGAGGGAGAAGAAAAGGAAGATGTCTACCTACTAACAACATTTTGGGGGAAAAGTAAGGGCAAGTGGAAGGAGTAGAGGGAAACAAAGAATAAATCCACGTTTAGATGAAGAAGAGGAAGAATATGTGCCACCCCCATGAAATAGAAGATCAAAGGTATGTAGTTTTAAAATTTTATTGGCAAATTTAATTTTTGTCTATGTAATTCCTCCAAAAAAAATTTAAGAAAAAATGTAGGAAATATATATAGTAAAAAAATGTAAAAAATCTTACAAAACCTTAGGAAGAAAACCCTATAAAAAATCCTAAAAAAACTCAAAAAACACTACACACACCCTTGCTATTCACTTCACTCTCCTGTATTTTTCCAATTTATTTTTTCCCTCTTATATTTTGTAGGTTGCATGGAAATTGTTTGGAAAAATTCCTAATTTGGTTTCCTCTCTTTTTATTTTCTAGGTTGCATGCAATCTTCAAAAAATGCAAGGTGGATGATTTTTATTGAAATTATTAAGGGGTATTACTTGGATGTAGTCCAATATTTTGCGTAGATTTTTAAAAATAATAGAGTTAATGTCAAAGGACTAGAGGTAGTTTCCATAGAGGATATAATATATAAGGTAAATATTTTACCTATAGTATAAGAAGAATGGATCGATAAATATGTAATTACTGATGCCATGGCAAGGTGTTACAAATAAAGGGACAAAATTCAATTCCATGCTTAAGTTACATGTAAGTTATCTCTTCTTAATTGTTAGAATGAAGGGGATATATTTGTTATCAAATATTCAATAAGGGATAGTAGGTTATCTATGATGTATAACCCTCATCTAGATCTACTAAGACACCTATGACTTGGACATTTTGTTAATGTTCCAAATTTCTTTATACACTTATTAAGAAGGATATTTAGGGAATATCTAAAAGGGAAGCCTATAACACTTACTTGTCATTTCCTAATTACACTAACACTGAAGATAATTTTGATTATAAATAGACCAAATATCACTAGGGAATACATTGTTTTACTACCTCATCTTCCACCATAGGTTGTTGCCTAGCCTAGGGAATCTAAAATTGACAAACATGTATCATCTCCTCCCCTTGGGAAAAAGGAAAAGAACTATAATGCCTCATATAATAGACCTTGGAGACACTCCAAAGGATTGAGAGCCAATGCATTAAGGGTAAGACCATCTTACTCTAAATTAAT